>WBNH01006082.1:36408-57876 GCA_013401255.1 Urocolius indicus | reverse complement strand
ACTCACAAGTTGTTTGTTATATTGTTCTCTCTCTCCTGTCCAATCTGGGAGAAGGAGTGATTTTATGAGTTGTTGGACACCAAACTAAACCACCACAAGCCAATATTTGTCAGTTTTACATAGATATTGACGTCATTCTTTTTCAGAAGAAAGCCATGTGGTTGATCATGATGTCACAACAGTGAATTTGACTTTATTTACAGACAAGACTACCTCTTTGCATATCACCACTCCCTTAGAGCATGTTGTGCTAGCCCTTGAAGTCATAAGATTACAGAATTTTTATCTAAGGAAATTGCTTATAATTTTTTTCTTTCTGTCACAAAGGAAGACAGGTAAATAGTTTGCTAAAAATGCTATAGTAGCAAAGCACATACTATTTTTTAAGACGTGGTAGAAACTTTGATTCAGCTGTACGCTGAGAATTTGCTGGAAGCATAATGAATTCTTCTTGGCTTAAATTGGTCACAGAGGAGTCTGACTCCATACTTTGGGTTCCTGTGAGTGGGTAGCGTTTAGGTAGAGCTGCTGGAGTAGTAATAGAGATGTGGACAAGAAGAAACCTACTTTTACTGTGCAGGCTGCCTCTGAATTAAGGGTTGTTTTCTCCCAGCTGCAAATTATGAGGGAACCTTGTAGTTAGTCATAGAATTGACTATAGTGGTGACAACATAACAAAATGCAGACAGATACTACTATTAGGGAAGGTGAAGGATAAGATCTTTCCATTTTTATTAATTCCACTGAGTAATCAATGATGTTACCATGCACGGTAGAGTGGCTTGGGGACCATTTTTCAGCATTTCATACTATGAAAATGTGTTTTTTTGTCAAAGGTTTGAGTGATTTTTTTTTTTCAGGGTTACTAAAATTTCCATATGAATAAGAAAATTTTTAAGCATCTAATCAGTCTTTCTTGTGAAAGAAGTAGATGAGAACTAAATTATTACTGTCATTAAGACATAAGAAGCAAGCAAAGCTGAGGATTCAGACTTGGACTTCTTGCATATCTGAGTCTTCGGAACAATAGGTTAGATAACACTCTGAGCTTCCTGGAGAGCTGCTGATTACAATGAAGTGCAGAATCCTTATAGCTGCCAGTTCTACTTTTAACAGTTCAAGTTTATATTTAGAAAGACAGATCTAACAATGTAGAACAGAATAAATAGAATTTTTTTGTGTCCAAAGGAGCATATGCTTAAGAGACACTAGAGAGAAATTCCATCTTTGTTAGACATTTTGAAGATTGTGAGCTCAACAGAACTGAAACATTTTTAAAGTTTTGGGGTTTTTTAACAATTTTTGCTCCTTATTATATAAGTAGACAGATATGGAAGATTTTCTGGAATTGAGAGATTAATCTCCTTGCTTCCTCAGATTTAGAGTTCATTTCCTTCTCAATTTGACCATTAATTTTACTTGGAGTGAAGACCTCTGCTGGTTCAGTTTCTTTAGTTTTGGTTCTGGGATTTTTGCTTAGTTTTGTTGCTTTTTTTTTTTTTTTCAGTTTACCAGGCCAGCGTTTTTAAAACAGTATCACAGGAAAAAAACACTTTGTCAGTCTCCTCTGTAGTGTATGATATAAATAGGTTAACTGTTACTGCGAATCTGTGCTCACCCTACCCTTGACACTTAAAACACTTATGGATTTATTAATTTTTACCTAATACTTGTGATATGGTGTATTTTTTTTTTTATTACAATGTGGTGTATTATGCTGAAACCAACAATAAATATCTACTAAAGAGCTTTCTTCTTCCCTTTAAATAGACTTAATACATCTGAGTGTTACATATGATAATTTAACTGCTTTCACACTTCTGAAGCAGTGTTTGTTAGATTTTACTTGTTATGTATGTAACTTCCTGACATCTCTTCTAAAATAAGAGATATATTTAATTTACTTTAAGAGTAATTTCTTCTTATATATTGTTTATTAAGTTTTAAAGGTAAAGAACTATCTGTCATCATCACTCTGTCATCTGTTTCTAATGCATCAGCATACTTCATGTCAGTCAAAAGCTTTTACCTCTTTAGTTGCTTCCAGTATTCTTCATCAATTCAGCTATAGTAGAACTACTTCATTATCATTTTTATCTCTGTTCCTATTGTCTCTCTTCAGTTCCACACCAGCTCATACCATACAAGATATATACATTGCCTATGAATTACATGTATTGTTCTACAAAACACGTTAGATAAATTTCAAATTTCAGGCCTTGCTGTTTAGAGAAAGACAGGAGTCTTACAGAAAGAATGTCACTACAGAGTCTAGAACTGAGCATATCAAGCTTGAGCATACAGTTCTATTGTAAAGTTGATTGTTGTATAACTCAGGTACAAGGGAACTGAATTTAAATTCCCCCGTCTGCAGCCCCTGTAGCACATTGGCTTGAAAGACTTCAGCTGAGCACATAATAGAAAATTTCATTGTACAAGGTAAACAAAAAGGAATGTATGCATATATGTGGTGAGTACTTTGTCAGCTGAGGGGTCCCCTGAAGTTTCTCTTTGCATCTATCCAAATTTAAATACCTAAGGCATTGCTAGTTATGTCAAGGATGCAGAAAGAACAATTAAATATTCTACTTCTAATTTTGCTCAGAGCTGAAAATAAAAGTTGTCAAGAGTTTTGTTTGGTCTCCTAGAACTGGCCATTGCAAAACATTACATTTCCCACAAATGCAAAAGACTGTAAAACCAGCCTGCAGAGGCTCTTGATTTGTTTCATCACGGAATTTCAGATTGTCTGTTTATTGTTCAGTCTTGTAACCTGTACCATATATCGTTGTTCTCTTCATTTTGTTGTACTTGCAAAAATTTTCCTTGAGAAGACATCTTTGTAGTGCTGGTAAACTTATCACTTTGATTTCACCTATTATCCTTGCTGAAAAGACTTTCTTGAGTCTTTGTTAACTCTCAGTAGCTGATATGTTGCTATAGACTGTATACCCTTTCTAACATAACTTTGCTAGTATCTGTATGTATCCTGGTTTCTCTATGGGAACCCCTAGTGAAATCATGCAAAGGTTTGTACAGCTAAAATATGACACATATACAAAAGATTTGACCCTGCTCTTTGAGAAAGTGTTAGCATATCCATAATCAAATCAAGTTGAGCTTAACACACTCGTGGCTGTGCATGGTTTTTGTTAGACTCTCCTCTCTTGTCAAACTTTTATGACTCAATTGCCATTTCCTCAAATGAACTGAGTTTACTAAACATAACTTCCATGTGTCTTTAATTTCCTCACCTCCTTATAGATTATTGAAAGTACAATGACTGTGATGTGTTTCTAGGCAACGTATCCATTACTCTAATTTTGAAATTCAAGCAAACAGTTCATCAGGTTTCTTAAGATATGTCCTTTGATTAGAAGCTCAAAATGTGTTGAAAGACCTCATATTCTAGGAGAGTTCAAAGGATAATGATAGCATTACACCTAAGTATGTGGACAAAATTCACATGAAGTGGTTTAACCTACATGTTCTGGGAGCTGAATAATATAACCTTAAAAAAAGCAGTAGCAGCAGAAAAAGGTATTCTCTGTGTGTGTGTGTGTGCATGCACACATGAATACATGAATTATGGTATAAAAATCCTTTCAGTTCAGTACATATCTTACCTCACTTAGTGAACATGTGATATATTCTTTATCTTTTGGAAGCAGCACTGTAATAATAAGTCACAGCCAGCTCTATGATATCTAGACAAACCTTTATAATTTTGTCTCAGGCATCACCTCTTTCAGCAGTGTGTCACTCTGCCTTGCTAGCAGTGTGCCTATGTGTGTGGATGGTCTGGCTATATAACCCAGACAAATACATGTGAAGCCTTGAATGATGACAATGTTTGAATTAATTAATACCATGTGGAAAAGAGAGGAATTTCCTATAAGTGTTGTCTGGTGTAAAATGCCTCGATCAACTGGTTTTGCCTCAGGCTATTTTACTGTCCATTGTTACAGTGACCCTGCAGATGACCATCGTGTCACACAAAGCAGCAAAATGGCAACACTGATGGATCACAAAACAGAAACTGCTGCCCCAGCAGTAGGTTAGTAGTTGTGTATGAACTACACTGGACAAAAGAGATTTGTTCTTTCTTCATTTCTGACAAAAAGAAATTCCGATATCTGTGGTGCATGGTTTCTAAAAGATAAAATGTGATAAAAGACCTCTTGTATTGGAAGATGCATACTTTGTAGGGGAAAATGTTGAAAATTATATGCGATTTATGCAGCTTTGCAATGAATGGCAATATAAACTTCTCGTTTTAGATAAAGTAAAAAAATCATCAATCATTTTAAAACCAAACAAAAAATGAAAACCTGGCTGAATCTCATTGTGAATATGCATGTCTATATGCATCAAGTGTGGATTATGACACTATATAATATAAAAAGTGTAAAATTAATGTTCTTACAGAAATTGTAGGTATGTCTTTCTTCTTGTGCCTGACTGGCAGATCTGAATTTCCTAGCAGCAAGCTAACAAGGATATATGAGAATTATATTATTTCAAATAGCCTTTGATGTGATGAAAACACATGAAAACACAAACATACATTCATACGGCCTGTCTTCAGGTCAGCAAAGGTCTCACTAATGCACTACACATGCACTGGAGTAGTTATGATTCCTGTAATAAATCGCTATAGGTGATTTTTTAATGATATACAATTTAATTCCCTTGAAGTCAATGACCACATAATTTAGAAAATTAACTTATTTTATCATAGATGTAGAAATATGTGGAAAAGTGCTTTGTGTAAAAACTTCCTGAATGGTATTATTAGTGGCTCTGTCTGACAGCAGGTTTCTGTGTATTTTTCATACAAATAGTTTGTGGCTGTCATCCTTGATGATGTATAAATGTAAGAAAGTTTCAGATCTGAAGCTAAATATGAACAAGAGCCCACAGTCTGATAAAAAACATAAAGTGGGAAAAAAAGTAGAGATAAGAAAGGAAGTTTTTAAAAGTCATACCAAAGCCCAGTACTGTTGTAAACACCAGTTTGGAGAGCAGATTGTATTCTTCTCATTTAGTTCATTTTTTTATTTTTTCATGATATAGTATGTGTTAGTGTCGTTGTACCAACTGATTGTTTCAGTCCATTTCATGCACAAGTTTTCTTTCCCACTGTATTAAGCAAGAATTGTTAACTTTACTATGGACGTCCAAAACTCTTTTACATAATGGTTTTTCTAGAAAAGGTTGATGGAATAGTAACAAAAAAATTGGAACAAAACCGTACTTCATAAATAATATTTTTAAAATCTTTCTGCTCTAGGGTAAAAGTGATCATAATTTATGCAGAGATTAACCAGAATATAATACTAGTAAATAAAAGCTTTAGGGATAGACTCTCCCAACAGAGCTTTTGTAGGTCTATGCAAATCATTGCACAATCAGAAAAGTCACTGGAAGTTTTGAACATTACTTCCAAGACACCATCTCCTGCTTTAACCATACCTCACATCTGACTTGAATGTCTTCATTTTGTCACTCTTCCTATCTCTGTATATCGAGACAGTAGCTTCCTGCAAGAGAGTAACTCTAAGTAAAAACTTTTCTGTTTTTTCAAAAAGCAATTAAAAATTAATTATTTTGGGTCTTTAGAAGAATGTTTAATTCCCTTGTCATTGAGATAAAGCTTTAATTAAATTTGAAAGTGTATTCCTAACTGCAATATCCCAGATAAAGCAGTCTCCTCAAGAAAATATATCAAGAAATATATTATTTGTGTTATATATTATTTTTGTATAACTAGAAGCAGTCTCTAAAGAATAAAAGTACAGATATGGGAAATCATCTCAGAAAACCGATTTTCTAAATAAGAATCAGTCAAAATGTCTACCTTCAAGAGGGAGATACTTTTGCTTTTAAGGTACGTCCACTTTCTATGGATAAAATTGATCAAAATCTTAATTATCTCTGAGTATCTGAGCGGTAGATCAACTCTGTTGTAAGAAAAGATACATCAGCTGTACGTTTGAGTTAGCTTGGATGGTTTTGCATGATTTTGTACTGAATTATGTTACACTTGTGCTAACTCATTCACATCTTGACTGTTGCAATCTTATTTTACTTCCTGGGTACGGTAAAAGAACCTAGAATATAAACGGTATATGGAAGTCAGACAGGACTATCCCCTTAGGTTAGCATCTCTTACTCGTAGTTGCAGCAGCTAATTTTAGAGCTTGTACAGTCTCATAAATAATGAACCTTAGCTCTACAAGGCAATTAGTTTTCAATGAAGTTGTTAAATTCTATGTCTTTGCCTTATTACAGTCTTTACTCACTCACTCACTACTTACTCCCTCACTGACTCACTCACTCATTCGCTCATTCATTTGCTTACTCACTCACTTCTCTCCTTAGTGACAATATGTACTCATAGCCTCAACAAAATTATATCAGGGGTGAGAAAGAGAGGAGAGGCAGCTCATTTTGCACAGGTGCACTATAAGCTGCTGCAATTTCTGACACATAATATCAGAGACGGGCAAGACACACATAACTCATAATTGTATAATAATCAGCTTCCAAAGAGCCCTAAGACTAGAAAAAGCCCTAAAACTAGGCTTTTGTTTAAATGTAAGACCACAAGAGTTAGTTCTAAGTTCCATAGTCTACATTATTATTTTTGCTTGAAACTAAGTCATGAAAATTTTGCCTACTATTTTTACATCCTACCCTTTCATTTTAATTATTTACCATTTTCATTATTTAGCTGGTAGCTGAATTGTAGCTATTTCATCTATTAGAGATTTTTTCAGTCTTTATTAATCGTTCTATACTACCTCCCACAGATGATTAAAAAAACAGTGTCACATATCTGGACCTGGGGTATGATCATGGTCCATCTTTCATTCTGGACACCGCAAGCATCACATGCTATGTCAAAAATCTGTATTATCCCATGAAGTCCAGAGTAAAAAAACAGCATTTAAAACATCTATGTAATGGCTGTTGTTCAGCAAGTCTCTTAAAGAACTAAGAATCTTCTTGACCAAGAGGTTATTTTGGTACAAGTATGATAAAGAGATACGAAGTTATTACTGTAAGACAGAAAGAGAACCAGAAATAATTAACTAGTCTTTTTGTTTTCAATACAGAAATTAGAAGTCATTAAACAAAATCTTCCAGTAAAATGAATAAAAGAGGAAGATAGTACCCTCATAAGGCCTAATTAGAAGATGAAACTCATAATGTCTAGCAACATTACATAGTATGAAGATGTGAGTTCTTCTAGTGCAGGAAAACCTGAAGCTACTTTCAGTTGAGGGCTGGTAGGGTAACCCTGAGAAAGTGTCCCTGGGTCTTCTTCCCTCTGACATGCTCTCTGAGAAGACCCTAAGAAAGTGGTAGATTGCATACTGAACTATGTAAAATTTTTGTAATAACAATTTTGCTGTCAAAGAACACATATCTTTGTAGTGCCACTATTTGACTAACAAGGAAGAGCAACAAAACTTAACTTTAAACAGAACATGCCTTAGAGAGAAAGCCAGACATGATTCAGGAAATGATACACAGTTTCTTGTGTTTTCCCTACCCCCTGTACCCTAGAAATAGTCTCCAGTTACAAATACAAGACAAAACACTAGACTTTGTTTTCAGAAAACATTTTATAAGCTGATAACATAACATCATTCAAATAAATAACTTTCAGTTTTTCTACTGTTAACTCCTAATTTCAGGTGTACATTGGTAGGAAAAATTAAAAGCAACATGTGGTTAAGAGTATCTTCCTTCAATGCATGATAGAAGATGTCGATCACTTTATTCATGTAATAAGCAATTACTCAGTTATTTCTGAACAATTAAAGTCTCTAGAATATCTCCAGATGAGTCCTATAAGGGTTCGGTAATTTTTGAAGACAGATACTATAACATTTTCATAGAAAGTTATTATTTTTTGTCCACTCTTATTCCAACAGGCTTTTCAAAATTGATGCCCAGAAATCTGTCATTTCCATTTGTAGTTGTTTTCTGCTCCCAGAATGCAGTGGCCAAGATTTTATTCTACTTTGTAGTGGGACATGTTTACTTCATTTTAGTTGATAAAAGTCTAGTGAGGATGTTTAAAAATACAAAATCTGGTATACATAGAGCAGAAGATGGTTTTGAACTGATTTAGGGTAATGTGTTCCAAGGTTTTTCTGGAATTTGAAAATTACTTCATTGCTTTTATCTAAAAATGAAAATATGATATTGGCTACCTTAAATTCTATATCTACAATGACTGGAGAGAGCAAGGAGACAAAAGTGTTATATATCTGTTTTCACTGTGCATTTTACGACTCACTTTTCAATGCAAGAGAGATTTGATATAAATGCTTCTATAGCAAATTACTGCTATAAAGTGAAAGACAGGCCATGGGAATTTGTTTTAGATTTAAAACTGTAAAGCTTTGATGTCTTCACATAGGTGGTGGGTTGCTCTCCCACATGTAATATTTGGAGGATTAAAAACTACCCAAGAAGATAAATAATGTTGAAAGCAAAATGAATAACTGTGGGTGGAAAATAGAATATTTCTTTTAATGAATTCTTCTATCTTTCAATAAAGAAATATGCATATAGCTCTTCTGGGTGATATATTTCAGCATTTTCATTTCATTACTGCTCTTTGCACAAAACAAGGGAATTCAATAACACTAGGGTTTTCATTGCTGTCTGATGATTTGGGAACATTACAGAAGTAGCTAAAATGTGAATAATTTTCAGAGAGGTTAATAAAGAGTACAGTACTGGAGGCAGGAGCAGAATACAGAAAATCTCACACCAAGTTATCTCTGTTTTACAATCTCTCTGCAGAAGAAAAGAGGATTATAGCCTAGTTTTACTGCAAATTGCTATTGTAGCTGAAATTAAAAGCCTAACTTGTGAAGACTGTGTTTCTAAGAATATGCAGATATGACACCATGTATCTATGCTATCTATCTATATGTATTGGTCACCACCCTCTGGGCTCTGTCATTCAGCCAGCTCTTGATCCACCTCACTGTCCACTCATCTGCCTGAGCTTTCTGATGAGGATGTTATGGGAGACAGTGTCAAAAGCCTTGCTGAAGTCAAGGTAGATGACATCTACAGCTCTCCCCTCATCTAGCCAGCTGGTTATGCCCTCTTAGGAAGGCTATTAGGTTGGTCAAACAGGATTTCCCCTTGGTGAATCCATGTTGACTTCCCCTGATAACCATCTTCTCCTTGGTATGTTCAGTGATAACATTCAGGATGACCTGTTCCATCACCTTTCCATGGATGGAGGTGAGACTTACTGGCCTATAGTTTCCTGGGTTGTCCTTCCTGCCCTTTTTGCAGACTGGAGTGACACTGGCCTTTCTCCAGTCCTCAGGCACCTCACTTGTCCTCCATGATTGTTCAAAAATGATGGAGAGAGGCTTAGCAATCACATCAGCCAGCTCCCTCAGCACTCTTGGATGCATCCCATCAGGACACATTGACTTATGATCCTTAAGCTTGGCCAACAAGTCTTTAATGTCTTCCTCTTCCACCTAGGGCAAGTCTTCTGCTGTCCAGGCCATCCTACTAGCCTTACTGGACTGGGCTTCCCAAGGATTGGCCTTGGCCGTAAAGACGGAAGCAAAGAAAGCATTCAGTACTTCGGCCTTCTCTGAATCCTTGGTCACCAGGGCACCCTCGGTGTTTAGCAGTGGGCCCACATTCTCACTCATCATAGTTCTGCTGCTGATGTACTTGAAAAACGCGTTATTACTGTCCTTAACTTCACTGACTAAATTTAATTCTAGAAGGGCTCTAGTCTTCCTAGTTGCACCTCTGCATGCCCTGGAAATGTTCCTATACTCTTCCCAAGAAGCTAGCCCCTTTTTCCACCTCTCATAATGAGCCAAGAAATAGATTTGCTAGTGCTAGATAGAAGGCTTTTGAAGTTAGAATTTTGAATATATATGCATATGATATTTGCATAGAATTTTGTGATGCTTTATTCATAAATACATATGCTACATATATGTCATGCATGTATTGATGGAACTCTAACCTTGAAAAAAATAGTTTTTTTATATATATAAAATAAAATTTACATACAGTTATATTTTTATTGTATATGTATACATTTCAGGTTATCT
Source organism: Urocolius indicus (assembly GCA_013401255.1). NCBI lineage: Eukaryota > Metazoa > Chordata > Aves > Coliiformes > Coliidae > Urocolius > Urocolius indicus. The sequence goes on along the minus strand of WBNH01006082.1, from coordinate 47,755 downwards.
TATCACCAGTATTTAGTCATATCTATGCGAATCAGATCACAAAAAACCAAACTGATGGCTTCAACTTTTACCAAGAATTTCTATAGCATTCTTAACAACTGAAATGATTCAGAAAAACCTAGTTACTTGTGTTTGCTTTGAAAGTGAAGGGTTTTTTTAGACTGTAAGACTCACTAAGAGACATTGTTGCCCACCTTCATATGCAAACAAGACACCACTTTTGCGCAGAGTACATCAATGGCTACAGTTCCATGGTTTGTTTATATAAATGAGAATATTTACCTTTGAGCTATTCAAATACTATTTCATACATTATAGTACCAGAATCAGGAAGATATTTCTATTTCATCTACCACAAATTTTTCCATGAAAGTATGAAAATTTCCCTCAGAGTGAAGGGTATTTCACATAAATTGCTAGCCAGGGCGTTGAATGCTTATGGACTAGATTTAACTGAAAAAATCTCCTTTTAAATTGATTAGACTCACCTACTGACTGCAAAAATAATAATTCTTGATTTTACAATTTCAGTGAAAGAGTGAGAGTACTTCAGGCAAAGATCTGGATATAGCAACAGCAATAGGATGCTAGATTGTCTAATTCCTTACCATATTTAAAGCTTAGCCATAACTATCCACTGTAGGTCTGCAAAGAAAGCATTTGAAATTACAACAAATCTGAATGGATGTGAAATGGGTTGACCCTGAAAATCTCTGCTTAATCTTTTCTTGGCTTTCATCAACAAATCAGTTCCTGTTATGCAATAAGCCTTCAGAGATGTCAACTAGGATTTAATCTAGTGTCTTCAAACATGCCATATGGTAAAAAAAAAAAAACCCTGTATTTAGTGTGCAGTTCATAGGCTTTACTATATATGTCACACTTGTGGTTTCTGTTTTCAAATTGTACACACTTATGTTTTCCTTTTTTATATTGTACTGACATGCAGTATATTTAGTTCCCAGTCCTCGCTTTTTACAGCAGGGTGGTTTTTTCCTCCTTTTTTCCCCCCTTTTTTTCTATTTTCTCGTGTGTGTCCAGCAGTATTTTTACATTTACTTTTCTTTTCAATGTTCAGAAAAACCTCATATCTGGTTTAAAAGAAATTAGTACAAAATAAAGCCTGAAAAAGAAAAAAAATAGTCTTTACATTTAAAAAAAATCACAGATTTGTGCTTTTTCTGGACTGTTAATAGTTATATAATATAGTCTCTATTTTCACACAAGTTTGTACAGATAGATTGTAAATAGAAACCTTGAAGATTTTTTTTTTTACCTACTTGGTAAAATTGCTGTCTTTTCTTTCTGCAAATGTAGCATGTGGGCTAGTTTGTTTACATTTTTTATTATTCTATAATAGTAAAAAATAGAAGTTCTGAACTAAATTTTGGTCTGTGTAGCTAGGCATATGGCTCTTAATTACAGAAACCTGCTGTTTATATGATCCTTCCCGTTGATCCTGAAGGAATCATGTCCTTGTTACAGAGCCACTGACTATCAACACAAGTGCATACAGGTGAGCTATACTTTTAAAGTAGAGATATAGTAAGTAAGAAAAGGCTAACAGCACTGTGCTTTCATTAGGAAAAAAAGGCCTTGAGCAAAAGCATTATGCAAAATTGTTAAAAAGCTCTATTAATTCTTACTGGATACTCCCAGGAAGGAAGGAATTTGGAAAAAGTTCAGAAGTGGCACATCATACTCAATAGCAATCTTTTTCAGCTACATAAACTCTCTCCCTCCTTGTAAAACTTCTGTCAGCCTAGGATAACCAAAATTCACTTACTAGCAGAATACCTACTGTCTACAGGTATAAACAGAAGAAATTTGGTGTCTGCGTTGACAGATATGCAGCTACATCCCTCTGCTCTTGGAATATTGTGGTCTTGGAATATTGTTCCTGATGGCAGGTTATGTAAGAAGAAATAAGCAAGATAGATTGAAAATATGTTTAATATTAACCTAGAACGTAATTTTATTATTTGAATGAAGACTCTGGTCTGAAACAATGTGGTACAACGTCATCACGAAGTACTTACAAGGGTATCTACCTAACACCTAGCAAAGTGCACAGTGTGCAAGCTGAGGTATGATTATTTCTCCTTTGAGGGGTGGTGTGTATTGTGATATACCTCCATTTGCTACTTAGAGCTTTTTCTGTTTTGAATAGCCTAAATGACAATTACTAGCCATTGATATGTCTACATGGATGTTCATATGTCCAGAGAAATGTCTGTCTGTACTGTCAGATTATTGAATATATTTCCTGAATATCTTCTACATTTTTTTCTATAATTTATGTTAATGAAATAGTGAAGAAAACACTTTTTTTGTTTGTTTGTTTGAAAGTGGTAAAAATTTCAGTGGTGATAATAACCAGGAATTTCCTGAAAATAATATTAATTTAACCCTACTTAATTTCCCTTTCACTGTAAATTTCCAGGAGCCTCTCTTGCTTACAGTCTCTGCTACCTGCTAGAGCTATCAAGACACAACAGTGAAAATAAATCTTATCTTCTTAACAGGTCTTTCACTATATAGTGAGAAAGACTTCTTAAAGTGGAAGCCTTATTTTGCAACAGCTAAACTGTTAACTGTCATTTAGAAATTTAAGTTGTGGACATTAATGCTTGGCAGAAAAGTTGAAAATATAAACTAAGCTCAGAAGATAAATCAGAAAAGGTTAAACCTTGTAATTAAAAGTAAAGAACAATAATAATGCATATCGTCATATATGAATGCAGATGAAGTACCTGTTCTTTCTACTTTGATTTTGCATTGCCTTTTCAGGTCAGTTCAAGGACTCTTTACTAAGGGGTTTGCCTGGCAGAGCATGTATATGTCACTACAATACAATTGTATCCTGCAGCATTTGTGTGCGTATCTCTTTGGTCAATCTACTGTAAATGTTGTATTAACTATAGCTTCTCCTTACTTTACTAGAAAAGACTTGCATTCATTCTTACTTAACCACAAACTCTCTCTGGACAATAATATGATTCTGTTCTTCACAGTCATGTTCAATTTCCCTCGTTTTACACAGATCCTTCTGATTCTTTTTTGTAAATCACAGTTGTGTTGCAGTTAATGCCATATTCTCTTGGAAGTATGGTATGTGTTAAAAAAAGTATTCCTCAGCTAAATCAATAGACTTAAAAGAACTTACACACAGACCATTTTAAGGATTTTCCACAGTCTTCTCACTACTTTTGTTTTGTACTTCTAAGCAGGGTTCATTAGAAAGTCACATGAGTTTAGGTAAGTAGCCTTTCCTTATGTGATTTTTTACATTTTTTTTAATATATTTCACAATAGACGATAAATTTTCTCATTATCCTTCTGCATGATGAAAACCAAGAAATGGTTTAGATTTCATTTATAACTGTAAATCATTCTATTTTCTATATCTTATATTTTAAAATGTAGATATGTATACATTTTTCTAGTTTTGATGAAAGTAAAATGTATTAATCATAACATGATGCTGGAGATATTTTCATATTGCTTAATGTCTTAAAAATTTTTCCATATGGAAAGTAAAATAATGTGGAAAAACCTGTATGCTTGCCTCCAGAAAAATGTGAGATGCTGACTTTTTTCCTGCTCATCTAATAAACCATAATTCCTTATTGGCAATGGTAAAGCTCTGTAAGAAAATGAGACCTCCAGCGGAATTTCATTCTGGAATGGTGCAATAGCAATGGCCTCTGTAACCTCTTTTGTTGATTTCTGCCAAGTGCAGCTTCCCTGTGAGCTCTAGATGAGAATTGTTCAGTGGCTTTTGGCTGTATAAAGAAAGAACTGTTGTGTACCTGTAAACCAAGAAACAAGTGAACCAAAATATTCCTAGCCAAGCTTGCAAATGCCTGACTTCTTCCCCTAAGGAAGCAACAATCAGGCCTGCAGGATATATCAAGTAGTATAAAGAGGGAAAAGTTGGAATGAACTACAACTGGACCAATGTGTCTTTCCTTCAGTAACAATAATTTGAGTGTGAACACCCACCAGTTGACAGTACAATTTATGCTCTTCCTGCCAGATTACCTGTTATACCTTGAACTCTTCCTGTTGAGCTCAGCCTTTCTGCTATCTTTAAGGTCACTCTGCAGACTTTTGGAAGACAATCCAAGCTCCTGGTTTCTGTATTCAGTGACTTCAGGGATACAATCTCATGCCTACAGTCTCAGATGGCATGTCCTCACACACAGACATATTGAGCTCAAGATCCTCTGGTAATTGCCAGATGCATCTTTAATGCATGAAGCCAGAGCTCGGAGAACATGAAGTTCCAATAGAAAAGGTCACGGAGCACAAGATTTTGTACAGTTGCTGCATCTCAAGCAGAACAGTCATAGAAGAAAGCGTGTGCAGAGCATAGAACTAATTCACACTACTGTTTAATTGTTCTGTTAATATTTTTTTATTCAGCTATTGCTATTGCTCCTACTTTCTGCCATCCCAGTGTTTGATAATTTCCCTACGGTGAGTGTGATAGCAATCTGTGTTGTTGTCTGGAAGCTTCACTACTGCTGCTGCAAAGGATGCTCAGGAAGGCAATTTAACATAGAATCAAGGCATATTACAGTTCTTGAATTGATCAACATAATAGTTTGATAGAATTCTATTGCTAAAGGAGATGAGTAAGTGAAGATTATTGTGCCAACCATCTAAAAGTCTTTAAAATCTCTGAAGAGTCCTCTCAACCATTCCTACTTTACAGTACTTTACAGATGTTCTGGGACAGGAAAGTTCAGGGATCCGGAAGTCTATTTCAGAATCAGGAGAGATGTTTCCCCATCCTTATCAGTTACAGCAGAAAATACCGATATTTGAAGACAAATGTCTTTATAATGAAGCTGAAGCCAACTTATAAGTGTCTGACGCAACCACTCTTTGAGTTACAATAGCATTAGAACAGCCCGTAATTTAATGCTAAGGGATTCCATCACAAAATGAAAGTAATCTTGAATGAATCTTGAGAGATTAACTGCCACTTTAAATTAGAAAAGATGGCATTTGCAGCCTGCAAAAGGTTAGGATTAAAAAGTATGATAGTATTTCTGAATACAAAAATGTTGTTATGGCAACTGTATCCTTTACATGGGCTGTTCTTTCTAAGAAATGTCGTATGTGGGTACATGCTACAGAACTGTATATATGATGTAGACAACTGGGACATTTTTTAATCGTGGTTCAAAACTTACTGCAAAACCATTCTTTCATACAATGATATGGATGGTTTTGAATGGTTGCTCAGCCTTCTAATGACACAGATGTCAGAAAGGATTTCTCCATAAGCTTTTCAAGCACCAGTTTAACCATAGGTGATTTTCTTTTTTTCTGAAATACTTGAAGTATTAGAAATAACCTCTTTATCTTGGTTCCATGATGGACCACTACTGCCTGTAAACAAATTAGAAGTTGCTTTGTTATGCTCTGGATAGAGTCCATAGGTAGTGTAAGACAAGAAAAAAAGTCTGCCTCAAAAATTATCTTTAAAGTTTGCTTTTCACATCATCTTGACTACAAAGCACAAGTCTTGCAACATACGACTGGTGGAAACATCTAATGACATGAAGATAAACAGCACTAAGCTAAGCAGCCTGAGGCAATCCAGACTTCTGCCACCATTTCTGGGTCAGTTTGGGTACATAGCCATTTATAAACACATGGCATTCTGTAGTATGCCAGGGATTCAGAATGCGTTAGAATCTAATCAAATGGCAGAAGTACAACAAAATAAAATAAAATATAATAAGCAAAATTAAATGCAATGAAATGAAGCCTACTACTTTGCACTAGATTGTAATTTTTATAAACAATATGATTGTACTAAGCTTCATTCTGAAGACTGAATTCCCTAATTTGATGCACTGATGAACTTATTACCAACTTTTAGAAATGGAGTTGTGTTTTTCTGCTCTCTTTCCACTTTAACACATGTAGAGCCGTGCAGCATCACATCTGTTCAGTATTCTAACCTTAATAGAGGCCAGTGCTAGACAGTCTAGAAGAGAAGGTGCAAAATTCCACATTTGGATGTGAGAGAATCCACATATTTATGCAGCCTCATCTCCAATTTAACATAATGCCTTATGAATCACGTGGCTTATATTTGTTTCAAACTTTTGCCCTAAGCTTGGATGGCCTTTTTAGCAGAGAAAATATTCTATCCTTCTTTAAACCATCCAGGGCTCCTAATCTTTACCTCTTTCTGCTTAGAAATAAATAAGCTGAAAATGAAAGCACAAAGATACCAGTGAATAAAGAGATCCATTTTGACATGTCCTTTGAAAATAATTGGGTGATCCATCCAAGAGACAGAAGAGGCCTGAGGTCAAAATACTTATATGCTTTTTAAACCAATGATCTCTCTCAGTCTGTATGACAAGAGGGATAGACCAACCTCTGGCTAAACAAAGTGATGAGCATCCCACAGCATCATAGAATGTGCAAGTCATCAACTCCAAAGTGCACGAAAAGGGTAAGAAATAACGTAGTCATGTGTATATATACCTGTCTGTGTCTGTTTATATGTATATTTCTATACATGTAGGAGATACATAAGGTTATGTGATAAAGCTTGTCTGAATCTACCAAGGAGCACAGAGAGACAATAGCAGTGTGGGAGCATTGAAACAATATGCTTCTAGGCTACTCCCAGGCCTGTCACAGTAGCCGTCAGACTTTTACAAGCACACCTGCAGAAGTGCAGAGGAGCACTGTGCCACAACAGCAGATGAGAATCTAAATTCACAGACATATCATTAAAAATAAGGAAAACACTACTAGACCATCAAACTGCTCCCAACCTTTCATGTGAAGGAAAGGCAGGCAGTAGTATGCTGGCAACATAGTAGCAAACTCTTTCCACTACAATATCTTCAAAAATGTTTTGAGACATGGGGCAAAGAACGATTTCAACATTTCTAAAATTAGTGGTTGTTTCCAAATAAATAGTTATGATATAGCTGGATTTTTAATTGGCACTCATTTCTGTTTGGTTTTCATCAACTTATTTAAAATTTTGAGACAATGAGGCATTTTCATATTCAGAATAAGAGAACAAGATAAACAAGCAAACTTCAAGGAACAATTGAATTACAGGAAGACAAAAGTAGATAGAAGAGGAAGACATCGGTCTTGTCCTACCACATAGGATTAGATAATAGTGCAGAGAGGAATGATTTCGGAAGATGAAGCAGCAATGAAGCAAGATGTGTAAGGTAGTAACATACGATTTGCCCAATTAAGCCATGGTTGGAATAAGGAAAGAAGGGCAAATTGAGGAGCAAGGGGGCAAATGAGCATATCTGAGAAAATAAGAGCAGAAATATTGTTGCTGGTCAATCATGAAAAATACAGTAAAGACAAAGGCGTATCTGTGAGAAGATGTAGGAAAGATATGATGTAATGCATAGCTGTTCCAGATGGACATTGTTGTCAGTATTGAAGATTTGGACCAAAAATGTTATGAAATAAAATGGTAGGAACTGTACAGCACAGACTATATTAAGCTAATGAGTAGATGCAACCAGTAGATGCAGATAGGTGGGAATACTGTAGGAAAGTAATGGAACAAAAGGTGGTGCAGGCAACAGCTGCATCTCTGTACTCACAAGGAGACCAACCATGGCACCAACCTTTTTGGCTTACTGTGCCTTCACCTCCAGCTTCTACAATCTGAAGAGACAGTGGGTTGGAGGCAGTGTGTGAAAGCAGAGAACTATGTTTAACAGTGGCTGCAGAGTATTTGCTTCCAGTGTGACTGTTTTTCACACATATTTCACACAAAGTTTGCAGTAAACTTTGCAGTTTAGCATAAACTGAAGATAAAAATAATTCACATTCTTCACACTAAAACTAGGCTTTTTTGACTTGCTTCATCTTGGCTTTTGTTTTCAACTTTAAACCCCTCTTTCTGTATATATATATAGATATTTATGCTATCTATCAGCAAATTCTTACAACAATACAGCAGGTAAGAAAACAACATGTCACTATATCTCTTTGTGAAAAAACAGTTTAAGCTTCACTGAAAAAGAAGTTATTTAGATAATATGAATGTTTACACAGGAGCAAAGCTGAAAAAAATATATACTTTAATATTTAAACAAGAACATATTGATGGATCTTCACAAAGCCAGACATACTAAACTTGTGATAGTGGTCATTACATTTCAATAAACATTTCAGACCTCTAGAGTTGAATGTATTCTAGAATACAGTCATGAATAAATATTCTAGTATTTACTTATAGTTTGCATCAACTCAATTTTCTGTAACAAATGTCTTTCACTGTAGTCCATTATTAAACTTGGACTATGTTAATCTGTATTATTTGTAATCTTTATTTTCATTGAAGATTTGTGGAACAAGTTTATGTTTTGTCTATTTCAAGTCAGCTATTTATTTGGTGCAGCCTCAAGTTAAACGCCTGGATTGTAAAAGACCGTAGACTCAATACTTAGTCTGTTCATAGAAGTATTATTATAACATGAAATTAAAAACAAGGAGAGCTATCACAAATAGTAGCAATGAAAACAAGTTTTGTGATAACTGGTGTGTCATTCAGTGGGTCCGTTAGCAGATGTATTTGTATTATCTCACAACAACTTTTATTTTTATTTTTCCTTAAATCCAATTTGTCTTGCAATGGTTTCAATATACTTACTTGTATGATTTCTTTGCACAGTGTTGATTATACTTCAGTTTTATTTTTACTTGGCCTGCATTATAGTCTCATAGCCAAAACTATATTTTGACTTTCAGAAGTTTAAATGTATTCATATCTGAATTTAGTATGAAATTGCAAACTGGCAATAAAATTAAGATCAGGATAGGACTTCAACCTCTTTTTGCTTTCTACCTTCATTGTCCCTAAACTTCATATTGAAATGCACTAACAGAAAGTTTTGAATATGTTCTCTTTGGAAAAAAATGTTATTCCAGGCTTCAGTTTTGTGATTGGCTGAATCCACTTCTGCAGAGATGCCTCTCCATGTGGAAGAGTGAGGTGTACAGAACCCATATACATTTGCAACCTGGTTTGTGTTTCTGTGACTATTTTCTTCAGCAAAATGTTTACCAGGTCCACAGAACCATTTATAAACTTCAAACTGTTCACAGACAATTCTTTCTACAAGTGTCATGGTTTGACATTGAATTGTTTCTGGTAATGGAGAAGTGATTATAGAGATGAATCCTGTAAGAAGTTGCTCGAAACTGTCCTGAGCCAGACCCACTTCTGAGGCTGAGCCAGTTAGGCATCTCTGCTGTCACTCTTTAAGAAGATGCTGGAAAACAGAGCTTTCCTGTTCCTCCTTCTTGTGTTCTTCCTTCTTTTCTGGCTGTTGGTGGTGCAAGGAGTTGGAAGAAAAAGAGAAGCGATCATGCAGACCCCAAGGTCAGTGAGAGAAGAAAGGAGGAAGTGTGCTGGAGCACAGACCCTCCTGCATCCTGTGGAGAGGACTGGTGAAGCTGAGATTTATTTGCACTTTGTAAAAGACCCTGTGCCAGGGGCAGTGACTATGTCCAGAGGAGGCCGTCCCATGTGAGAAACCCCATATTTGAAGAAACTGTAACTGCTGGGAAGAAACTACACCAGAGAAGTTCATTAAGGACTGTGTCCCAGGGGAGGGACCCCATATCGGAGCAGGGGAACAATGCCAGGAGTCGTCCTCCTCTGAGAAGGTAGAAGAGGTCTCTCTCTGTGAGACAATGACTACATCCCCCATTCCCTGGCCCCCTGAGCTGTTGAGGGTGGAGGAGGTAGAGATATCTGGAGCAGTGAGCTGAGCCTGTGAAGAAAGGAGGAATTAGGGAGGGAGATCTTAAAGTGTTTGCTACACTTCTCTCATCCTCCTGCTCTGTTTTTGCTTTTTGTTCTGTTCTGCTTCTTGTAGGTAGTAGAATAAACATTCATATTTTCTTCTCTAAGCCAACTACTGGAGTCTGTTTTGCCCGGAACCATAATGTTTTGCCCGGAACCATAATTGGCAGTGAGCCCTCCCTGCCCTTATCCAGATTCACAACATCCTTGGTTATCTTTTTTTCCTGCCCATTTTGCTGGGGCTTCTGCCATTGGATGGGGGGCAATGAGCAAGAGACTGTCCTGGTGCTTCATTCCTAGCTGGTCAAAACCATGACAATAGGTCACATCAGTTTGTGGAAAAAGTATTTTGAGTTGTAAGAGGACTACAGAACAACAAAACCTAGTGTCTATATTATAATACCTTTTCTAATACTTGCTTTCAGCATTATATACAAATTTTCAGTTATTAACTGTTCATTACTACACAATATTTTTCACAAAAGATATTAGTTTTTGTCAGCTTCCTATAGAACAGCTAACTGATTTAAGTCCAGTGGCCTGGAGACTTTTTTGTGTATCCATTTGAAAAACAGAAGGATATGTGTACATAGATAAGTGGATATATGTGGTTTGTTGGGCTTTTTTTCCCATTTTCCGAAGTGTAAAACTACCTACTCTTACTTTTCCCACTTACTGACTATGAACTATTTCTTCAGTTCTATGATTGCCTGATTGATGCTCTCTAGCCTACTCCCTGAGTTTTACTCTGTTAAATGTAGCCTGTAGGTAAATGAAAGTATTATTATGAGGTCTTAAAAGGTTATTCTTTAATGTCATAATTGACAAAGATTGCTTGTTAAGCCATATTGTTCTTATGACCTCAAAATAACTGTCAAGCAAATAATATTGGAAACTAACTGTGCAGGTTACTTTGCTGACAAAAGTTATTATTTATGTCTTAAATATGTGAAATACTGACAGATAACATTTATCTCGTATCTGATGGGAAGGCACTGTTCCCAAGGACTGTGTTCATCCTGATTGAAGTATTAAGGCTAGAGAGACTGAAATAATAATGGCCTCTGGAATACGTTAGATAATTGCTGGCCAAATGCTAGTGTGGGAATTGCAATGTTAATATAGTTTATTCGATGAACATTGCAAACAGCAAGGGATTACGAGGACTGTATGAAATAGATTCTTTTGAAAGCACTTCAGAAGATAAATGCTGCTGATGTGGTGTTTTATGAATATTATCTTTTACTATCCTGAGGACAATTTTGGATAGCTGAGTTTAATTTGTGCTGAGATTGGTTCTCAGAGAGTTATTCAACTTCAAATGGAAGCAAAGTTCCTGTTTCCATTGACATATATGTTTATAACAGCTCACAACCACACACTCGTTTCTGTCCTCACTAACTAGAACACCTGTTTACACTGATCAGTGTTCACTCAGTGGGGATCCTAAAGTGAAGAGTCACTTTATGTTTCCTTCCTTCCTTCCTTCCTTCCTTCCTTCCTTCCTTCCTTCCT
>WBNH01006082.1:25806-35883 GCA_013401255.1 Urocolius indicus | reverse complement strand
CCTTCCTCCCTTCCTCCCTTCCTCCCTTCCTCCCTTCCTTCCATTTTTCTTTCTCTATTTTTAGCATACTTTTAGTCTTTTCTACAATTAGGTAATTCAAGTTATTTGTGAATTGTCTAAATCTGCACAGGACTTAGTGTTTATATATCCCTAAAAAATGCCTTTCCCAGAACATTTTTCTCTCTCAGTAGCCTAAGGCATAAACTTTAATCAAAACTAATCTTCTGACTGTGTTTTGTTTTTTTTTTTTTAACTTGCTTAGGCTTTTCCATAATTATAGCTCTTATCATGATTCATTGCACTTGTCCCTCTTTTTCCTAGCTTTCTGTAATCCTGCTGTTAGAAGGTCATTGTCTGCAGGAGTTATAGAGACAAAATAAACTGTATAGATGGAGTTATTAAAGACCATCCAGGCTGTCAGTGGATGTAGGTGCACTTGGAGTGGTGCACAGAAGGAAGGGCATATCCTTGTCATCTTTAACAGCAATGATGCCCATGTCATTTCTTGATCATAGATGTGTGCTGTAGATGTATGCAACCCTAAGTGCATCCATACTGCAAGTGATGTGTTCTTATTGCTGATTGATAATAAAATAACCATGAGCCAGCAATGTGCCCTCGTGGCCAAGAAGGCCAATGGCATCCTGGGCTGCATCAAGAAAAATATTGCCAGCAGGTCAAGGGAGGTTCTTCTCCTCCTCTCCTCTGCCCTGGTGAGGCCTCATTTGGAGTCCTGTGTTCAGTTCTGGGCTCCTCAGCTCAAGAGGGACAGAGAACTTCTGGAGAGAGTTCAACGCAGGGCCACCAAGATGATCAGGGAAAGACTGTGGTAACGGGGGCGGTTTAGTCTAGAAGAGAGGAGACTGAGGGGAGATATTAACATTTATAAATAGATGTCTAGGGAAAGAGTTACAGAAGAATTTAGGTACACATAAACATAACTGGGGTGAACTTTAGGAACTATTTTCAGGCTTAATGAAGACAAACAAGCCCTATTCTGTTACTAACTGTGAAGGGTTGAAGGCTGAGAGAGTATAAAGAGAAACATTGTCTTTGCTGACTAGGCTGTTCTAACACTTTCCTGGGCATTTGTATTTCGCTGATGCTGGGGATTGGAGCTTGGTGATCAGATTCATTAATGTTTGGGCTGAACCAGCATGACTGGAGCTCTGTTTCTGTAACTATTTCAATCTGCATTTAAAATGTGATTGCTGGAGGAAGAGATTCCTTTTTTCTCTTGTATCTAGAGACAGGATAAAGGGTAGTGGGATGAAACTGGAACAGAAAAAGTTCCATTTACACAAAAGAAAAAACTTTTTCACTGTGAGGGTGAGGGAGCCCTGGCACAGGCTGCCCAGGGAGGGTCTGGAGCCTTGTGTCCAGTTCTGGGCTCCTCAGCTCAAGAGGGACAGAGAACTGCTGGAGAGAATACAGTGCAGGGCCACCAAGATGATCAGGGAACTGGAACATCTTTCACATGAAGAAATCAGAATTCAAAACGCAGAACTATTCCTTTCCAGTTGAGTGGTCCAAGTGACAGATTTCAGTACTGCTTACTCTTGCTTATTTTTCTTTTGGCCTCATGAATTTTAACTTTTCTCATTTGCTATGCCACTGATTAAACAAGAAGGGATGGCAAATCCTGCAGAGTTTCAACTATTACGAACCCTGGAATTCACAGTGTTATAAAGAAAGATCTAAATCTCCTCAAACTAAGGAGGCCAAGAGCAATGTCTGTCTTCTGATTACTTTTATGAACAATTTGTTGAGAGGAAGACATATACTATCAACAGCAGTTGTTTTGTTCAAAGGCCTACGTTTAATTCTGTCTTTCAAAAGATTTATTTTCTAACAATTAAAAAAAACCCAAACAAACAAAAGCCAAAAACCCACTCTCTCACACTTTTCACTTGTTTTGTTAATCCTAAAGGATTGATCTGCACTGGATTGAGATGCCTTTGTAAGAGCCAGATTCAGATGAGTAAACTCTGGAAAGGATTAGTAGTTCACTTCTAAATGACGATTTTATTGTTTCCTTGAAAACAAGCATATCAAGGCTTTGTGGGCAAGAAAGGGGTTAATATGGCTGAGTTTTAGGTCCTATGTTGCAACCATAGCTTGGTACAACTTAGGGCATGAAGGGGAAGCAGCCTTGTATTTTCTTTGATATTTTATACCTGCAGTTTTGTGAAAGCCACCTAAGCATACTGCTCAGTCGTAAGGAAGCGACATCTGCGCCAAACACCACTACTCTTTCAGAATAACATGATTTTTATTGGAGATGTATTATTTTGGGAAAGGAAGGGCTAGGGAAAAACTGAGGAACTGTAATGGACATAAGAGCTGTGGAAGAGCTACTGGTTCTAGCAACTATTTTGTGGAAATGGAGATTACTGACTGAAAGTGCCACAGAGTTACTTGTAACACAACAGAAATGCATGTATTTGTAAAATGATGAATCTAGGGCTAGTGTGGCCTTTTTTAACATTTTGCTGCGCTGCCCACTGAATTAGTAGGAGGACATGTTAGTAAGCTACCATCTACAAGGCTAATGAGTCATCTCTAGGATGTGATTCTATTTTCTTCACAAGCAGAATAACCTCAATTATCTTGGAAAGTGTGCTACAGCAAATTTTCTGAGCCCTGCAGGCTGTCTTTTTTCAGTCCACTTGATATGCGTTCTGCAATTTAGAGGTAAACCTCTCAAAGATAGTGAATGCAGTATGAAAAAGGTGCAGATTCTTAACTTACATGTTTGATCAGAACAAATCTACACAACTACAAAATTGTGATGTAAAAAAAAAACCCCACCAGCAGAAAAACCATAGTTTATTTTTTCCTTTCCTCTTCTAAAGGCTCATAAAATCTAATCTCAGCTCTGAATTTCACCAGAATCAGTTTTAAAATTGTTAAAAAATCTTTATTAGTGTTTTGGATGTGAACTCTGAAGTTACTCTTCCAGTTTTGTCAGAATATAGAGAATTTTTCCTCATGTGTACACTTTGTCTAACTGACGTCAACTGTTTTAAACATCAGTGTAAAGGCACAATCCAATAATCTTTGAAGCTGGTGGAAATTTTCTCACATATCTGATGAACTTTGGATCATGACCAAAGTGAGAAGTGCCTGCTCTGTTGGTCTAATCAACTTTCTAGAACTTTCTAGAGAACTTTCATTCTCTAGATCACATGCGTCCCTCGGTGTTTCTATGTGTACCATACACATTATACATGTTTTCTAGACTTTTAAAGTCTTCTTGAAAAAATATATATTATCAGAGTCACCAGTGCAGACAGCATATTGTGTTTGCAATTAGAATTATGTGAAATGCAATTGGGATTGTTTGCCATTAGTCTTTGATACTGGCATTGCTTACACCTCACAATGCTCTCAACCACAAATTCACACTTTCAGACACAATTACTACATGACAGGCAGGTCTATATTAATGTCCCCATCTTCACATTTTTCTTATTTCTTCCAGAAAGGAGAAAACAAAAGAAAATGTATCGGAACAAAGGCTATGCTTTCTATCTGAACAAGAACTTGGTGTGAGATGTGTTGAGGCCTGGGCTGTACTGAGGTCAGTGCAAAACAATAAGGCGTTCACGCTTGGGCTGCACTAACAAAAGCTACTAACAAATGTAAGGTCAGCTAAAAGGGATAACGAAGGACAATGAAGAACAAAGAACAGTAGGGTATTCAAAGACAGGTGCAGAGTTAGCTGATGTGGCAGGAAAGTTGAAACTAAGAGTGGAGAAAAGAGGATACAAACTAAAAAAGACAAAGGTTTGTGATAAAGACATTGAATCAATCATTATGCTTGCTTAGGCACATGACAGAAACATTTAGTGTATCAAAGAAGCTTAATTTTGGCAATAAAGGAGAACGCACTTAGCATCATATTGGTGTGCTGTTGTTTTCGTCTCACATGATCCTGAGGACCCCTGGCAAGATGTTTCAAATGTACTCATATGGTTTGATATATTGAAAAATAAATAGCATGGATAACAGTCTTGCTATCGTTCAGCTCTAGGAGCCAAGGTCAAGAGTAAATATGAGCTTTGCGTGCCTCCAAAGGCCTCCTATTTGTTTGGTAAGCATTATTCCTGCAAGTGCTGCTATTTGTTATGTTGTTTACTCACAAGTTCCTAAGCAACTATTTCAGTGCATTGATCTGGTAAAAGCAAAGGAGGAAAGTCATGGGATGCGAGTTGTTGTAAACAGTACAATAGAGAAGCAGAGGAGAATTTTGTTTTGTTTTATATCTTTTCTGTGGACGAAATTAACAATTGGAAGAGACGGATGATCTACAAGAAACGCTTCTTTTTACTCTGCTTGATGAATGTTTGGAGACATGCAGACAGAATTTATTGAAAAGGTGGGTATTTTTATACTGCTATGTAATCAAGCAGTAGTTTTATTAAATCTTGCTTTATATTCTGGAAAAATTGTCTTTCAAATAAATGTTGAACATAGGATGGTATTTGTGTTTCTGCCAGTTTCTCACCAATTGTATAGTTAAAAACGGTGACAGAAATTACCATTAACCTTTTCATTTAAAAAGCCTCGAAACTATAAATATACTATTCTTTTAATTTGGCTTCCATCAATAATAAAAGCTTAAAAATGCTAGTTAGGAATTATTAAAAGACATGGGTCATTAATTTTAATTTAAAGTCTATCATTCAAAAACAGCTTGCTTAAATGAATAGGAAAATAACAACGATGCTTCTTAGACACATTAGTGATTTTGGTTTTTTAAACTGAATTGTCACACAAAGATGAGCAATCTATGTGTAATACTTTGGTTTTCTCAACTGACCTATGTCTTTGAAAAATAAATAATTATTTTTTAAAAATCTAGTTCATCATACACTGATTCAGCAAGATGATTGAACACAGTAAATCTGTACAAATGCAGGTCACTAAATTAGTGTGTGAACTCTAAATAAATATACAGTACCTCGTTAATTTCTTACTAGTGGGGTTGATATTGACTACACTGTGACAACAAAAGTGACTGTGTCATCGTGTTGCACGTGTCACATATTCTAAAATTGCAAAAGAGATGACCAAAGTCATCCTATATATTTACGCAAAATCTAATTTTGAATAGTATTTCACTACCTGAGAAATAATCTCTCTAGAAAACACAACTGATTTGTCTTCACGGATTAGTTACTCTGTGTAAATGACTTGTCTTTTGCATTTACTGTACCCCTCAGGTGATGTGGTATCTTGTCTTGAGCAAATATCCAGTTTATTCATAATTCCCTGTTGTCTTTAGTCTATTAGCAGAATGTCTGAAGAGCAATTACAAGTCATTTCAGTTAGCTCTTTCCACAGCTGAGCCTTTGCCTGCCTGGTGGCTTGACTGGTTTAGTTAAGATCAGCCTTTCCAAAATCAGGGACAAATCCACCGTGGTTCATCAAGCACCTGGCACCATGCATTCATCATACTTCTCTATGATGATAAACCTCTTAGCAAAATCTACAAACATTCAGAAGCCACCATTGAACCAGTAAACCTCCACATCTGACTGGGATTGTATGTAGGATTGTGTAGGCTGTCCATTTGGATAAACACCTGTCCAGGTCCTACCATCTGCAATGAATTTGATACTGCTGCTCATAAAATCCAGCAGACAATCGCAGAAGAGGCAACCATTCTCTTGTCTACTATGGTGACTAGGCCTCCTTTTCTTCTTACAGCAGTACTCACTGTGATGATCTTGATGGATTAAAAGAAAAAAAAATAAGAAAAAAAAATTGAAAAGACAGGATTTCTCAGTACTGTTAACTCAAACTAGACATAGAAGCCAGAGCCAATACATTCAGGGGTTTTGTCATAGCTAGGATGAAAGTGTTACTCATCTTTATTTCTATCCACTTTGATGTCTCAAGCCATGAAGCCCTACAGTCTCACAAGTTATCTCCAGATTAACTATTCACATACTGGAAAGATAAAATAGCACTTGAGTAAATATTTCTATTATCATAGAATCATAGAATCATTGAGTCGTAGGGGTTGCAAGGGATCTTTAGAGAATATCTAGTCCAGCCCCACTGCTCAAGCAGGGCCACCTAGGTCTGTCACACAAGAATGCATCCATGTGACTTTGAAAAGCCTCAGAGACAAAACTCGAAAACCTCCCTGGACAACCTGTGCCAGTGCTTCCTCACCTGAACAGTGAAATAGTTTTTTCTTGTGTTTAAGTGGAACATTTTGTGTTTCAACTTCATCCCGTTACCCCTTGTCCTGTTGCTAGATACCATCAAAAAAAGGGATGCCCCAAACTCCTGACATCCACCATTTATATACTTGTAAATATTAATGAGATCCCCCCTCAGTCTTCTCCAGACTAAACAGTCCCGTTCCCTGCAGCCTTTCCTCATAAGGAAGGTGCTCCAGTCCCCTGATCATCTTGGTGGCCCTGTGCTGGACTCTGTCCAGAAGTTCTCTGTCCCTCTTGAGCTGAGAAGCCCAGAACTGGACACAGGACTCCAGATGAGGTCTCACCAGGGCAGAGGAGATGGGGAGTAGAACCTCCCTCAACCTGTTGGCCACGCTCTTCTTGATGCATCCCGGGATGCCATTGGATTTCTTGGCCACAAGGGCACATTGCTGGCTTATGTTCAGTTTATTATCAATCAGGACTCCCGAGTCTCTCTGCAGAGCTGCTCTTCAGCAGGTCAATCCCCAGCCTGTTCTGGTGCATGGGGTTGCTCCTTCCCAGATGCAGGACTCTGCACTTGTCCTTGTTGAACCTCACGAGGTTACTCTACCCAGTTCTCAAGCTGGTCATTATGTTTATCAAGTGGGGAGTCACTGGACACAGTTTGCACATGGGAACAATTGGGATCATTCAGTACTACTATAAAAATCATGTGAAATAGTCACAATACTGTTGTCAGCATCTGATCTTTAGAAAGTTCTATTGTTTCTACTATCTCTTCTACTTACAGCAGATCACTAAGACTTCTTTTTTACCTAATTCCCTGGCTTTTCCAATATCTGTGTAACATTTTTGGTGGCCATTTTCCACTAGATAAACTTCCAAATTAATAGCTCTTTGGACCATATCCTCTCTTTTTATACTTTTGATACACTTTGGTCAAAATAGACAGGTTCTGGGAATTACAACCTTTCATCCAGTTCTACAAAACTGGATCAAACAACAAAATCGTTGCTTCCTTCTATTCTGTTGGTAGAACATTCTGCCTTATCTCGGAAGGCTGGTTTTGTTCTTGTATGGAAATCACAATGTTACTATTATTAATAATACTAACAACAATAAAAATGATCATTATAATTTGGGGAATATTGAGTCTAAGTTGTGAGGTGGTTTGAAACAAAGCAGATAACTGCAAAATAAAACTATTGCTTTAAAACTGTTAAAGAATACATTTTCCAACACTGACATATCCATTTCACACATTGTAAATAAAATAAGATTTGTTTTTACAGACTCTTCTCAAAATTTTTATGTTAGTGTATTGTCTTATTCTAAGCATCTTTTAAGTATTTGTTACATCTCATAATGTGTTGTCCTGCAACAGATGGTGTTTGTTGAATGCACAGCCAAGTTTTTTTAGCACCTAGGAGAATGGGGAAAAACATACTGTCTCAAGATCCCCATAACCCACACGTAAGTATGAAGAACTACTATGTGAAATCAAATGGATATAGATTTTATTTTGTGTATAAATCAAGAATTCAGTTGACGAGATTTTAAACCCAGATTTGGACTTAGAAAAAAAGCTGTGTCTGTGGCTGTGAAATGCTCCTGGTAGACACTGCTAATGGATTAGGCTAAGGGCAAAAATGACGTATAAAGCAAACAGACTTTATTTATTTGTTTCTGCCCATCAGGGAACAAAAGACCACGATTAGCCTCAAGTACCGAAGACTAAAGGATTGCTAAAGGGCAGGGAGAGCTTAATTGCCGCTTAAGGTGCAGGACAAAACAGAGCAGGCTACTCGGCTTGGGGAAGAAAACAGAAAACAATTTAATACCAACTAAAACATAAAACCCCAAAAACCAGAACCAAAACAAAACAACACAGAATGGTACAGAGATGAAGAGTCCGACCAGCCCTTTAAGACCACCTGCTCCCCACCCCTCTCCTCTTCCCGGGCTCAGAGCCCTGATCCCGGTGTTTTATACCTCCGTCCCCCCTGAACGGCCCAGGGGGGCAGGGAGTGGGGGTTTCAGTCAGTCCGTTCCTGGTGGCTTCTGCCGTTTGTCTCACCTCAGGGCAAGTGGGTTCCGCACCAGTCCTCCTTGCAAGTCCGTGAGGTACCACACACACATGGCAGCCCTGCACGGGCTGCACCGACGCACATTTGTCCCAAAGCCCTGCACGGGCTGCACCGATGC
This sequence comes from Urocolius indicus, assembly GCA_013401255.1. NCBI lineage: Eukaryota > Metazoa > Chordata > Aves > Coliiformes > Coliidae > Urocolius > Urocolius indicus. The sequence goes on along the minus strand of WBNH01006082.1, from coordinate 27,499 downwards.
TCATTTGTCCCAAAAGTTGCTGCTCCTCTCTGCCTCTCGTGTGGGGCTGCTCTGCGGTGCACAGGCTCTCCAGCATGTCCTGTGCCATGACCGCCTCCCCCACACAGTCTCTGGCCCGTCCGGGCACACTCACATGAAGTTGCTGCTGCTGATCCATAGGTTGCAGGGGTACCGGCTGCACTCTCACCACGGCTTGCAGAGGGGTCTCTGGTCTGATGCTCCATCCTTCCTCCTTCTCCGACTGTGGGGTCCGCATGGTCGCCTCCATCTTGTACCACTCTTACACCTCCTGCCTCGCACCTCAAATTCCCGTCCCCAAATAGTGATCGCAGAGGCGCCAGATTGGCCCAGCCAGGCCGGGGGGTGGGTCTGACCCCAGGAGTCGGGGGAGAGTCTAAAAAACTTTTACCGGGTCTTCACTGCAACCCGCTCCCCCTGTTACTAAACAAAAGCAACTCCTTGCTAAACCATGACACTTGCAGATAGGTAGGAACATAGATGTGGTGAGTTATTTTGGCTTAGCTGACAAGTGCTATGTCGTTAAGCTGTGGTAACTTAGTTACTTTCAATTATTTGCCCATAGAGTTCACACAGAAGTAGCTTGCTTTAGAGGAAAAGAGGACCTGAATAAGCGTCCACAGGAAACTTCACTTCTCCAGGCTCCCTTAATAGATAGACCAGTGAAATCACTGTCTTCAATAGCACGTTTTGTGGAACTGCAACCAGGAAAAAAAACCAAAACAACATCTTGACAATGCATCAAATTTCATGGCTAACCCCAGTTTTGTCTCAGTCATTTTGTGTATTCACTTTTACTAAAATTTTTAAATACATATATGGAAAACTGGGTGACTAGGTTTTTAATAGTATTTGTATAACAGGCGCTTAACTGAATGAGAAACCTTACCTTTTGAGGATCTGAAAATGGGAAAACAGCATATAACATATGCAATCTATTTATCCATGCAGAACTAAAATGATGAGCAAGCGTTGTTCTTTTTATGTTCTTAAGAGACTCTTACTGTGTTTATAACATCCTGAAGGTTATAATATAACAACAGATTTTGCTCTTACTGAGTCAGTGAGTGAGTTTAGAGCAAAGATATATACATAATCCTATCAAGTAGAGCTTTTATAAAAGCTAAACAATACTGTGTTAAATCCTCAAATACTTTCAGTAGTTTTCTTTTAAGGTCACCTCAAAAAACAATTGAAATATAAAGTGAAGAAATTAGCACCAGTTTTGCTTTTACTAATTTTTGTGACCAAAGAATTAACATTATTAATCTTTAATCAATACTGTCTGTAGTGGTTTTGGCCTGGGCCAGGTTTTTTGGTAACAAGGGGGCTAAAGGGGTGGCTTCTTTAAACAAAGAGAGTTGCCAGAAGCTTCCCCTGTAGCTGACAGGGTTAGGATCAGTCACTTTTAAGCTGGACCCTGCACCTGACCCAGGCCTGGCCAATTAGTGGTGGAGGTAACGCCCCTGTGAATAACAGATTTGAGCAGAAGAAGTTGTTGTGCAGTTGCAGAACTGCAGCAGCAACAGGGAGAGAGAATGTGAAAACATCTCCGCAGACACCAATGTCAGTGAAGAAGGAGGGGGAGGAGGGTGCCTAGGCACCGAGAAGGCTCCCCTGCGATATGTGGAGAGGACCATGGTGAAGCAGGTTGTCCCCCTGCAGTCCATGGAGG
>WBNH01006082.1:0-25761 GCA_013401255.1 Urocolius indicus | reverse complement strand
AGCAGTGGGAAGTGTGAGGAGGCCTCCCCCTGAGAAGTAGCAGCGGCAAAGTCCATCTGTAATGAACTGACTGCAACCTCGATCCCCCATCCCCTGCGCCGCTGGTGGGGAAGGAAACGGAGTCCTGGGAAGTGGAGGGGTGGGGGGAGGTGTTTTAAGACAGTTTTATTTCTCGTCTCCCTGTTTTTATTGTTTCTTTAATAAATTAAACTTTTTTCTCCCTAAGTTGAGTCTGTTTTGCCTGTGACGCTAATTACCGAGTGATCTCTCCGTCCTTATCTCAATTCACAACTAGTTTGTTATATTCCTCTCTCTCTCTCCTGTCCAGCTTAGGAGGGGGAGTAATATGGGTGGATATTGGCCTAAACCACCACACTGTCTTATTGTTTGAAATTAACAATCTCTTTTGGATAATTTTTTATTGTACTTTATAGATTTCATTGTTCTTCACTGTTGTAAACAAAACTGAGATTAAGAGTTAAGACTGATTTTTCAGTGAGGAGTACTGTGACTAATTCGTCCGTTTTAAGTAGAAGTAACACATTTACTTCTCAGACACACAGCCACCAGATTGGTGAGGGTGGTATAACAAGATGGGTGAAGGAAGCATATCTCTTTGTTACTGCATCAAAAGTGGTGTTGTTTCTAGGATTACATAACATTGGTGCAATCATTATGTCCCAGAAGAGCAGAGAATATTTTTACTAAATACGTTCCCTCAGCAACTTCAAAGAACATGTGACAATATGACCTGTCTTCTCTTTCATGACAATTTCTTTCAACACAGACATCCAGCTGGGGAATAGTAGTCAAATAGCCAAACAAAATTCAATGAAATAAGTTCAGGTGTTCTAAGTTCATCTAATTTAGTCACATATATAGCTTGCTACAGTGCAATTAATGCTTGATGACACTTACAGAAAATAAATGCTTTGAATATGCTGAAGTATTTTATGATTCCAACAAGAAATCAGAGAGCACATCCATAATGTAAAGTGACATTGATTCTACCTGACTCTAGGGTTTAAGATTTTTCTTTTTGCATTGCCAATGAAAAACATGAAGTGACACTTTCAGTGTATTTTCTCTATTAAAAACCTACATGAGAAAAATGTTTTGTTACTAAAAAAGTAATACACTCCTAAACTGAAAAACTGTAACAAGAATTGCAAATGTACTAGCTTTTTTTTTTCTCAAGTGAACACCACTCCCCAAAGCCTGAGTCAATGATCTGTAAATGAAAAATTTTGATGGCAAATATTTCTTTAGATCAAGAGCTAGTTACATGTAAATATATTTAAGCAAAATCTGATTCAGATGTTTGAGTTACCAGTGTGCACCTCACATGTAGTTATTCTACCTTTTTTTCTGATGACATTTAGATTCTGTATTACTCTTACATTCAATTTCATTTAATCATGGACACTTTTCCATGCTAGTATAGGATTTACTGAAGAAGAAGAATTCATGGAATTCCACAAAATCCCCAGATAGTTACAAAAGATAACTTTTTTTCATAGAAGAGATTTACAATCTACCAGAGATGTTAGAGAGCCCAAGCTACAGCAGGAAAGAACTTGTCCAGAAAAATGTAAGGTTCTCTCTGAGCTATGTTGAACTCAGTTAAGATTTAACTAGTTGTGGTGGTTTAGCCTTAAATGAACAATAACCAAACCACCCAGTTACTCCTCCCCAACTCAGCAGGATGGGGAGGTGAATCAAGAGAGAGCTGTAGAACTTTCTGGGTTGAGATAAGGACAGTTTAATAGAACACCACAATGAGTAGGCAGTTACAATGATGGCCAAAGGACAAAGAAAAATGAGCAATGCCCAGTGTAACTGCTCAGCCCGATGGCACAACTATAGTTCCTGCACTGGCCACAGCACCACCCCGGCCCAGCTGCTGCCCTGATATCCCGAGCGTGATGTCACATGGGATTGAACAGCCTGGCCACACCCCCCAGCGGCAGCTGGGGAGAGTTAATTCTATCCTGGCCAAACCCAGGACACTAGGAAACTTCTGATTTAGGAAAAAATAGTATGACATATGGGGTCCTTTATATTATTAGAGATTTAAGTTCGGGATTTTTACACAGATGTCTCATAACAGCTCTGCATTTTCTTCTGTTATCTTTTTCGTTAGTGAGAAAACTGCCCTGCAAATGGGGTAAAGTATAATTTGTGAAGCTGTATCTCAGTGATAGTTTTTGCATACTACTGAATATAGAATCCCTCCACACACAACTTCACATTGCTTTTTGGAGTTAGTTACTTGTGAAACTGTAATGGCATGTACTTTTACTAAATTTAGCTCCTCAAATGCAAATAGTTACATCTAGCTTTAAAGTATAATCTTACACTTTCCCAGCATTTATTTATGGAATATGTGTGGGACTAATATAGAAGAGAAATGAACTCTACAGTTTCAAAGATGATTATAGTGTAGGCTGGTCCATGGTAGGAATTATCACTGGTATTAATTGTAAAAACATTATCTCCTAAAACAGAAACAGACTCAAACATTATGTTGCTCCAACCATTTCTTCTATTTTGATGACTTCCAAATATTATTGTTGTAATTTCTAATAGAATCTACCAATGTTTAAGGCAGATGTTAATTATTAACTTTAAATGTTGGTGACTTAGGTTTCTTGTAGAAGCAGCAGGTAGTAAAGCTCCTCAGCAGGCAGTTTCCTGAACACAGCCTTTCTTAGGACTTTGTACCTCCCCAGCTCAGCAATAGCAAATCTACGAGGTCTTGTTCTGGCAAGGAGGGTTGGACTAGATGATCTTTTGAGGTCCCTTCCAACCCTTAAGATTCTCTGATTCTGTGATTCCTTGTTCTAGCACAGCCTAAATATGTGCCCATATCTTCTCCAATCTGGGGAGAAGAACTTAACAAAAGCAACTAGGAAGTTGGAGGCATGCTGTGGAGTCCTCACATGTGACCTGTACCACCCTCAAGTTTCTCATACTTGAAATATGGACCACAGAGACAGTGATGCCATTTGGCAAGAACCTATTTGAGCTGCAAAGAGAAGTCCTATTCTTAAAAATAATCTCAAGATGGAAGAATTTTAGTGGCATGAAAAAGTGAAAGAATCTGAGAAACGTGTCTTATTTAATCTTTGTAGGCTAAATCAGAGCATTTGAATGTACAGATTGTGACAAGACACAATGAGCATTTAGGTAATAAAATTTCATACTCCAATATGAGAGTATTTGACATATTTGATTATGCTCCAATAAATAGATTGTAAATCCAGAAATGAGAACCCAAAGTGATAGGATTAGTGATAATACTAGAATCTTGTTATCATACTTTACATAACATAATGGAGTGCTATTTAAATTTTCCAATATGAACTTAAGCAGCCTAATATTTCTGTGCATATAGCATTGTTGAACACCTTTTATACCATACCAAAATATTTCTTTAACATACTAATAGTTACATCTATATCCATGTGTGTTCCTTAAAGTATTTGTTTTTACACCACAATCCCCTCAAATATTGTGTTTCCCGATGTTTTACCAAATGAGAGAGGGCAGCAGAAAGAACACAGAGACCAATAAAAAGATTAATCCTATTTTACTAACTACTTTAAAAATTTTACAGGACACATTCTAGGTGTATTTGAAAACATCAGAGAAGGAGACTTCAAACCCTCCCTGAGCAGCCTGTGCCAGGGCTTCCTCACCCTCACAATGAAATAATTTTTCCTTAAGTTCAAATGGAACTTTTTGTGTTCCACCTTCTTTCCATTACCCCTTGTCCTGTCACTAGATACAACAGAAAAAAGGGATGTCCCAAATTACTGACTTCCACTATTTAGAGGGGGAACACAGCATTCCTTGACCTGAGGGACACACTCAGCTTTGATGCTTCCCAGGATGCCATTGGCCTTCTTGGCCACAAGGGCACATTGCTGGCTCATGTTCAGTTTATTATCAACCAGCACTCCCAGGTCTCTTTCTGCAAAGCTGCTCTCCAGTAAGTCAATCTCAGTCTGTCCTGGTGCATGGGGTTAAATAGATACATCAAGGCAATAAATACACTCGCATAGACATTTTCCTTCACTAATACTCAGAGACTTTATTCTCATCAATAATTTTACTTTGTCTAAACTACCTCTTTTGCTAATAAGCATCAATATTTCATTAATGCTACTATTGTCAGCAAAGAGACTATTATCTGTGAAGATTTAGCAAGTTCAATTATGCAGGGACCATCTGGAGGCTACCTATTCGTCGAAGCCTGTTTCCCAGGCCTTGATATATCAAATATTTTTGAGCAGTCTCATGGAAAAAGTTAGAGTCAACTGCAATTTTTGTGCACAATCAGCTTTAAAATGGCCACTAGTGTTTGTCAGAAGTTCTTGTTAATATTAATTGCAATGATATCTTTGCAGATTGAAATGGCATATTTTCGTTCTAGTGAAACATTTTCAGAAAAAAAAAAAAAGGTTAAAAAAGCTCTTCTCATCCTTAAAAATATTTTACCAATTTTAAAGTTGCTAATAGTGTATAAATATTATTATAGTTAAAATGGAAAATGTTTTTTAAAAGTACAGGTAAGTACATATATAAACACTTTTGTTCATGTTGGATTTAGAGCTGTATCTGTGGGGATCAGTGGGCTATGGTTTAAGCTGGTACAGACAGCAAGAACTCTGCAATGTTTAAGACTAAAATAATGAAAGCTATGAGAAGTGTTTGTTTTTATACTGATGAAGAATACACTTAAAGCTGTGAAAAAGAGATTCTATTGGCATATCCATTGGAGGATCCACAGCACAGCCATGCTGAAAGTGCCAAAGATTTACCTGCTTTCATGTTAGAAGGGAGTTAGCAATGTAAGAATAAAACTGAAGCAAAGCTGTAGCTATACTTGATTTTGGACCCAGAAAGACCCATGAACCACCTTTGCAGCTCAGCTCTGGTCTGATGAGCAAATGAGACTTCAGGCTAAGGCCAGCACCATTTTTAAGTCCATTGCTGTAAAGGTTAGTAGATCAGAAATAAGGTGAGGATGTGGAACAGGAGGAGCCAAGTTTAAGGCAAAATCCAGATAGGTTTATTATTTATTAAATTAGCTTTGACCATCTCTACATAGATTTTCCTTTTTGAAATTAATTAACATCCATAGACTTCCTAATTATCTAATTATTTTGGATTTCATACATGGAAGGTATGATTCTAGAAATCCTACTCTGGTGAACAACTTACAGGTTTGAACTTGCCTTTTTACACCAGAATTATTATCACAATAATATAACCCCCTTCAAATTTACTCTTTCCCCTCAGCTTTTTCCACAAAGTGAGAATGACTGTGGTTGGATGTTTTTCTCCTTTATGATACCATCAGCCCACAACATGAACTGGGCACCAATTAGTTTTCAAATCAGAGCACTGAACATTGTGTGGCTGCCTCTGCACAAGGTGACATGCTCTGTTCAGGTTTGCTCTGTCATGCACACAAACATATTCATTGTACATACTGCATAATGCATTTAGACAGTTCTAGAGCAGCTGATTTTCTAGTACTCTTAACAAAGACTGTGCCTAACATATACAAATACAGAGAATAGAGCTATACTAAATTCAGCTAATCAAGGTTGCTTATGTTGATAACAAAGAAGTCTTCACAACATTACATTCTATCAGGTTTTCAAAAAGATTCATTGAGACCATTAAACTGAATAAAAAACACAGTTTTCTTTCCAGTTTCTTGCTCCATGTATTAGACTACGTTTTATATTTTATTGGGAGACATTGGTGTATCTATATTTACTTGTCAGCGAGATGGAAGTTGATAATGAGTGATTTTAATGGACAACAGGTTTTGAAAGTCTGTGGGTTTAGGTTCTGCTTGTAGCTAAACAGAGAATAGCGCTATAAGCAATAGCTGTAGAGGTTAAGGAGACACCAAAAACTCAACAGAGGTTGGAACAAAGCATCCTGGTGGAAGAATTAGTAGCTTATATTGTCTGTAGGATTTGAAAAAGTAGGTAAGGGGACTGTAATAAGAATTTCCTTCCCAAACTGTCAACCATAAATATCACATAACGAAAAATTACTCCTGACTATGACTTGTTTCAATTACTTATTTTTTTACATGGGTAACATAATTTGAAGTGCCGAGACTCCAGAGCTAACATTAACCAGAGCTTAAGATCTGAACTGAAGCTTTAAAAGAACCAGACATCTTCATGCATGAAACTAAATGATATAACAGTTTCTAGAGTTTAAGGTTAAGCTGCCTGTGGAGACGTGAAGAGTTTTGCTCCAGAATCTTTAATTCCAGTTTGTCTCTGTAACTCTACAAGAGCATTTATTTTATGTCTTGACTGTAAATCTTTTAAAATATGAAGTTGATCACATTTTTTTTTTGTCACAGTTCATTGTAATTTCTTTAAATGTCATCCACATAAAATACTCTCCATATCTCTGATCCAGCGAGATCTGATCCAGCAGCTACTATTTTCTTCTTATATGGACTCGAGACCTTGCAGATATTCTAGGGACAAACTTAATTACAGTATAGGTTGAAGTTTCCTTCTCTTCAACAAACAGTTACTACTAAAATAATACTTTTTGCACTTGCTTAGTTTTAATGCAGAAGTAGTGAACAATAGAAGTACCTAGGTATGTGTATATTGACTGTAATGACAAGGATATTTTTATTCCATTTTAACAGACATTCTTCAGGGTTGGATTGTGCTGCTTATACTCATCATAATTTTGTTTTGACTGCCTGCAGGGGACCACGGGGCTCAGTGTGAATAAATGTGGCATGGCTAGAAATAAAAGCTTGACTTTGAGAGTATTTTTGTCAGCTTTTAGAAATACTTCTTACTTTTTCGTGCTAAGAAAATAAAAGTTTAAGTAAGAGAAGATTCTTGAAAATGTAGTTTCTTGTGTAAATTCCAAGTGGAATGGAAATGAATCCCAGCGACCAGGTCATGTAGGCTTTTAGCCTCAATACTTAAGAAGAATTAAGCCTAAATACTATGACTTATAGAAATAACAAATACTAGTATGCACATACACACTTGAAGATGTGTATGTATGTTCTATATATGTATTTAGAGCCCAAAATATCCACCAAAAAAATAAAATCCCTATTATGTCTTTAAATCAAATTTTAAACAAATTTCAGCCGTCACAATTATAAATATATTTCCAGCTTGGAATTAGGAACTAGAAAAAGATGTTTAAATTTATTGCAATTGCTTCATATTAAAGTAGTACATAGATACCTGTATATAATGACCATATTAATCCTTTGTGTAGACATAAACCTTCTTCTCAGCTTACTTATAGGCCTGCAAAAAGCATTCACTGTTACAAAGTTGGGGACCCATGAGAATTTTTACAGTGGCCCTTGAACTAGTAAGGATTCCTGTTCAGGTATGACAGGGAGAGAACATCTCCTATGTCTGTCTTGATCTGAGCAGATGTGTGGGTGGAGGTACCAGGTCACTGCTGTGTGTGGAGGGTAGGCAGAGATGTCCACCTCCATTCTGCTCTACATTAACTACCCCAGCTGCTGAACAGGACAGTGCTAGTGAAAAGCACTCTTGAATTAACAGTGAAAAGAGTTGATGCTGTCAATAAAAAGGCCCCCTTCAGCTCCTTTTCAATAACTCTGTGAAGCTACTCTGCAAGGCTCTTATCCCCAGAGGATATTCATCCTATTGATGACCAGAATACAAACTAGACAATCTGCCTCAAGTCTTTTTGCAAGAAATTACTTCTTGTTCCCTCAACCTGTTGTGAATTTTTCTTTGCATTGATTATTATTCTTATTCCAGTATCTCATTGTGGAGAAATGTGCTACATACTTCCTGTAGACCAGTACTGACCCATGGGTTGTGATTCATTGTACTTTCAGGCCAAATTCTTCTTATATACTAGCAGAAACTGTTTTAGAACAGTAGTCGAAAATGCTCTGCTCACATAACCACATGTTATGTCTGGGAATTTCTGAGGGAGAATTTTTAAAATTCACATTTTTCAAATTCTTCTCTTTGAAATAAATATTTCTGGGAGGGAACCTGTCCTTATAATTGTAGCTGTAGCTAATGGTTAGTGGGACTAAGAATTAACCTGCAGAAATTCACTTGTCTTTGCATTTTTCCCAAATCTTTTACTGGAATTCCCACTGAAGATGAGAGCTTCCCAGGGCTTATGGCTTGTGGGAATGTAGGAGGTCTGAAGTCATCTACAACTGCACTGAATGACTACAGAAGGGCTCTGTCTACTCAGGAATATGACACAATTTCATCCAAATAATCACTTTTGTCACTAATGTGTCAAGGATATGGGCTGTAATGTACAATCCACAATAAAGGCTACAGATATAAATACATCATCTTTTTATATTTTTTTCTATGTATTTTTATTCATGTCTAAACAAGTTAAATCTTATAAAATATAGTCCCATTTTTTTCCCTCATTTTTTTTTTAAAGGAAAGAAACAGTAATCTATACACTCAATTTGTCTATAATTTTTTAAATATCATGTGCATGTTTAAGTGTTCTAGGAAATATATTAATGTATATTGAAATGGTCCTTCTCCCTGTTTATTTGCCAAAGGATTGGCCAAAACTGCAGAGAAAGCTAAGAAAAATACTGTGCTTCCTAGGATTTGGGATAATTGACAATGTGGGCATACTGAATTGGAAAATGAGGGAAAAGAAAACACAGTGTAGCTGAACAGAAGTTTAGTTTACGGTTAATGGAATTTTATGTCTTTATAATTTTATAAACAACCTGATAGCCTTCTATGAGGGCATAACTGGCTGGCTAGGTGAAGGGAGAGCAGTGGATGTCATCTACCTTGATTTCAGCAAGGCTTTTGACATTGTCTCCCATAACATCCTCATCAGAAAGCTCAGGCAGTGTGGATTGAATGAGTGGACAGTGAGGTGGGTAGAGAGCTGGCTGAATGACAGAGCCCAGAGGGTGGTGATCAATGGCACAGAATCTAGTTGGAGGCCTGTGGCCAGTGGAGTTCCACAGGGATTGGTTCTGGGGCCAGTCTTGTTCAACATCTTCATCAATGACCTGAATGAGGGGTCAGAATGAACCCTCAGCAAATTGGCTGATGACACCAAACTGGGAGGACTAGCTGATGCCCCAGAAGGCTGTGCTGCCATTCAGCTTGAGAGTTGGGCAGAGAGGAACTTCATGAGGTTCAACAAGAACTAGTGCAGGATTCTGCATCTGAGGAGGAACAACTCCACGCACTACCGGCACAGGCTGGGGATTTACTGGCTGGAGAGCAGCACTGCAGAGAGAGCTGGGAGTGCTGATTGACAATAAACTAACCATGAGCCAGTAATGTGCCCTCATGGCCAAGAAGGCCAATGGCATCCTGGGATGCATCAAGAAGAGTGTGGCCAGCAGGTCGAGGGAAGTTCTGCCCTGGTGAGGCCTCATCTGGAGTCCTGTGTCCAGTTCTGGGCTCCTCAGCTCAACAGAGACAGAGAACTTCTGGAGAGAGTCAAGCGCAGGGCCACGATCAAGGGACTGGAACATTTTTCATATGAGGAAAGGCTGCGGGAACTGGGGCTGTTTAGTCTAGAAAAGAAGAGACTGAGTGGAGATCTTATTAATACTGACAAATATCTAAATGATAAGTGTAATTGTATCTAGCAACAGGACAAGGGGTAATGAGATGAAGCTGGAACACAAAAAGTTCAGTTTAAACATAAGAAAAAACTATTTTACTGTGAGGGTGAAATAGGACATATGACAGTTATGTTTAAGAACCCATCATTTCTCACAGACCCCAAGATATGTAATGTCAAGTATCCAGAGTAATATGCCATAAATAAATAAACAACAAAACTGTTTTTCATGTTCATGTACTTGTTTACTGGAGATATAGTTGGCTAGACCCTTTGAGCCTGATGCATCAGCCAGTTGTTCATCCAATGTATTATGGACTTGTCTATCTGTATACTTCACATTCTGCCCAGAAGGATGGTGTGAGAGACAACGTAAAAAAACTTTCCTGAAATAACAAAAAAAACCCAATCCAGATCTGCTATCTTCCCTGGGTCAACCCGATGGGTGACTGCAACCTTCTGTGGTCATGGCGCCAAAGGGAATTCAATACCAATTCATTCACATGTGTGGTATCCTTACTGGGTGACAAATAGTCAGGAATTGTCACAATATCATTTTTGTACTCTCTGTCTCCTTGACTATTCCAAGTAATGTATGCAAAATGAGCCCTGGGACTGCTTTTGCACTGTTTAGAAAGGGATGGCTTTTATGAGATTCATTGGTATGACAGTCGTAGAATAACCAAGTGAAACTAGAAGAGCACTAAAGACCAAATCAAAATTGAAAGTCTACAATTGTGTACTGGCTGCTTATCTCCAAAAAGTTTAGAACTAAGTATGGACAGTCCCTCTCTACTTTTTTTTCTTTTAATTGCAATAAGGACCAAACCAAAGTGTATTACACTCCAAGTTTTGTAAATCTAGCAAAACTCTTGTCTTCAGGGACAGACCACTAATGACACTGCAATGCATTAGAATTCATCTCTGTTCATTATCATTAAAATCAGTTTTTATAGCCACGCTTTATCTAATCTTATATGCCCAATAGGATGTTAATTAATTTTGATGAAAATTCTCAGTTAATTAGTATGAAGTGTAATTACATCTGTTATGTCATCCAGGTTTCTATTCTCCTCAGAAGATATTTAATGACAATCATTTGCAGTCTGCTCTTTAAATGAATATTATTCAGGTAATTTTTCAAAATTGAGTGAAATGCAAATTTTAAATTCCCTGCAGTTTTATGGATGAAGCAGGCCTTTGTCTTTCCATAATTATTAATAAATTAAACCCCAGATACTTGCAGAGTGATCAGTTCTATTTCTATTCTTTTTATAATATAGGTGAGCTAAATAATTCCCACTCTTTTTTGCAGAGATTTCAACCTCCATTGCCTATACAATTCAATCCAGAGACATGGCCTCATATGCAGATTGGACTGAAAAAGGTGAGTGAAAAACTCCACATCCAGACACTCATTTTCTGATTTGCTGTGATGGTTTAGCCTGATATCCACACAGTCATATCATTCCCTCTCCTAAACTGGACAGGAGAGAGAGAGAAATATAACAAACAACCTGTGAGTTGAGATAAGGAGGGAGAGATCACTTGGCAATTACCGTCACGGGCAAAACAGACTCAGGGATAAAAATGTTTGATTTATTAAGGAAACAATAAGAGCAGGGAGATGAGAAATGAAACCATCTTAAAACACCTCCCCCCACCCCTCCACTTCCCGGGACTCCCTTTCCTTTTCCCCTAGCGGCGCAGGGGATGAGGAATGGGTGTTGCAGTCAGTTCATTACAGATGGACTTTGCCGCTGCTGCTTCTGAGGGGGAGATCTCCTCACANGACAACCTGCTTCACCATGGTCCTCACCACATATCACAGGGGAGCCTTCTTCTCAGTGCCTAGGCACCCTCCTCCCCATCCTTCTTCACTGACATTGGTGTCTATGGAGATGTTTTCACATTCTCCCTCCCTGTTGCTGCTGCAGTTCTGCAACTGCACAACAACTTCTTCTGCTAAAATCTGTTATTCACAGAGGCGTTACCTCCACAACTAATTGGCCAGGCCTGGGTCAGGTGCAGGGTCCAGCTTAAAAGTGACTGGACCTAACCCTGTCAGCTACAGGGGAAGCTTCTGGCAACTCTCTTTGTTTAAAGAAGCCACCCCTTTAGCCCCCTTGTTACCAAAAAACCTGGCCCAGGCCAAAACCACTACATATGTTGTAAAGCTTTGGATCACCTACACCTCCCTTTATTGCTTTCAGTGCTCTTCCCTTATAAATACAAGCCCTTTCAAGGAGGTCCTGCTTTTGTGCTTAGCACTATGGACCTCTCAGGTCCACTAGACTTTAAAAGAAAAGTAGTAGAAAAATCCTTACGTTAAGCTGGAGCCAGAATAACTGTTAGCATTGCATGATCTGCAATTAATCGCTATAGAGTTCAAATTTTGCATCATTATGCTGCTGGGTTGTCAATGTTATGTGGATAGCAGTAAGAATAAAGACAAACTGAGAGGCTGGCTTCTGTGGTTAGTTCCGACAGCTTTAGCAAACAGTGACTAGTAGAACTTTTTGTGACTCCACAGATAATTTTATTAAAATATCACTTGTTTATTCTACATTTTTACTTAGTGGAGAACATCTCCTTGAGGCAAAAGGTGAATAGCAATGAGAAAGAGATACAGCAGCCAGACTGATGATAAAAGGAAGAGGCTGAGGTATATCAGCTGAAGCTAATTTAGGTTTAGTTGAGATACTTCAAGGCTAACTTTTTAAAATGAGGTGTTTTAAATTTTATTTTAATGTTAAAACTCCCATTTTTAAGGAAAAATGAAAACAAATATATAACATTTCTACGTGAGTAGTTTTGGGAAGAAGGGCAAAAGAGGAAGTCTATTCACCTGCCGTCATTTTTCAGTAAATGTATAGACTGGAGAGCAGGAGACATTCTGGCACTTAGGTGGATGCCTGAAATAGAGCTAAAGTGGAGGTTTTGTTGTTGTTTTTTAACAACTAAATCTGCTGTATTATATGTGCTGTGCCAAAGGAAAGTTTACACTGAAGGAAAAAAAAAAAAAAGAAAATATTTGGAAACGGTGCCATGACACGAAACTTGAAGAAATTTATGTGTACATTTTCCATAATTTCTCCTGTACTATCTTCTATCCTACCTCCTGTTCCCTGAGATGTCTGTCTTTGTTGTGGCTCTCTGTGTCTCTTGCAAGTCACACAGCATCAGCAACAGAGTGCATTGTAGGAGTGGAAGAAATAATTGTTATGACCATGACCTGATGTAGCAACTAAAAAGGGATATTTTGCCCTCTAATGGCACAAATTCGGACCTTTAACATCAATGTAGATTCAGTCACAAATTGTTCAACTTCACAAATGGTACACGCTTCAAAAGAAAATGTGCTAAACAGTGGCTGAAAGAGATCTTCAGTCTGTGGTCTATAATCAGTCTTACCATCAGACTTTCAAAGGTCTCAAAGAATAACAAAGTCTTGCTTGCTGCTTCTGCGACACGTCTGCTGCAACATGCCCCTGCCACTGATGTCTGATGGTGAAATTCCAACAGAAAAAAGCATAAGAAATTCTAATGCAAATCAGTAATCTGCAACAGCTGCTTCTCAGAGCAAATTTAGATAGGCAAAATGGAACATCCACCTACACTAGTGCCAAAGTCATCAGTGGGACAGCTGTGACAGTGGTAATTTAAAGAGAAATGTTAACATCATCAAAGTCCTGTTTCCAGGGACATCCAACCCTTCCTTAGTACTTATTCATATAATGTCAGGATATGGCTTTTTCATGAAGAATTTCTGTTTTTCTCAAAATTAGTAGAAATTAAGTTGCTTCTATAAGCATATAGCACATGCAGCTTGTCTGCATTGTACTAGGTGTTCTCCAGAGCACACCTAGTCAGCATTGTTTTCCTTTGAACTCTGGCTCTAGGTCATTTATGAAACGCAAGTTGATTTAATAAACTAATCCACTGGGATGTAAGGCCAAATTCCTTAAAAGAAGCCAAAAGTTATTTTTTTTTTCCCCAGTGTTTCTTTGTATAATTATAAATACTTTCATATGCCTGGAAGATGAATCATCCCAAGATGGTTGTTTGGAGTGCACTGATTAAATATAGGTGCCTAAGGCTTTGATATTTATTGCTCCCAAGAAAAAAAAAATATTGGTTTTCAATTGGAGAAGTTTTGTTTTCAAATGACGCAACAAATTTGCAAGTAACCCGAAGTCTATTTATGTCACTTTTTGAAATGGAATTAGAAAGCTTTGCTAAGCTCAAACTGTGTTATCGAATATCATAAAATGAGAACCACTCTAAGCACTTCTTATGCAGGTAACAAGATAGGAATACACAACACTTTTTGTGAGGTATGACTGTTCTAGCGACACTGGCAGGGCCAGGCATGCCCCTTTCAGAGGGCACAGCAAGTAAAGGACATGACGTTTGCATGCATTCTCTCTGCTTACTATAGCATACTAGCATCCGTCTGTTCTGCATAAAGCCAGAAAGTCAGGATTAAGTGAGTGTGTTATACTACGTGAGTGTGTTATACCCAAGGGAAACAAAGGTGAAGAGAAATTGGGCAAAATCAAGGGTACCCTACGCACAGCACAGACCAAGTATCCTTCCCCATTTTGTTGTATATTACCATGCAATGAGGCAGCTCCCAGACAACAATGTTTGGGTTTTTCTTTCACAAATATTTTTTGTCCATCAGGTTTTGGTTGATTTTTCTTTCCCCACTTGGTTCCATTCCCCATATCCCAAGAGAAGTTTCAGACAATTACAGTTTGTTGCTTTTTTACTTTTTTAATGACTTGCTCACATGTAGTGTTGATTAAGCATGCAGTGTTTGCCAAGTGTGAAAGCTGTGAAGAAACAAGGCAGTGCTGAATATCAGGATTTTCTTTTCCTTTTTTTTTTCCTCCAGAAAAACAATTTAATTGTTTCAAAGAGGCATTCCCTAGAGCAAATATTTTTTCTTAATGGCAGTATGTGATGTTGAGAGGACACTTTTCAACTACAATATTTACTGAGCTTTTATTGTGTAACCTTAATTACAGGGTAAGTGCATTTTTAGTTCCTAAGATGAGTAACAAATATCATGCAATCAAAATGCTCTCTGAAGAGGTTGTTTACATTAGTAAGAAATACTACATTTCCATTAATTATGAATAGCAGTAATAATACATAAGCCAAACAATACGTGTTAGTTAGAAAGCCCTTCTAGGTAAGTGCAGTACCTGTTTTCTGTCGTGGCTTTAATGTGCAATGCCTCTGATACAGCTGTTAAAAAATAATCCACTTCACTTCTGTAAATCAGGATGTAACATTCAAGTGTTTTGCTGCTTGATGAAAGCAGAAGGTAATGACCTTCGTACTCACTAACATACATCATGGTGCTGGTTGTTTCCAGCTATCAGCCGGGATCTGTAGGAATGTTGGTATCTCGGCATAAATCAGACAGATACACACTGATTCCACAGTTCGCAAGCAGCTATATGTGCCTTTTGCTTGCTTGCAGCAGCTTATCCCTGTCTTGGGCAGCCACAACTACTCAGAGAATTTAAAGGAGCTCTGGACTCTGGTCATCTTAGCATGGGGTGTCAGCAGGACAAGCTCTGTGCACTCCTGAACCCTGCACACTGTGAGCAGGCTGCACTGCAGTGGCTCGTGATCTCCCACTGTCCTTCCTGAGCAGTCCTTGCAGCACTCTCTGCCCCCTCCAAACACTGGTCCTGTGCATTCCCCCAGCTTGGCAAGCTGTTGCACATGGAGGAGAGGAGCAGTTTGCAGTACACAGGTTTTGTGTTCCAGTTGATTTCTGCCTAGGGCTTCTCTGCTCGCTTTCTCACCGGCTCAGCTGGCTCCACTGCATCTGGGACAGTGTAAAAGGCCACAGGAGATTTCCACAGATCAAAACACACATATGGAAGTGTATTCAGGGATAAAGTTAAAAACTGGGCCTTGATATCCCATGAGTTACTGTCAAAGCTAGCCCAAGAGATGTGGTCCAGTAGACAAGACTGGTGCAGGAGGCTGAGCATCCACAGAATAGTGTAAGCTGTTTGGCCCGGTGGAGAAGCAACATAGCTGCACCTGAGGGCTGATCACTCAGCTGCTCCAGATTTTGCAGAGGCAGCTGGTGGCTGCAGCACTGCCTCACTGCTCCTCCTCTCCGCTGCTTCCACATCTCAGTGGCCCATAAGCTTTCCTGCAGTGTGTTCTCCACGTTCTGTCTTGGAAAGGGGTCAGAACTCAATCAAAAATCCATTCTGCATCTGAAGAGGTTTATACAGAAGGGACCTGGCCACTCTTGTGCTCCAAAAGGAGCATGTGTGAGTCAATCACATGCTATTAAGATGTGTCTGTGAAGAAATGAAAACCCGCCATTCATCCACAGGAACTGCGTATACAATACTACATTGCCTTTAGGCACTTCTGCTGTAGCCCTTGCAAGGCAAGGTGACAATCTGCAGCATATCTGTTCTTCTGCACCTGGAGTCCAGGATCACCACTGTGACACCCTGGCATGTTAAACTAGACTTGCTCAGGATTGTCTTCATTTAGATCAGAGACCTAAGCTGGTCAATGATTTATTGGAAGGAATTTATAATGAGCAGGACACATTTAGATCCTTCGTGATAAAGGACACATAGAAATCTGCAGGACAATATAAAACCACAGTGTAAAGCTGTGCATGAAATTTGATTTCTCTGTGTTTGCATTTCTTTTGTGTTTAAGTACTTTGGGGTTTAGTGTCATGGATCAGGGGAGGTTGCCTGAAGTTGTCACTGTTACCTAACTGTCCCTGCACAGAAGCCAGAGAGATTAGGTTAGCATTCAAAGTCTCTGATTAGCCACATGTTAAAACAATTTTCCTATCTGGAAAATTCTCATATTTATCAAGTCCTGTCTGAGCGTTCAGTAGCTTTGCAGCTCATTAGAGTAGCTGTAATCAGAAAGTAAACTAACAGACTTTGGCTGTCAAGGCAGTTGAGTCTGTTGTGGGTGTAGAGGATCTTCACCTTCTGTGAGTTTGAGCAGTACTTTCATTAACCCTGATGCATGTCCAGAAATTGACTTTGAGCCAGAAAACACTAAACCAAAACCAATCAAACAAAAACATCTTCATAAAAACAAACTCAAATATGGGAAAAGGATCAGCAAGGTGCTAAAAAAAATCTATGTGGTAAATAAGCAAAGTGCTTGGGGAGGAAGTGTTGTGGACCATTTTGTATCGCAGAGCTCCTTTATACAGAAACCATTCAGGAGATAAACTAGCAGAAATTAACTGAGGAAAAGGGCCAGGTGGAAGGAGCAAAATCTCTTAGGAGTTACTAGAAATGGTTTTTCCTTTAAGGTATCCTTATCTTTCTTACTTGTAGTGGACTTTTCCATCAGCAAATAATGGTGCTGTGTGTGATGTCCCACCTGAGCCAGGACAGCTGTACCTCCAAGGAGAGGGAAAGCTGCAAAGCAGCATGGAGGCACAGCATCCCATTAATCCCATTCACGTGAATGTCTTTCTTCCCTGACTTCTGGGAGATTGGTGGCCCCTGGTCCTGACTCACAGCAGTGAGTAATTATGAAAAGATGTATCAGACTTCAAATGATTCCTAAGCTCCAATTTCCTTCTGTGTGGAAATTTGTTCGAATCTGATTCCTAATGTTCTCACATGAGAGATAAGTGCTTCCTTAACCTATGTATCTGTAAAACATGCTCAGTCTGGTGTGATCAGCATTCAAAACAGCCTGAAAAAAACCACTGGCTGCCATTTAATGCCATTAGTTTTTCAAAAACAAGCAAAAAAAACCTCCAGTGCTGTTGCCATGTGATTTGACATGTATTCAAAAGCACAAGGTTACCATGACAAGCGTTCGACTAGATGCTGCCTTGCTTCCGTGCAGTAAGTGATTTTTTATTAGTTTTGCAGTTTCAGTTAATTTATAAGGAGGAATTTAGTAATTCTGTTCATAGTATACCAAATGTTATGGCAGGTGGCAAAAAATCTAACCCTTGGAACAATTACCTTTAACTAGTAAAGGTAATTCTTCACTATAATTTGCAATACTTCTCTCCAGTCCCATTTCATGTGCAAATAAAGGCAGCAGGAATACAGATTTAGACTTTGTCCTATAAAACATGAGAAGCAAGAATTAGAAAATCAATGCTTTTCATTTTGAAAACTCCAGGTTTCACTTCTGTCTTCGAGGTATTCTTTCCTTTTTTTTTTTCTCATTTCTTTAGGATTTTTTTTTTAAGAGAGACACATGTAGGATGGATTGATTAGATTCTAGGCCAAAAGGCCTATATGTGCTAGTAATTGGAGCACCAAGAAATTAACTTTTGCAGTTCTGCTAATAGACAGGGTTGACACAAAAGACACAGTCACCAAAGCAGGAGGAAACAAGCTGATTTTTACTTATGTCTAAAGCATGAAGATAACAAGCAAAATAATGCAGCAAATTTAGCAAATCAACAGAGAGAATAAGGCAATGCAGCTAACTATTACTACTTAGAGTTAGCAATAGTAATTAAGAAAAATATATCACCAGTCATTTTAATTATCATCATCCAGATCTGCAGTCACTGGGGAGTTCCTGTTGCAGCAAGGATTTGGAGATATGTCCCAGCCTTTGTGAGGTCCTACACAGTGTGTCTACTCATAGGTGAGATCTCCAAGTCTCTGCAGGAAGGTCCATCATTTTATATTAATGAATAAACAACATTACATAACTTCAAATCCAGGAACATCTGGTTTCACACTCTATTGAGATATCACCTGGAGCCTGGCCAAGGCTTAGAGAGGAACCAAGAGAGTTTCTTTATCTATTTGGCTTAGATCACGTACTTTCACACAAGGCCACGAAACTAATTTTGTGGCCTTGACATCCTGGCTCTGAACAAGCAAAGGAATATATTCTTACAGCATCTATCTTTGCTAATAATTACATTCTGTATAGGCTACACCTTTCACTAATAATTACACATATTTCACTAATGATCAGACAGTAATTTTATGGAATATTGTGTTGGTAGTTTCATCTAGAGATCAACTTCAGTTCAAGCCTGTTGCTTAGGCCTCGGCACTTCAGCAGTTAATAACAGTCAAATTCACAGAGTAGTAACTGGGATGAAGTCTCTTCCAAAATTCTGGTAGTCAGGGCTCATCTTCAAGACAGCATCAGAATAATAGCCTAGGACAAGGGAAGCCAGAAAATTCTGTATAAATGTTTTCTTAGGACTCTATGGTGAAGACCAGAAGACATGCCCACATAAGGGATTATTTTTTCCTTTTATGCAATTTTGTCATACCCTTCTACTCACGTAAGAAGCTTTCATTCTTTCTTTAGTGGCCTGTAAAGCCCATAATATTCAGAGTGTGTGTCAACTGCCTTTACTTCTTTTCCACAAGTTATGCTTGTAGATTTAATCTGATCCTGTTTCTAGCAGGTCCTAATCCATTTTTAAAGGGAAGAGTAAGACCTTTTGTAAAGAATTCTATTTCAAGGTGCAAGCAAGTCACATCAAAGGATGCAAACAGAAAGGGAGTCTTCCTAGGCCCTATGGCAGCACCATAGTCCTTTCTAATCCTCCAGTGTTTGAAATTAGGTCAACTGAGCAAGAAGTGGGTATGGTGGGATGTCACTGCTATTATTTTATTTCCACTTTTCATTTACACTGTGTGAATGTCTATAGGCAAAATGGGAGAATCATGTCTCTAAATGAAAGACTGTGACAGAGTTAAGAAGCAGCTCCAAAAGGACTTCTCAACCTAATACTTTAAACAATAGGGTTTTTGCTGAAAGGAGAGCATAACAAATCCATCAACAACTGTTTACTGTGTTTTCTACTTTCATCAAGTTTACCCTAATACTGGTTACTTTTGTTTAGTGGGAAATCTTTGTCCAGAGAAGAATAGGAAGGAAATTGCAAGTCAGGGGTAAACTAGATAAGGGCAGTCAGGTATGAAAAATACACATAGCCTTTTCTAAAGCAGTCTTAAATGTATTGACTGTCTTCATGCTCACACATTATCAAATGTCTCCCATCTCACTACTGAAAAAATATTCAAAAAATGTGACTGGCCTTTGGAGAAATCTACTTAAAAATAATTCTATTTTTAAAAAAGGCATGTCTTCTTATTTAAAGGAATTTTCATCCTCTTAGGAGTGTCTTAATCTATTCCATGAATTATCCACTTATCAAAAGAGCTTTGGCTTTTATAACATTTCAAACAGATTGTGAAACACTAGGGAGGAAGCTTGTTGTAAACAAAATCTCATGGCTAATGTTTAAAAAGACTGTTTCATAGCATATCCTTGAGTGCTACCTCTTTGTAAGATGATTATATTTCATTTCTCTTTCTCATATGAAATATTAATTTATGTTTATTTTTTATTTATTTTTCTTCTTTGAATGTTTTCACTGGAAGACTGCAGGCATAAGGGTAGAAAGTTGGGACAAAATTAACCTGAAATCAATTACTTGTCTTCATGGCTTTGAGGACTTGAGTAAAAGAAAGTCATATTTTTATACCCTCCTTGGTCTTGTAAGTTTTCAGTCATCAGAAGTTGCTGATGGTATAAATAACCTACAAGGAAAAAGATACTTCTGTCTAACAAAATAAGGAAAAATGTTGCCTTTTGTTTTTTTGCAAATACCAGGATGAGAGGATGATGCTGCTGACCTGTTTGCTTTCTTCCTTTCTGTCTTTGGCAGGCCATTTACTGTTTTTTTTACTTTCCTTGAGGAGGGTTATAAAAAGTTAAGCTCTCTGCATTAGTAATATGCTGTCATGTTTTAATTCTGAAACCGAAGTCACAGTCAGCTAAATAAATGTTGACTCTGAAGGTCTGGAAGTAATTCCTTTCACACTGGTGACAAATTCAGGCTTTGTCTTTTTGCCTCATAAGCTTGTGAGTGTTGATGGGATGAATAATTTTAACACTGAGACTGGAGAACTTACTCTTAATTGCTGCAGATTTACAAATACCATTTCATGATTTTGTAACTCATTCAAGCTGTTAGAAAATTATTAGCATTTCTATTACCAACACAAACTTCAGCTTTTCCATCTCAGTAATTTCTGATTTTCTAAATTGCACTTTCACAGGTAAGTACCTTTTTGTTTGGAATGATCCCTTTGGATGATTCAAGAAATGAACAAACATCTGACAAAGTACTGATGGTGCTAGTAAGTTACAACATATTTGGTCAGCTGTAGCTAAATCGAAAATACATTAATTATATTATTTGGAAAAGCACAAGTTACTAAAGATCCTTTTTTATTTCAAAAAAAGAAACGTTTGTGATGCCGTTTTACAGGCTTGGCAGATAGCTGTTTTTTAATGTGTTCACAATTCACACCATTACACCTCTCACTGTGGATATGTATCTCTCAATCTGCAAGTTATCAGTTACTGCAGTAAAATTGTTTGATCTCACAAGCCTGTGAACATTAGAAAAGCTGATGCAGGACATGGCACACTTGAGGACAGATTTTACATTCTCTTGTCTTGCTGAGGGATGCAGAACACCTCTGTTACTGCCTTCCTACAGATAGCACAGATCAAGGAAAAGATGCCTTCCCTTCCCCAGCCTCCTAAAATACTAAGGATTTAGTTGCAGGTGGCTTTTGTGTATGCACATAGAGTCACGGTTTTTTGTCAGTTTATTTTGATTTGTACAGTAACAATTTACACAGGATTCTGATGTAAGGAACCCTTGCAACCCTTATACTTGGTAGGTAAGTGGTGGAAACAGAACAAGACTGTTAATGTACTGTAAATTTCTATGGGCTGACCTTTTCTCATGCACATAGCTACCTGGCTTTTGAGTCTTAATCTCTTCTGATAGTGGAATGAAGGGATAAAGAACGTCCAGGGTGAGCAGCTGTACTTGTTTTCCCCGTTGTTCTCTTTCAGCATTAATCTACATTTAGTACGTTTCTTCTTTTACAATTTCCTATGTGAAGTAATTAATTCAACTTTCAGCTATATATAAAAGTGATACTTAACACCATGGACTTCCAAGTTCCTGGTTAAGATTTACCAAATGTTCCCAGCAGCAGTCAGACTGGCTGCTGTTGTGGAGACAGATCCATCTTAGAGTGGGATGAAAGTAGTTTCATCTTTGGATATGTTCCACTTGGATTTTCTGATTCTAAAGATAGTTGGAAAACTAGTGCCAGAAGCTTGTAGATGAGTGACTGTTTGGCTCTTGTGCAAGAAGCTCTCTGAATGTTGGTAATTGCTTTGTTTTCAGTTTCTATGTTCTGCAATAGATTAGTCAGAAGAGCTGGGCGGGATTATCCGGAGCTTATCTAAAAATTCTCTGTATTGCTGTACTGCTTACTCTGCTTTCTGATTATGAAATAGGAAAGACAGGAGCCCTACTGGGGCTTAAATTTTTAGTAATAAAAATCAATCACATCCCTGAAACTAATCTGTTATATTTTTGCTAATGCCTTGCCAAAGAAATGAAAATAAACCTAACGTGTAAAGAGCTGCCACCTGTGTGCTTCCTCTCAGGGGATGTCTAAGCAAGGTTTGAAACTCTTGACATAGACCTTAGTTCATTGTCATGAAGGGTATTACAGTGGGCAATTACATTCTTGAATAACTGTAGCCATCAACCTGAAAAAAGGAAAAGCATATTTGAAGTATTTGACAACTTCTGTGCTATTTCTTCCAGGCCCATGTAAGAAATAGTGATGCTGTTTCTGCAGAAATGGAATCCAAGCAATTAACACAAAGAACTTTTGTCGTTATATGTGTCTTTATAATGTTAACTAACTGGCTGATCTCNATAAAAAGCCGAATCTTGTATCTGTCAGGTGTGCCTACTAGCTAGGACACCTGCTCTTGCAAGAACGCTTAATAAAAGTGCTTCACTGCAGAATCTGACCTGAGTCTTTCCCGAGAAAACTTGTTTTGTTTCATACAGCCCATTACTTCATGTACAAAATAAGCAAATCCTCATCAGTAGATGAGCCTTTTATTCGTTTTTCATTCTTTAACTTTGTTCAATTTAATTTAAGAGTTGAATTGCAGTTTGGTGTTGCTTACCACTCCTCTTTTTTCTTTCATTTCTAACTTAATTTTGTGAGCCATATGAGAAAAAAGATACTGGATTGATGGCCTGCTGAATCTATCTACCAGATACATCCAGACAAGGCATCTCTGAAAGTATCTTTTTGGTATTTGAAGGAATCTGTGATAAGGAGGTCATTATTTCCAAACATCCTTTTTGCAAAAATCAGAGCTCCAGATGGAGGAAGGAAGGAATTTGAAAAAAAATCTTTTACTTTCTTTTCAAAGTCCAGAGCAAAGGTTAGACTAGTTTCATAGAATCCTCCCTCTCTAAAGACATAAATCACAGTTTGAATCTCTAGACATTGCAATATAAAAATCAGTGGACTTATTAGGCAAGCCTCCATACATAAGGTATGCTTTCGACACAGAAAGAGGTAGAATGCAACTCATGGTTAAGTCAAAACACTGAATAAAGTTTACTGACAATGATATTAGAATTTTGATTGAGAGTATAATTATATCAGGAAGGACTCTATGTCCTGCAATGTAAACTACAAAAAGTAAGAACATCTCAACGGTAATTTGCTTGGCTTTTTGTATTTTTGAGCAGGCACTACATGTAATATGACAATTATATTTATTTTTAACTGGAGAAGGTTGAGGAAGGGAAAAACCAGTAACAACAATTTTCCTACTATTTTTTTTCCATGTAGCTGCCACTCTGAACTCTGTGTTCAGTATATTGTGAATGGTAGATTAGACTAAAAGCATAGGCTGCCACCTAAACTAAAGAAAGGAATTGATAAACAGGACAGCATGATAAGGCCTATGAAGCCTCTAAAGCCAGACTCCAGAAGGTGTGTGGGAAAGTGTAACCAGGGAAAGTACTATCCCTTCCACAGTGAGTTATGAGAGTGGGTAGAGGCAAAGTCCTCCTCTCTAGTAGACAGCAGCTCACTAGCTTTCTGATGTAGCAGAGCTGCAAAACTTGTTTGCAGCAGTTGCTGCAGTCACCTCCTGTTGTTTTTCTACAACGGCCAAGGTTGGCCCAAAATGTATTAATAAATATACGAATGATGCTTGAAGAGTTGTTGATGTCTCATCCCTAGCAGCACTCAAAGTCAGATTGGACAGGGCTTTGAGCAACCTGGCCTGGTGGAAGGTATCCCTGCAGAGGGGATACCTGCAGAGGAAAGGACTTTCAATGTTTTCTGAAAAGCTTTAATTAGGAACAGAAAAGGCTCAAATGTTTACAAGTATGGAGTTTGCAACACATAACAAACATGTGCATTTCAAATGAATTACAAAACAGTTTAAAAATAATACTAAATGTCTGTTTGGATTTTCTCTTCATCTGTTAGTGTGACCAAATGGTTTGGCTTGACAATGCATCTACTCTGTTCAGCTCCAGTAACCATTTTAGTAGCAGCAGCCTTCTATGTTGCCAGATTTCAGCTTGCAAAATTAGGGCAATTGCCTGGGGCTATGAATCAACCCTGGGGTATTTGCGGATGTCTGTACAGATGCTGTAGTTTCACATGCACACTGGAAACAGGTTTCGAGAATAAGTTCTTTGCAGCAGCCTCTTGGTTGCTTTACATGTGGGTATGTACAGCAAATAAGTAAAAAATGTAGAACTCTGTTAAAATGTGTACAATGCTACACTCTTAGTGTGCTTTTGGAGACAATTCTTTGCTTCTGGTTAACTGCAATGAAGCTCATTTATCTTTTCACTAGATAAAAAGCAACAGCATCTGTTCTGGTTTGTTTGGTTTTTTTGGTTTTGTTTTGTTTTGTTTTTTTCCCAGCTAGCAAAACTAGAGCTTTACCTTAGTTGAACAAGTAAATAATATTTACTTTGATGTTCTAAAAATTACACTTGTTTATTTCCTCGAAAGGATTTTGTTATTATCTAGTGCAGGAACCTTTAACGTGTTGATATGGGGATGTGATTTTTCTAAAAATATCCCCCTGAAGTCAATACCACCCTGCTGTAAGGAGTTCATGGTGATGCAGAGCTTTATACTAATGTGTACTAATAAACCTTATACTGACTTATTGTGGTAGTATAAAGCTTATTTGTTGGAAAGCTTCTATTTCAGACAGACAGAATTCACACAGAAGCTATACAGGTCATGCTTATCTCCTTACACAATACCTCTGACGTCCTTCAGCTTACTTGAAGGCAGAAACCGGTTTGGTGAGGTGTGAGGGGCCAAGTGATATTTGAAATTGCGCAAAGATAAGAGGTGAGAAAGCCTCAGGACTTTACCAGACTTCATCCCCAAGGCCCCAAAGACCATCACCGACTATCACCGGGAGACATCATGCAAATAAAAGTAAGAAAAGACCTAATTTACATGGGAAATCGAGGACAGGTTGTGTCTTTGTATAGGCGGATAATGTCATCATACGATTTTGTAACAAATATAAGCCAAGCAAGTTGGGAGCCTGGAGCACACGTTTATGGTGGAGCAATCCAATGGTGGAGATCAGGATGAATTTGAAAGTCCTCACTCCCTTTTCTTAGGCATGAGTTTGTTCTGAGCAAGTTTTTATTTCCTGTCACCTCTGTCCAGAATGAAGTTTCCTGACATAGGCTCTGTAGAGCAATGTGTGATTTCTGATGTGCTGATGTAATGAAGTGTTCACTAAGGCTGTCAGCAATCTTTTTTTTTTTTTTTTTTTTGTTATGTACATAACACAATATCAGCAAGAAATTAACACTCCCTGTTGTTTTAACATTGTGAATTACATATCATAATGACAAGTTAAACAAAACATAGGATGGGAAATACTTAAACACCTGAACTATTTGTGGATGATATCTTACAAAGGTTTACAGGTCCTAGAGCAGGTATTCAGAGGAATGCACTTAATGTTTTTAGATATCTAAGGTAATTTTATACAGCTAAGACTTGGAAAAACAAAACCAAATATGCACTTGCATGGGGAAAAAAAAAAAAAAAGAAAAACAAGAATATTAAAGAGAAGATGTAATAAACAGGGTGCTGACTTTTGAGTAATGAAGTACTGAGCAATGATGTATCTAATTGGTTGGTTTAATGGATCTGACCTATATCTAATATTGGTGTGAAATGTGTTTCTTTG
>WBNH01006081.1:128935-409300 GCA_013401255.1 Urocolius indicus | reverse complement strand
TCCCTTCCCTTCCCCTCCCAAGTTGTTCTAGCCATATCTGTGACCGTGAAAGTGCAGCACCTGCCAAAGGAGGATAAGGTCAAGTGTTGATTCCTACACTTACTACTTCTGGCCATTCCTTGGTTAAATCATGCATTTGTTAGCCATAGAATAAGGCAGCACTGAACAGTCCTTGAAAGAGCCCGAACCTTCAGTAAGAGCATTTTGTTATACAAAAGGAGACAGGCAGAAGAGCCCTTGTAAATATATCATCTACTGACGGAACAGTAATGTGTAATTCAATGGTATGTTTCTGTGGACAAGAGGAATGAAAGTTATTTTAAACTTCTGCCTGCTTTCCTCCTACCTTTGAGGTTATAGCTGTAATGAAATACTCCAAATGTCATTTATTCTTCTCCACACTTCTTTCAATATGAGTCTCCAAAGCAAAAACCAATGGCTCTTGTGGAAAAAAAAGGGTATCTGAGAACTGTTCTGAGTCCTGCAGATGGCAAAATCAGCATGAAGATAAAAGAAATACGATAAACTCATCTGTGAGTCGCTGCAAAAGCTCCCATGGAGCAGCTGAGTGAGGATCACTGACGCTCAGAGTGGCGTAATTATGAAACTCAGTGAAGATGAGCTGTTGGAGGATCTCTAATCAGATAGTGCAGCCAAACCCCACAGATAATGTTTCCTACGTGTGCCACTAAAGGGGTATTACCTCAGAAAAATCAGTGTGTTGTGCTCCCAGTGAAATGGCTGAGAAAAGACATGGACTGGTAAAAACACACGGACAGGTTTTTGCCGTGGGTCTTGTGTGTGATCTGTCCAATGCTATGTTATTTGGCACAGGCATGAAGGAAACCAAAGTCATGGAAAGCCAAGAGGTGCGTCAATACCAAGTAGACAGGGGTTTCCTCCTGGTTTCTATTTGCCTTGATTCTGCCATTTGGAAGATGATAAAATTAACACCTTGTCCTGAGTGCTCTGCTTTGCACACATCACAGAAAGGAGAGTGAGAAAACATTTCTTGTAACTTACTGTTCTAAAAAAATCTCCTTTTGCACTTGGGCCAGCAAGTTTTATGGAAGAATTCTCTGTTTGCTTTGCAGGTAGCTGATGTTTTAGAAATACACTTTTTATACAGGAAGGTGTTAGAGGCTGCCACCAGAAGGTTCTTACATCTGTAGAAAGTCTTGGATCTGGGTGAAGATGTTAGATGTGCTAAACAGCTTTCCTTTGGGCTGAATGATAGGAATATTTAAACATGTTTTTAGCTGCTTGTAGGAAGGCAGTAATCAAGCAAAGCAAAAGCTGAGCAGAATTAGGCCGTGTAGTCTGAGAGACTGGTTCCAAATACAGCAGAAGAAATAAGTCAGGTAATAAGCTGTTAGTGTGGCTTAGAAGTAAGCAGAATCAAGGCCCTTTGGGACTTGTGACTCACCAGCCAGGGAGGCTTGGGCGTGCTGAGCAATGAAAGTGGCTGTTGCTGTTTGGTTTTTCACTTGGTGTGATGATATGCTTTGCAAACAGCATTGCACAAAATACAACTGCAACAAACACCTGTTGTATCATCGCCTTCTTCTCTCTCAGCCCATGGCTAGTACTGCACATACAGCTGTGCAGGACACGTCATCTGGAGATCAGGTCATGGCAAAAACCAGCAATGAAATATTCTGCTTCTGAACGAACTTGGGGATGCAATGGCCAGAGAAGCAACACTCATATGTTCCTTATCCTTGGCACAGAACTGAAAATTACATAGGCTACTCTTCACTCTTTCAAGAAACAGTTGAGCACTGCTATAAAGAAAACATATCTCTTAATTAGCAAAAGTACAAGTCAGCTTGGAGATAAGGTGAGAATGGAGCAGCATTTACACTTCAAAATACTAACTAGGCAAAAGACATCCCTTATCTTGGTGCAACTCTTTATAGGTATTTACCTGACAAGTAATTTGTGCAGTAATAAAGCCACTTAGCTCATCTGCAAACAAGATCTGTTGAAAATGCCATGATCTGGCAAAATGCTGATGGGTGCACTCAAAAGTTAGTATCTCCTTGTAAGTTTGGATCAGTAATTAATCATGAGGAAATTAAGATGAGAAAACCTGAGCAGAACATGAGTGCCAAGAATATCCAGACACACCTAGAGAAAACAGCGCTCGTAATAATTATTAATAATCATACTATATGTTTTTTTTTTTCTTACAGCTGTGGCAATAGCTGGAGTTTTCCAGAGAAGTCAGTGAGAGCTGTGTGTGATTCTGAGGCCTGACCAGAGTATCTTCAGTGAGACATGCACTGAATTTGAACGATGGTGAACATCATGAACTCTGGAATGAATAATGGTTGCAAGCTATAACCTGCCTGCCTCAAAGTCAGCTAAGAAAAGGCAGGTTGTACCCTGTGTTATTTGTAAAGTAGAACATGAGCGTGCAATTAAAAGCTTGTGTCATAGTAGAACACGTAGGGAAAGCACCACGACCTTGATACTCTCTTCACATACTAGGTACAAGGAACTACTTGTGTGTGTGTGTGTCTTGCTGTGCTAGGAGCTCCATTGAAATGATTGAATAAAATGGGTAGGCATGGTATGATCTATTCCTTAATAATTGCAAACCACTCTAGAATCTTCAGGAGAAGGATGCTCAAGAACTGTGAAATAGCTTTCATCAGGCCAGGGTAGGGGATGGCGTGAGGGGATGGAGAATGATATCACGGACTCTGGTTCAAACAGTGCTTGTTTAAATCTATCACATCTGAGTGGGGCACTTAAAGGCACATTCAGTGCCAAGTCTATTGAAACCTTGTTAAATAAGTTAAGCATCAGCTGAGTCAGGTGTGTGCTTGTATGCAGCTTGCCCTCTTCTCGGCTCTGTTAGTTTACAGCCTGGGAGAGTCACTGTGAATAGAGAAAACTTGGCAATGGAGCTGGTTTCTTACCCTGATAAGTTATAACTGACACATGGGTGATGCTGCCTGTTAATTTAGAAGGCATTTAACACTTAATCATGCTTGTCTAGTATATGCCAGGAAGGACACTGCTTTCTGCAACCTCTAATTGGGTACCATCAGTAATATAGGCCTAAAATTGTCCCTGTCAGCATCTGTACTGCCTCCTCAGCACCAGTGTGTGTGCCCATTGGGGATCAGACATAGATAAGCAGAAGAGAGGGAGAGAGAGATCTGAACACATCTACGAGATGAGCAGCATGTCAGGAGCAGAGAGGATATCTAGATTTATGTGCTTTTTGGCAGCTCTAGTGAGCTATTAATCATTTTTCATGAACAGGGCTCTTGTAAATCAGAGGTAGGGAACACATTTGGTGGATAATCATGGCAAAAAATGTCAGCTTTGCTATTTGGTTATATGCTGATCGGATGCCTAGTGCTGGGCCAGATGCAATCAGAGACATAAAATAACACTCACCTTACATGATGAGTGGGAAGCAGGGAGACAGTACAGAGGTGAACTTGTCATCAGTGTTTGGACAGCAGGGAGCTAATGTGTAATAACAGAAAGGGAGACCTATAGGATGTTGTTTTTTAAGGTGAAGCTTTACTGAGGGAGCCAGGGCTGAGTTCTAGTCAGCATCTGGATACAACACATTTAATAAGACACACTCTGCATCATTTTTACAGCTGGCTGATCCATTTCTGGTTTTCCTTTACTTTTATTGCCCTGCAGTTTTCTGTATATGGCCCTTATGTGCAAATACCACATTAGTCACAGGGTTGCATATTTCATGAAGTATACTGAATGTGCTGTCAGAATTAAATATTGTCAGGGTAACAAGCAAGGGTGGGGTTTTATAGCTTTGTCACTGAAGGCAACGTTCAGGGTGAATAGAAGAGTAAAAGTAGCTGGAAAACAAAATCTGAAGATCTCCCTTCAAATTGTGCAAGGCAACCAGCTCTGGTGTATGAAACCCATTGCTCAAGGACTGACATTTAAAGAGCACTTGGAAGTGAGTCCTGTGTGAGGGAGGAGAGGGAAAGAGCTTCACATGAGTTTTCCAGTGCATTACCTACTGTAAGCAGTTGGAGCTGAAAGTCATAAAATCATAGAACCATAGAACCACAGACTGTTGGAGTTGGAAGGGACCTCTAGAGCTCATCCAGCCCAACTCCCTGCTAAAGCAGGTTCCCCTCGATCAGGGGGCACAGGAATGTGTCCAGGCGGGTTTGGAAACCTCCCAAGAAGGAGCCTCCACACTCTCCCTGGGCAGCCTGGGCCAGGGCTCCCTCACCTCACCACCAAAGAAGTTTCTCCTGGTGTTTAAGTGGAACTTCTATGTTCCCGTTTATGTCCATTACCCCTAGTTCTGTCACTGGACACTAGAGAAAAAAGGGTCACCCCATCCTCCTGACTCCCCCCCTTTAAGTACTTACAAGTGTTAATGAAGTCCCCCCTAAGTCTTCTCTTTAGTCATCTCAGTGGCTAAATTGATATTCATACAAAATGATTCTTAGGCTAAATACAGTGGTGTCCTCACAGTGTGCTTTTGGCTTCAGAAGTTTCCCCATTGTGGACATGACATTTCCTTAGGGGAGCATCTTCTCCACCTCACAGTTTGTTCCATTTCCTTAGGGGAGCATCCTCTCCGCCCCCCAGTTTGTTCCATTGCCCTCCAGTCCTATGCTTTTTATAAATTAGCAACATCCAGAAATGGAAATGACATGTGACTGTTGTTCAGGTTAATGCTGGTCATGTCCACACTAGGGAATGTTTTTCACACAAGTCCCCCAGTTTTGGGCACAGCCTTGGACATCATCTGTGAGGGTCCTGCCTCTGGCAAGTGCTGGAGTGGAGGCTGCTGGGTGACTATCCCACACTGCTGGTCCGAACATGCTGAGGTAACAACCTGGGGGAGATTTTTAACTGCGTTTCCTGGGAGTTGTGGGAAGAAAGTCCAGACTTTTGAAACTCCCTTGGAAATGTCCATAAATCACAACGATTTTTAAATCCCCTTTCAAATTAGAAGTCACAGCTTTTGCTCCAAGCAAATTAATGTTTTGAGAAGCACTCGTGAGTTAGGTGGTAAACAAAAGTATCCTGAGAGTGCCTAGTGCCTGTGTTTTTCTGTATTTGGCTTGGCCCAAGACAAATTGAGTCAGAGCTGGATGTGCTGCCTCTACAGACGTTGTTTTGTGCCACTGGTTTGTTCAATGCTGCAGACTCACCCTGAGATTCCTCATCTGTCCCCTTAAAGGACATCAACTGAATTATGCCAGAGTATTTCCTTCCACGTGGCTAGAATACAGGCTTGTGTTTTTAGGGGGATTTTATTATGGCTTTAATTCTTGTTGTTTTCAGGGCTGTGAAGCTTAGGGTAACTATATTACAGCTAGGGGGATGAATTTGTCCTCAGATAACTTCTGTCTACCAGAAAGGGTGATTTCTGTGTGCTTGGTTTCTCAGGCAGTCTAATTTGCTATCGCCTGGCAGTGGGGAATCAGCAGAGAGAGAGCAGTTCCTCTCTCCTTCTCCCTCTTACTTGAAATTCAACACGTCCCATGTGCATTTCTTCAGATTTATAGTGTTCCCGTGGTGGCTGCAATTCGGGACATTTCAAAAAGCCAACAAACAAACTACAGAACATCCTTCTTCCAAACAGATACACAGCATGTGTTTTTTTTTCCCTTCTAGGTGTTAGGTTGTTCCTCCCCCTCCTCCCCTTTCCCAGTAGGTGTTATTTCATTCATTGGTTGTGAAATTAATTGTCTGTTAGGTATCTGCAGACCTCAGTGACAGTCTCAGAAGTTCTGTGGTTTCTGTTATCACTGTCCCAGAAGTGAGGTCTAAACCCTAACGAATTTCTGGAGCCAATTCAACAAATTCGATATCTTTCAGAGTGTGGGGCCATGAAACAGATTGCTCCCTGTTGCCATGATTCAGTCCTGCTTCTCTTGTTTCTGCTCCTGACTGAACAGTCCTTCCTGCTTTGCACGGTCATACTTCCTTGTTGAATGGATGTATTGAAGTGCTTACTTTTGCTGTGTTGCTCTTCTGCCTGTTGGGTGAATTGAAGCAGCTTTGGGTGGGTCCAGAGGGAGCAGGAAGAGCACAGTTAGAAGAACAGGCTGGGGGAGGGAGAGAAGGAGGAATGGGAGAAACAGAGCTGCTTGTTCCAGTGTGGTAATCCAGAGTCTGCCAGTGAACTTCTACAAAGCCATCTGAAAGGATCTGCCCCATTAGCTGCAGGGGCATGAGAATGAGGCAAAGCTCTGTGCCTCATTCACTATGGTTTGATAGCTCAGTGTCACAGCGCCCTGACAGACCTGTCAGCTGACAGTGGTACCCTGCTATCTGTGCCTCTTAGGGTGTTGCCTCACTGAGGCGGAGGCATTGGATCTGCCTTTGCCGAGCCTGCATGCCTTGGAGCAGTGCTCAGCGTGGTCCTGATTGGCCCCAAAGGACTCCTGCTACTTTTTGTTTCAATTCCACATGCCAGGGGAATACTTGTCTGTCTGCCTCTCAGACCCATTATCTTTCGGAAATATTACTGCACAGCACTTTTAAAAACGAGTCAGATGCGTCTAATGGCGTGCTACTTGAGTGCCAAATAGAATAGGTAGAGCAGGATAGTTTTCATCAAGTTCTTATTTAAAAAGAATGTAAAAAACATTAATTGATACAAAGTTGTAAAGATCTGGGCCTCCAGTTACTCTCTGAGCCCTGAGGGTGAAATTAACCCTCAAGTAGAGGCTTTTCTAAGGCTTTAACAGCATGCCAGTCCCTTGGGGGCTCTGCATAAAGATGTATTATGGGACAATTTGACTGTATAATTTTCAAGTTCAGTATCTGCTTCGAATCTCTTGGTGTTTATCTGACATGATCTTGCAGTACAAATATCAATCCTTAATCTTAGACAGATTCAGAGTTCTAATATACAGCCACATTAATAAATCTGTCAACTTGCTAAAAACCTGACCCACAAATAAAGCAATACTTAAGTATATGTGGAGTATATAAATGTTTACTATCCACTCAGTATATATGAACCTGAGATGAGTCTGGTAGCTGTAATTGATTATAATATAATTATACATAGATACACATTGTCTAGATATGTAAAAATCTATAATTTTTTAGCCATTGTGTGGGAAAAATCAGAGAGGAGAATGGGGTGGTGAATGCCACCAGTTTTACCTTGTTATACACTGAATAGAGCGTGCTTCCAGTCCAAACTGAAGTAAATATTGCCATGACTTAATATGACATTTCTAACTGAGGAATGTCATTTCAGAACAAGAGTAACTGGTTGTACTTTCTCATACTGCTCCCTGTGATTTGATGCAACTTTTCCTCTGTATGTTTTCTTTAATTTTTATGTTTTATGTGAAAGCTGAGCAGACTGAATTTGTTTGTGATTTGGAATTTAAAGCAAGGCTCTTTGTTAAAAGCCCAGAGGAAGTTTCCGTATAACTTATGGGCCATTTGGGCTCAATTGAATTTAATGGGTTTCAGCTGCACCTCCACAATGGCTTTGAAGGAAGTGAAGGGAGATCTATAGGTCTTAATTACTCAAGACTGGCTTGTTTCTCTTGAAAAGGCTGTTTTCAAGAAGCAGGTTGTGAGAATTAAAGGATATATCCTGAAAGAGATGAAGGAACTGCTGTTTGAGGAAGAGGTGAGGATGAAAATAGCTTTAAGATGTTACTAGTCAATCTGAACTGGTCCATGCTAAGTTCTTGTTTGTTTACTTAAAAACAGTCAAATAATTGGAGGGTATGGCTAAGCCAAACTTCCTTTATGGTCCCTTGGAGAAAGGAATGGAGATCTTGGGGCTGACAAGATAAATTAGGCTGAGACCAAAAGAAAAACCCAAACAGATAGTCCCCTTGGCCTCTCTCATGCTGGTTGACAGACGTGAGTTTTTGTGTCAGCAGGTGAACCATGACTTCTAAGAGCAGTGGTTTGTTTATGCTTCCACTGTACAAAGCCTTTCAGTGGAACAAAACACATCTAACTGGGCGAATTTCCATTGCTTTGCATTCCCTACAAGGCCAACTGGCCTTTTAGATTGGGGTTACTAAGTTTGCTTAGCACTGTCCCTGGCTTCACATTAGGAGGTGTCTGACCCATAAGACTCTCCTATGACCCTGTTTTCCAGCAGGCAGGAGAACATGTGAAACACAAAGTTAAGACTATAAAGGTTCTATTGTCTTACTCAAGATAAGCCAAGAGACCGTATTACAGGAAGTTAGCCTTTGGTGTACTTTATATCGTGTTGGCCGGCATCATACAGGCAAAGAGGAAGGGGACATTCTCCTGAGGTACCTGGCAGATGAATGCCAGATGGTACTGTCATAATACACAAAAAGTAGCTAAATACCTACCCGTTGTGTTCAGTACAAAAGGAACATTTTTCTTGTGCCGAATCCTGCAGGGTAGGACTCAGACAAGCATCTTAATGCAAACATTGCAGTCACTGAAATGTGAAGTTGGAAGTCCAAAGAATTCTCCAAAAGCTTTAAGTAGCTTTTTAGGCTCAAATCATGTTGGGCCTAATGGATCCTCAAAGGAGAGAATGATTTATCAAAGAGAAGCATTTTAAGTACAGCATGTTTACGTGGTAGATAAATGGGAGTCTGTTACATCAAATAGGGAGGATTGATGAAGAACAAAATGACATGAGGCCAGCACTGCCTGTATTGTCTGGCTAAGTAGATCCAACCCCCAGCTTACTGCCTAGCTCATATTAGAGGGGTTAATTTACTGTGGGGAACTTTCTTTCTCAGTGGTTGCTGAATCTTGGTCAGGAATGGGTAGAGAAAAATCTCAGGCCACCATCATCGCCAGCACCGTGATGCAGCAGTGCCTGGCTGAGGGGAAACATGTTTGCTTTTCCCATGTTAAAATATGTCCATTTCAATTTCTATGCAAGATTGTAAGAACAAAAATATGCTGCCCTTTAGGGGAATGGCATTTGGCTAAATACCATGTGTCGCTACAAACCTTAGATGTGAAGGGCTGCATGCAAACATTTACATAGAAGGACATTATGGATGTGGAGCTGGGTCTCAGTTCTATAGGAAAAGTATTTCTGGCTGTCTGGCTCTTTCAGGCTATGAAATTTATTGCCTGCAGACAGAGGCTGAGTAGGTAGGTGTGGTGCTGTGACAGAAACTGAACGGCTAGCTCTGCCCTTCATCACTTGTCCTTAAATCCTCTTCACTAGGCTTTATACAGCCTGTTTTCCTAATAGCTGAGCTTACCTAGTTGGCTAAAGCAGTATCCTTGTATATATATGCCTCGGTCATTTTTGTTCTGTACTTTGGCCTATTCAAGGTTAGAGAAGTCTTCCTCAAAGCTTCCCAGAAATGGTGCTAACATTTTGTCTGTTCATTGTCTTCAGTGATTGCGTTTCCTTTCGTTAGCTGGTGTTGAAAACCAAACAGAAGGTAACGACAGACCACAGCGAGCTGTCTGTTGCTGCAGATGGAGGATACCTCTAGGATTTGGGTCAGAAAACACTTGGCAAGCGTCCCTCTGAATTCTTCTTGTCACATGTTGAGGAAGCCTGCTTAGTGGCAGGGGTGAAGGAGGAAGCTGAAATCTTAAGATGGCTGCAATACGATTTGTTTGTTTGTTTGTTTCATTTCTGTTCAGCATCAAAGCTATTTACAGCATATCTTGCCAATTTATTCATCCTCTTGCTGTCATGGTTCATTTTCCTGATCATTTGCTTTCAGAATAGGAAAAAAAAACCCCAACTCTACACGATCCCATTGAAGTTTGTAATGGCAGGAAAAACGAGGCTTCCTTATGAGGCTTCCTTATGAGGCTTCCTTATGCCTCCCTTCGAGCTGGACCTTGCGGAAGGTACTACAAGAAGCCATTTGTTTTCTTTAAACACAGTTCAGCTTCACACAGGCACGCACACACATTCACATGGTTTCCACTTGAAATTCCTCATCTAATCCAAATAGCTCTTGGCCCTGACTGCCGAGCTGTGAAGGGGCTCCCCATCCTGCGCTTCCCCCAGCACCCACTGCTCTAGGCTCTCCATCGTTCACTCTTCTGTCTTGGGAAGAGTCAGTTTGAAGTTTGCAAGGCTGCAGAAAGAATTGCAGTGTTTAAAGCTGACAATTGGGCAGATCCGTGTGGTCTGGAGGGGGAAACAGAAGTGAATTGCATCGTTAGACTGTCTGTACCCTCGCTGCTCTGTGTAAACTAACATCCCATGTTGTTTATAGTTCTTCAGTACAGTCTTTTAAACAAATACAGATTTTTTTTTTTCCATTTCCACAAGCACAAATGGGTTATGTAAGATTTGAGAGGGATGGATGGAAGCAGAGCTCTTGGATCCTACTGCACTACTCTGTTGGCTTACAGACTCTTCTGTCCAGGTAGTCCTTTCTTCCTCAGGAAAGGTTAGAAATTGCCAATGCCCCAACATCCTCCTTTGCCAAGAAGCAGCCCCTGACACAAACTAAAGCTGCTGTGGCTGCAGGCAGGGAAGAGGATGCTGCAGGCATGAGGCTGACTATGAAGGAATGACTGTAGAGAGAGGAGAATCATAGAATCATAGAATGGTAGGGGAAAGGACCCATACCCTACTCAGGCTCATATATACTAAGTGGATAGTAAACATTTATATACTCCATATACTTAAATATTGGAAGGGACCTTTAGAGATCATCTAGTCCACATTTTTTTCCAAGTCCTGAGACTCTATTGCCCTGAATTAATCACATTCCTTCATCTTTATGGGAACCTGCAAATCTAATTAACCAATCACAATGCAGCATATCAGCAGCTTTTTGTATTTAAGCAGTAGGAATTATTTTGCAGATGTATCTCCTTTGTCTGCATATCATCTGGAGAAGTATTTGGTGCATATATACATGTTGACCAGAGCAGTTATGTTGCTCATCCATCCACAGGATTACACTGGGCTCCGTAGAGGTACAAAATCATAACACTTCAACAAAAACCATAACAGATGAAAAGACACAAAGGCTTTTGTCCAAGAAGCTCACAAACTAAATTTAGACTGAGGTGGTGAGTTAGGTTAACAAGCAGAAGTGAGACACTGGGTTAGGGAAGGACAAGGTTTATAGAAATGGGATTAAATGCAGTCCATGCAGTACACAATAATACACTTCCTTATGCCTTGTTTTAGACAGATACTGCAGAGAAATGGCCAAAGATTAGCCCTCAGGGGCAGGGAACTGTCTTAGTGGTGTTTGTTTTTATAGTGCCTAGTTCAATGGGACACTAATCCCCATTTGAGCCTCTGGAGTGCTGTAGCAATACAAATAATACACACGAAATAAGAGCCTTGGCCCAGTTCCTTTCTGAGCGCTGTGCCCCTGTTTTTTTCTTGGCTGAGCATAACCTTAGAAAAAGACAAGACTGTGCAGCTCATAGAGGTGCAGTCCTTAATTTGAGCATTTGTTCTTTCCTTTTGAAGTTTTCTCATCTCCTTCAGAAAAATCTTTCAACCTGCAACTATATTTCATATTAACCCTGCCCAGTACTTAGTGATACCTGAAATGTTTGGCTCTGACTATGTAGAGGTAGGAGTACCTAAAAGAAGGAACTAGTCCATTGTATCTGAATAATGTCACGTCCTGACTGTGGTTAATTGCCATCTAATTATCAAAACTCTCTGAATCAATCATCGTCTCAGAAGAGCTCAAACGTTATTAATCTTCTCTTTCACCAGGAGAAGGGCAAGACTTGGAACCTTTTGTGGGAGAGAAGACACAGGAGAAGATGGGAAGGCTGCTCACCACATTTCTCATCTTAATTTAACACAGCCAAACGTTTAACTCATTGGGTAGCTTGACAATTACGTGGAGGCTATTCTTTTTCACAGCTCATCTTTCCGATGGGGTCAACTCTCAGACATTTGTATAATCACTGCTGGCTGCTGGTGCTAAGCTGTTGTCTTGAAGAGGGTTGCACAATCTGAATCTGGTGTCTGAGCACTGCCATAGGTCTTCAGTGTCTGTGTTTTAATTGCTCGTGGAACTGATCATATAGTTGATGAAAAGGAATGAAAATAATTTTGCTGTAGATAAAATATTTTGGTAGTAGAAGGCACTCCAGGCTGATAAGGTTGCTATGTAGCAAAATTAAGCTAGGTATATCTGTGGATAAGCATATACAGTACATTTTGAATACCCCAAAGGATACTTTCCTCTGGATGTCTATTGCTGATAACAGTGCAGTCACAGTGTTTAAGCAGGTTCTCTGAGCATGACAAAACCTGATAGCTGTGAGCAATGGCCTATAAACTCTGTGCTTCCTGAAATGCAGCCCCAACTGTGATGCCATCAAACTTCCTTTATATGAAACCTTCGTGTACTCTCTCAATTCTTTTCCTTCTGCATTCCCACCTTCCTGCCCCTTGGCATTCATTCACATTCGACATGTTATTAAAGTCGTTTCTGAAGCTGGCTCGAGGAGTCCTACATGTTATTTACATCACAACAGAGCTTGGAAGTATCAGACAGGACTGGGGGGGCTTTTGTGCCAGTGGCTATTCAGCCTTTAAGTACAAAGATAATCTAAGAGATTTCTATCTTGAATTTCAACAGGTAGACAGAAGGAGACGATTGTTTCGCAGATGCTTCGAAGTCTCCATTCAAGTTGCTGTGAGTAGTAGGGAAATTTCTTCCTCTGTTGTAGGAGTTACCACACAAGGCTCCCAGATTCAAATATCCTGAGTTCATCGGTAGCTGGTGGTGCAGAAGCCACAGCAGCCTAACAGCCACACGGGGGGGGAGGGGGGCGGGGGGTGTGGAGAATTAGTGAACACAAAGATTTCACAAATGACTCTAAATTGATGCTTGGATTCAGAACACATGTGTATTCCCACCTCAAAAGAAAAGAAAACAATCCCCCCAAGTCTCTCAGAATCAACCACATTTTAAAAATCTTTTCACTGGGAAAAAAAACCCAACCCTTTAAACCATTTAAAGCCATGTTAGAGAGTCAGTGTTTAGAAAACACTGGAGACCATCATATGTTAATATGAGCTTAACAAAACACATAGCATTACCAAGTGTAATTATACAGTCCAGCCGTTAGTAGCTTTACCTCTGCCTGTTCTCCATCCTGCTTTCAAACTACATCCTTTGCTTTCATCTTCTTCTGCACCACATGAAACAGGTGAGCTGGTTCCCTTTATATAGCTCAGGGCTCCAGTCACGTGGCTCTCAAATCTTCATTTCATCAGTTAAAAGAATCAAAACAATCAGAGATCTTTCATGAACTCCATGCCAAAATTTAATTCTGTTCAGCATTCAAAGCTTCACCAAGTTCAATAAAATAATCAAGGAAAAAAAAATTCATTATTTTTCCCTAGGAATATCTCCTTTGAAAAGCTGCCCTGGGGGCTACATTTGTAGTTCAGGAGAGTATCTCTCACAAATCACCCATACATCACTGCTAGCAAGTTCCACATAAAGAGAACTCCAATGCTTTTTATTGTCAAGGCAACACTACTGGTTTCAGCATCCCATTTGTTCCAGCAGAGATAGTAACAGCAGCCACTTTTTATCTGATTCCATTTGAATTTTTATCTTGACTGAACTGCTACTGATTTCTTACAGGAAAGTACAAGTTGTTTAGGGTTATCTTCAGCAGTAACAACTTTTGACAGCAGAGGTGATACTTCCCCCAAAGTCTGTGTTTGGTACTTCTCTGCTGGATTAGGTGACACTGGACAGGGCACTAATTTTCAGTCTGGGGGTCACTGAATCCGTGGGTGGGACTAGCAAATTGTTTCTAAGAGGTCTGTGAAAGGTAACTCAGATAAGACAGACTCATGACAATGGGCCTGAAATGACTTAAAAGGAGCCTGAAGTGCCCCTGGGAAATGCTGTGGCATCTGCATACTGGCAAAGATTAGAGCCTTGGGGCTATGCTGCCTGTTCTGATTTAGAAGCTTGGGTCCATGTTATCTGTTGTGTCCTTCTTTCTCCAGCACAAGATTAACCTCACATTCTCCCATCTGGATATCATGGGGATCTCTTCCCACCAAGACCACCTGACCCCAGAGAATGTAGTTATTGCTCTAACAGACATGCAGCAGTTGTTTCTCACCATTGTGTGTTTTCAGCATCAGCTGACACGATAGCGGTGGGTACGTGAATGCCATGACACATCACAGCTCTGGGGATTAGGCCTCTGAGAAGCTGCAACAGTTCCTCGTAGTTAAGTCAAATCCTGACCTTCCAGTACCTCTATGAACAAAACCAGGGGGGCATCTTATTGAGTTTCTATCTAGATCTGTGCTGCTTTTAGCAGTAGAGGAGTCTTAATATATCTGTTAGTATGAAAATGAATGAAATGGCAGGGGAGGGGGGAGTTTGATTGAGCTATACTTTTCAGACAGAGAAGTATGTGGTGATAGTTTTGATGTGAGTTCATCTGTTTTGTAAAGTCAACTTCCTGATGTGGAGGTCACTTTTTTACATG
This sequence comes from Urocolius indicus, assembly GCA_013401255.1. Classification (NCBI taxonomy): domain Eukaryota; kingdom Metazoa; phylum Chordata; class Aves; order Coliiformes; family Coliidae; genus Urocolius; species Urocolius indicus. Next base: position 394,876 of record WBNH01006081.1, on the reverse strand, counting down.
TTTGCTAAAGACCTCTGGAGATCATTTGGCCCAACCTCTTGTTCCAGACAGTGTTTCCATTGTTGGGGAAACCTTTGCAGTGGTCAACATTTGTATTCTCATGGTATTTTTCTCCCCTTATATCTCATAAAAATGTCTCTGGTGGCAGCTCATGACTGTTGCCTCCCATTCTCTCACTGTGCACTCTCAAGCAGAGCCTGACCTTCCCCTAATCTTCCATTTGGCAGTTGCAGATTATGGAATGTTCCCCCTTTAGCCATCTCTTCTTGTGTCTGAAAAAGCCCAGCTCTTTGTCTCCACTCCTACCTCATGTACTGCAGCCCTCCTGGCCTTCTTGGTGGCTCTCCACTGGACTCAGCTCTAGTATGTCTTGTACCAGTGAGCCAAGGGAGGACACAGCATTCTCACTGCAAACTCAGAAGTGCTCAATATGGAGAATAATCACTTCTCTCAACCTGCTGGCTTTGTGCTTGCCGAGACAGCCCAGTTGAGTCATGGAGAGGAGGTGGAGGTAAGCAGGGGCCAATGATAGATGTGCTCTAGGGCACTGAGGTAACACTGCTACACACATTCCTATGGCAAGTAGGAGGGCATGGTTTTGGCAAAGAGGGCATCTGCTTGCAGCTTTCCACTCCACCCTGCTGCTCGGACAGCCAAGATGCTCCTGAATCATTGTAATTCAAATAAAAGTCTAGTTTGCTTTCAGTTGCCACAGTTGTGGGCTGTAGCACTTGCAGAGATGATTCACAAAGTGCTCAGCCTCCCAGGCCCAGGGGCTGGGGAGGCCTCAAGTTGCAATGCCAGACATTGCAGTCTCATCTAGGTATGAGAAGTCTCACTTGCACTGTGGGACTTAGCAAGATTAAAATTCAAATCTCAATGGCTTTTCCTTCCCATCCTTTTCCTCTGTTCCTCTGCATTCACTGTGGGAACTGTTAGGCAGCCTCTTATCTGATTTGTTTGCTGATTTCTTATGGGATTTGGCTGGAGAACTGTTGTGGGCAACTGTGTACAGGGGATTTGTTTCTCTTCTCCTAGCTCAGCTTGGCAAAAGTGGCAAGGGCACAGAAGAGGAGTCAAATTTCTGTGTCAAGCAGCAGACAGATTTCATATGGGTCATTGCAGGAACTCCAACCTTAATGGCACCACCACCAACAGCCTCACAGGAGCTGTGAACTATTTGGCAGAAAACTGGCAGTTTTGTGACCAAAACCCAATTTTGCAGGAAAGTTAGCTTTGTGCCTTGGGTTTTATTTTTTTTGGATGCTGTTTTGCTGTTGTGAAAAGCAATACATATGGAAGCTCATTAGAGCCTAAGGCTATTGTTGATGTACTCCTGACTCATTCTTGGCACTCCTTCACCATCTTCCTTCGATAGCTCAGCTGGTAGAGCGGAGGACTGTAGGCTGCCTGTAGAAAGTAATCCTTAGGTCGCTGGTTCAATTCCGGCTCGAAGGAAAGGTTTTGGATGTTCGGTCTGGTTTTTGTCTTCCACTAATTTCCAGCATTTACAACTTTGCAGAGCTGCCCTTTCCAACCATGTGTCACTTGAGACCTCATGAGAGAGGTATAGCCTACTTAAAACATATCACTTTCAAAGCTTTCATTTTCACTACCTGCCTTGTCTGCTTCAAATGATTCTTACAGAAATGGTGCTTTGACCTTTGCCACCTCTCTACCTAATCAGTTCATGCCCATCATACAAGCTTCTCTTCTGCAGAGGCTCAACACCTTCCACAGACCCTTGTTACATAAAGTAGACACACAGTGCAGAGCTTGCAGAACTTTTTAGCAGAGTTGGGGGTGAAAAATGGACAGAAGTCTAGTTAGTGGATCCTCCTTGTGGCTGAGGCTTTGGCTGGGGGCACAGACCAAGAGATGGGAGTGAAAAGTGTTTTTGTGAGGACAGGAACACTGTCATTATTTGGGTATTTGTCTGATACAGCCACTACATGGAACTATAATCATTGGCCTCTTGAGAGGATGGAAAATATCACTGTGCACACTGCTCCAAGGTGCACGCTTTCCACACTCTGTGTATTTCAGGGAAGACTTGGAAAGGTTGGGGCTGGTGGCAAAGGAAATGGGCAAGAAAGAGGCAATAGAACTGTATGAAAAGAGACCAGGTTAATAAGGCATCCTAAGAACACATTCATACAGAAACCAGCATCAGAAACTTCTAAAGAGTAGAAAACAGGGCACTGTGATCTGTTAAAGAAAATTTTGTTTTGCACAGGAAACTGACTCTTGGAACTCATTTCACAAGATACAATAAGCTGAGAGGTCTGGAAGAAGCTTTAGATGAATAGATATTTGGAAGAATAGATGTTTACATTAAGATGAGATGATGTTAGGGATTTAAGTCTCAAAGGTCATATAAAGCATCTCCCCATACAAAGCACAATGTTAAGCTGAACAAAGATAGGAGAAGAAGATAGCAAATTTGTTTGGTCACTTACTTTTCCCTGTGTTGTTAGCACAGGTTAAGGGGAAGACAATCCTGCACCTCCTTCTCAACACTACAACCAACTCTCAACCCTAGGAGGGGGGCAGACAGGCCATGCATTTATTGCTCCATAGATCCTCCCACACTGGGATGGGCTTATAAAAGCACAGGTGGGAAGAGCAAACAGCCTTCATCACTCTCTTCCTAGGACTCCTGAGGAGCAGGATGCACAGTATCAGTATCTTGGGTAGGACTCTTAACAGCTACTTTGGATAAAAAGAAAGATAGAGGTGTGAGCCTGGGTGATACTATAAGAGGATCCCAGGTGTTTTTGTAACCAGTCTGAGTAATAAATCTGTCCCATGGTATCTGGGACAGATTTTCTCCTTTGAATGTACCTTTTATGGTCTTGGTGAGCAACAAGACAAAGCAGGAACCTTTCCCCATGAGGGGATACAGAACTTGTATTGAATTGCTGTATTAAGCCTGAAGTATTTGATTAAAAACCTGCCAATAATCATGAAAAGTAAATCCTTCTGCTTGTATCAGAGAAGGGACCAATGCGTTCCCTGAGACTGGAGTAGTGATGGATGAATGGACTGACTGCCTCACAGGTATTTTGTTGATGTGCAGATCTTTACTGACTTGATATTTGAGCCTAGGTTGCACAAGAAACAAGAATGGAGAGAGAAAGGATTAATTAGAAGTAGATTCTCCTTCAAATGTTGTTAGCTCTGTAGCTGGAAAGGGGGAGTTGTTGTAGCAGTGGTTCACCCTCGTTAGTGCACACCAGTGGGTAACTGGGTCCTGGTAGAGGATGCCACCTGACACAGTCAGCTGCTTGTGGCTGTTTCATATCATGTTCTTGCAGCTACCAGACTGCCCCGTACTGCCACAGTAGTGACACTGACTCTTTCTCTGCAATGACATCCACACAAGCAGTTCCAGAGTATGTAGCCATCAAACCAGGAATGTGAACTAAGATAAAGTTTTGGTGTTTCATTTGCACATATGGGTTGAACTTCAGGCAGCAAAGGTAAGAAATGTTAAAAAACTTACTTGTTTTCCATGTTTAGGAGTTTCAGCTTTCTCTTTAGCCTTGAATAAGCTTTCTTGCACAGCTAAACTTCTCTGGCTCATCAGACATTATGCAAGTCACCATGTTCTTCTCTGAGTTGTACTTCATGGATCAAACATCTAAACCACCTCTTGTACCAAACCAAACTTTTAACCTATCCCCTAGCTTAGAAACAGCATCCTGCATGGTGAAATTGAAGCTCATACAGTTGGCATAAACAGATTGCAAAATATCTGCCCTTTCTCCCTAAAGCAAGAGCAGTGCTCTCTTTCCTGTATGGACAGCTCACCTGTGTTTGCCTCATGCCTTACTCTGGTTATTTCACACCTTTGAGCAGCAAGTGTTGTGTGGTTTGTGACTGGTCTTGTCTGTGTTCATTCTGGAAGGAACAGTTTGTTAAAAATGAGAAGTGCAGTTTTGGCACTGGTGTAAACTCCAAGCTCTCACTTGTACTTGCATCGAATGACTTTGTGTGTCTTGAGCTTTAGTTTTTCCAGTATAAATGGTGCCCAGCCTTGCTCTAGGCACCTCATTTCACCTGGTTCCATCAAAACCATATTGCAGGGAGTGCTTTTCCTGGCATAACATCGAAACAACTGAGCGGTGCCAGGCCTGCCTAAGGAAATTTGATTAACCTTGAAGAAGCTTCAGAAAAGCTCAGTAGTCTCTGCTTTTTGAATGATGTGAGCTGCACCCTCCACTATCAGGTTTCAGCCCAGGAATGCAGTGCTGCAGCAGTGACAGGACTGAAGACATAACTTTGTTCTGAGCCCACTGCTTTCCTTTGAGCTCTGTATGCTTCTTTTTTCTCTGCTCTCATTGCTCTCTTGTAGCCACCTGTTGCCTCTGGTCCTGCGGATTTGCATAAAGCCCTTTGAGCAGCATTGTATCTCTCTAGAGCTTTTCATGATGGTGAGGAAAATATGGTCCTCATTCCTGTCTGGAGTAATAATACAAATCAGTAGTAACAAGTACACAGTTTCCTTCCAGCTCTAGAGGTAGAATCATGGCAATGAGCAAAAAAGTACAATTAAGGAGATCTTGAAAAGGCCTTTAAACCAAGGAAACAAGTCAAGCTGCATTGCTGGTGATTTGTTAGTTTGTGAAAACTGCAAGTGGTTGCAAATCAGTCTGCTTTTACCATAAAGTAAAACTATTCTCCATTGTGTGTTTGGCTGAATTAATGAACAGCATCTCAGCATGGCTGAGAATGACCAACAGCAGTTGCTGCCTTTACCTGCAACCACCCAATCACGTAGATTCATACTGAACTGAGCCACTATTTACATATTTCCCCAGGCCTTCTTAACCACTCTCTACCAACCAATTTCTTTTTTTCTTCCTATTGTAGTTGTTAGAATCAAGCCTTGATAAGAATTGCTGACAGAGACATCCAATCAGTCCCAGGTTATCATCTGGAAATGATTAGAGTCCTCAGGATAGACTGAAGCCATTTTGATAGCATTGATTAGTTCCTTATTTCAAGTTGTGCCATTTTGCCATTCACTGTTTTAGAATTCATGCCTCATTTACAAGGAGATTCTCTTTTTTTTTTCCTTTTTTATTTTACATGGTAAATAACAAAATGTATTCTGTTGTATGAATCCAAATAACCTTTGAAGTTAGTGGCTTTGTAATTTGAAAGTCATCTGGAGAATGTATGCTCTCTCTTGCCAGCTTTAACCAATGCAGGATAATCAATTATCATATCAAAGTGTTCAATTACTCCTCAGTGATGTGGTGCTGTAGCAGTTTGGCTTAATTTCCTAGAAGATTCTCAGCACTCTCACTGCAGCATCGCGGTTACTTACTTGACTGCTGAAAGAGAATTGCTGTGAAAATGAAGCTGGTACCATTTGAACAGCAGCCTCCTCACAGACACCACAAACCACTGCTTTCTACCTAATTTGTGATCTGGATGTACAGTGCTGTGGCCAGTTCCTTCTTAGGGAGTCTTTGACCATCTGTCTGTGCTTTTATGCTTAGGGGAGATGTTAAGTGTCCTGACTCCTTTGTCGAGTCTGGAGAGGTTTCGGCATTCTCTTTTCCTACAGGACCCTACCTTTCTGTTTCTCAAGGATTATGGGGGGAAAGTTACTGCTGACTCTTGGATCTGTATTGTTCATGATTATTTGAAGCCAGAGGAAAAGAAATGTGACCAGGTGAAGCATGATTGCTGCTGAAGTTCCCTGGGCCTTATAGAGGCCTGAGAAGATCTGTGTGTGTGAATGAAGGGTCTCTCCATACTCAGAGTTGAGGTGTTGGTGCTCCACATTGCCCTTCTTGGAGTATGGGGAACTAAAAAGAAAACTGTAATTTTTTAATGTTGCTCTAAGGCTTTTCTGTGATCATTATGTTTTGAACACCACACAATTCCTGTGACAAGGTCCCAGTGTTCCTACTTTACATAACACTGTCAATCCCTAGGAGAATGTTGCTCTATTGGATCTCAGAGCATTGCCACAACCAGTTTTCCAGCACTGACTTTATGCCAAGAGAGCTGAGTGGTACGTGCTGGAAGGGAGAGCTCCTTCTGCTGTGGTCAGATGGGAAAGGAGAAGAGTGGAGGAGGTTCAGGAGCGCTGCTCAGAGATTTGTCCTCCCAACAACTATGAACTGATGTTGCCTTCCTGCAGGAAGCCACATGCATGTGAATGGGCCAGTGCTCAGTCCTTTGTGAGAAATGAAACAGCACGTGTGTGTGTGTAGGGAAAGACAGAGAAAAGCAGAGAAGATGAGCTGTGTTTGTGCCACGTTTCATCAGGCTGAAGGAAAGGGAACATGAGGGGCTCTGCAATGAGAAGGTCTGTAGAAACACAGCAATTATCCTCATTTCAGCTTGCCTATTGAGAAATAATCAAACTTGTGATGAGTCTTGTGACCTGTCAGACCTTTTAACTGAACTTCAGCTGAAGAGGTTCACTATGAAAGGGTATAGGCTGCTTCTTATTGTTGATTTTTAACCATGAGAGTTCCTAAGGGAGATAGCCTATGGTAATAACATGTAATGGGCTTCTGATGAGCATCTTGTCCTGGCTACTTTTTTTTTTTTTTTTTTTTCCTTTTAAATGGCATGAAAATGAAAACTGCTACATTGAGTCCTCATTTCCTGTTAGGAGACAAATGATGATGCTGTATTGATTGGTAAAACTGTTTCCCATCCTGCCTAAGAGTGGTTAGTGGGCAGGACTTCTCTTGCAGTCAGAGACGTGCCCTACCACTTCCCTCTGCTCTGAACGTTTTCCCCTCTGAATTATTCATAGTGAAACCACTGATCCTCAAAATGTAAAACAAAAGAGAGATGGTATACTCTCATGTATGCCTTTGCATTAATTTATGTGCTATCACATTGACTAAAAGGAAGTAGCAAGTTAAGCATGTTCAAGAAGCCACACGATGAGTATAATTGACGCATTCAGCCTATAGAACATACATATAATAGTCCATTGTGGTTATGGGATTGGCCAGCCAATATTTTTGCCTTGGAGATCATTACTTAAGCAGATGACTCTTGACCCTTTTCTTTTAGTGCTTTGAGAAGTTTGCCAGAAAGTCCCCTTTTGTGCCAGTCAGCCTTTTAACGTCTCCTTCTGAGCAGCCTCCATTTTTCATTTCACTTCCTTCTGAACGTTAATCTGCTTTTTATCCCAAGGATCTTTATGAGGAATAAATTGGAACCTTTTTTTTTTTTCAGAAATGTGGTTGTAAAGGCTTCTTCCTTCCTAGTTAAAAGCTCATCACAATGTAGCAACAATGTATGTGTCATAAAACGGTGCCTTTAACAAAGAAGACAACATCACCACTGCAAAGGCAACGGAGCGCCGCTGAAGCGACACACTGGGTGCTTCTGAATGGAAACTCGCTCACCTGCACAGTCCTTGGCAACACAGAAACCTGATTCATGGCAGCAGAGAGGAGAGCAAAGAAACTCACTTGTGGAAAGACATAGATCTACTTTGACTTAACACTGTAGTTGCCACTGGTCCTCACCCCCTTGAGGTGGCTTATAGGCAGAAGAAAGAGAAAGGCTGACAGCTTAAATGGCAAACCTCGTTAAAGGATCTGGTTTAAATTGGTGCTGACTCAGGAAAGGGAGAGTGCTGCTTGACACCTTGAAGCAGTGCATAAAACTGTGTTGTTCTTTTCTCACTTTGTTGGGGAGGGAAAAAAACTGAAGGGGACACCATCCGAATGCTGGTTGGTACTCAGATTTCCCCCAAGAGAAGTACTGCTGTGTGCAGGGAGAGGGAAAGAAAATCCTGGTTTTAATCTGAGTTGGATTGTTCTTTTAGGGTTGCAGTGAAGAGGCGTTTATAAGAGATCATCAGTGATTTGAGAATGAATGTGACTTGGAGCGTCTGTCCCCCCCACCCTTGTAATGACTGGTGAAGAGCCCTCTGAAATATGGCTTCATGGGTTCCTTCCCATTGGTTTCCTTTCTGATGAGGCCTTTCTCAGTGCACATGATGATACCCACTTCCTTAGCCAAAATCCAACCCAAATGATGGCTGCTTTTTCTTCGCTAGGAAAGACAGACCTTGGCAAATAACTACTTCTGGTTCTTACTTGTAACATATGTATGACTTATTATTTATAGAGACTTGTAATAAAGAAGGGAATGATTTTCTTGACCCGGTAAGTTACAGCTTAAACCAATAAAAGAACAAAGAAGGGGGCTGTAAGAAGAGGACAGAGGAAAGGGTTTTGTTTAAAGAATCACGTGCATGGCTAATACATGTATCCAGAGAAAAGAGATAAAGTACACCAGATTAATAACTGTGACGTTCTGCTGGCTTATTGCTTTTGAAAGGCTTTACCCTCTGTGGACACAGAGCTATATAAAAGATGAAGTAGTTGCACTCCACATTTTTAGCTATCCCTGTAAGGATGGCAACATCTCTGTTACAAACTCACATTCTCCAAGGGAAGCAATCCTCTCTCTAGCATTGCCAAGAGAGAAAATTAATTGGGTTCGCTTCTCTGTGGTGCCTCTATCCCTGCTCCTCCATTCTTTGCTTCTCACTGCTTGACCTTTGTTGAGTTAGTCATGTAAAGCAACATGGTGTTGCTTTTAAGTTCATAAATCTTGGTCCTCCTATTTCATGTGAAACGGGTCCAGCCGAGGGAAGTGAAGAAGAAACCTGTCAGGATGCCATAACAAGCACCATATATCAGAAACCCACTGGACAGAGAACTCAGCTCAAACACTAACTTTGTTTTTGCAAAGCAGGAAATGTTGCTTAAATCCATATAGTAAATATTTCTTTGTGTGTCATGGGGAGCTTTCATGTAAGCTCAAATTAGCTGGAAATCAGGCCAAGGCCTGAACTTTGCTTCCTCATTGCTATGAAAGCAATTGTCTGGGGTACGTTTCAAGGAAGCCCCTCAGCTTTTGAGGTGGGCAGAAATGCATTGCAATCCATCTTGATAGTGCAATTAGAGAGAAAGACTTCTAGGCTGATAGTTAAGGAAACATCTGAGAGAGAGAGAGAAACATACAAAGAGCCAGAAGTTGAGAGAAGCAGCAAAGGGAAAAGGTCCATCACACACGTAGGAAAGGAGGAGAGGGGCAAGGCTGAGTGTGGTATTTATTTCACAGATATGAAATCAAAATGCATTTACAAGTTGAAAGAAACCTGCAAACGGGCTTTTTTTTAACTGTAGAGAGGTTTGCAACTGGTGTGAAATGAATTGATTCTCCTTGTTGTGGCTTTGTACCAGTTCTAATGAAGAGAATATTATTGCATGCAGCACCAACAGAAAGATGAGAATGCAAGGAGTTGTAGAGACATCCTTAGCTCTGATATCTCTGAGGGATGAAGGTTGTGGGGCTTGAGAAGGGGAAAGGTACTTGGGCCATTATTCATTTGGGTAGGTGAAGGGGAATATGTCTTTCACCCATGGCTTTTTCCAGGCCTTTGCATCACAACACCCCTCCCAAATATTTGACAAGCGTACAGAACAAGCTTTCCCAGCAATAACCTGCTGTGAGGTTGTGTGTCCCCCCTCTTCCCTCTGCCTCATACCTGCCAGCTCTGCCTTATACACAGAGGACCTAGAGCCCAGGGGGAAAATCTCTCACCCGTGGTGGTAGATTGCTTCAGCCAACAAGCCTGGCAATCTTGGACTTTTATGAACACTGAGCTCACCTTGGATATTAAAAGAAAGAAATGTGTTAGCTGGTAAGCATGTTGGGCCTCTTCCAAGGCACACTAGCGTGTTGCTCTGCACACCAGCATGGAAACAATTTGCAGGCTGGAGAGGCGGTCAAGCTCTCTCTCAAAGAGCTGTGCCACATGCTCCTGTCTCCCTTCACAGTCGTTCTTTATCCAACCCCTTTTGCTTCAGGTTCACCATTTGAGCTGAAAAGTGGCCTTCTGACATGGAGAGTTTGGGTGAGCAGAGCCACACTAGCTGTAAATTCCTTAGCCAGCCCTTTTTTTTTTTTTTTGGCAAGAAGGTGGCTGTTACGGCATTGTTTTTATTATTCATCAAAAGGACTCTTTTCAAAGTAAATACATCAAATACCGCATAACATAAGCTCTTCCCAACCACTGCTTCCTCTCCCTTTTTCTTTTCCCCTACCTCCTATTTTTATAAGTAATCAAGTTGTTACTCCAGTGTCAATTCCAGGTCATCTTTCATTTGCTTAAAATATATCCTCATTGGCGAGCTATTTTCCCATTATTCAGGAACACACATATTGTTTTACTTACAGCTGTGTGCTGTATTTTATGTTCTCATATAAATGTTATGCCTGGATTACCATAACTAGAGCAAACTGGTTTTAGGGATTGTTGTTGTTATTGTTATTTTTAGGTTACTCCCCCCTGGCTCCAAAACAGGAGAGAAATATTATTATTTCTGGTTTTATTGAGTATCTTTTCTAGTTCTTAAAGTGACTCAGCTTTTCACATTCCTCTCAAGGAACGTAAATTTCCCCTCTGCTGTGCAAGTTTTGCTAGTTTGGGACACAACGAGAGCTGAGGTTTGGGGCAGATTAAGGAGTAAACAGCATTGCTTCCATCCCACGAGGGACAAGAAAGATACGATGCAGGAAGAACAGATTCATTACCTGATGTGTTAAAAAAACAAAGCAGTTTTCCTTATCTCCTTTAAACCTGTTATAGTTTCAAGGAGCATCCTTTTTATAGTGTTGCAGCATCTGGAAAAATCCACTGAGTTCTGCATTCACTTATTACTTTCTTGGTTTTGGGAGCTGATCAAATAGAATCTCATATTTACATACCGAGGGCCCAAGTGAGGGAAAGCACCTAAGTCCCATTGACTTCAGCTTGTTCTTAAATATTTACCGAAGCGATTAACTTACTTGAGGTCTTGATGTAAAAGAATGCATTTGTAGCAACAAATACATCATGTTTTTATTAGTCTTCTCACTGTGCTTTGTGCCTCTGCGTGCTAACACTTGATGCACTACAGAGACATATAGTGTGCAGAAGAGAGGGATTTTCTTCTGCACAGGTGACAAAAGGCAAGACAGACTCTCCCCCTTATTTTTAGGATGTGTGGGACAGTGGAGGACCACTGGAGGAAAGTGTGCTGTGATTCTGTGCTGCTGAATTCCCTGCAGCTTTATGGGTTTGGATATTTTTTTTTGGTATGATCTTCTAATGCAGAAAGGCAGAGTTGTGGCCCCCACTTCCATGAGAGTAAAGCAACACACACATCTTAAGCTACTCAGTTTATTAATACTTTGTGCTTGTTAATTTGTGAATGACTTGAAGGCACTTGAGCATTAAAGTCTCCTCCTGGAGCTTTTTAAAAGAGACTCTCCTGGATTTTTTTTGAAGTTGAGATATTCATAGTTTGCATGGGCTTGTTTCTTCTGAGTTAAATGTGTGCTAAATGCTAATGCTGCCATAATAACTGGGTGGCTTGGAGTGGGTATGGAGTGGTATTTAACTGGCGCCCAAGAGTCAAGAACACAGATGAATATTTGAGCCACATTAGGTGAATTGTTCAAAAAATTCTGGTCTCTACTTTCATTACTTTAACCTCCAAAGAAGAAATCCCCTATAGGTGAAACGTTTCATCATGAAAGCAGACAAATCAGCCAACCTTTCAAAGTTGGTGGGAAAAGTATGCCTTACACTTTTGCAAGACTCGTGAGGAGCAGTGGGCACACTTCTGGTTGTGAGTAATATTCTGGTTACTTGAGGTTTTTCAGAAGAGATATGAGCTTGCAGCTGAATGGTTTCTCTGGCAGCTTTCTGGCTTTAACTTGAGGATGAACCTCAAGTGAAATGCCAGAGTGAATGATGCTGAGCAGGATATGTTTGTGTGACCCTTCTCTTCCCCAGATGAATTTAGTTATGCCCTGCTCCACAACAGGCCACAACTTATTCTCAAGACAGTAAGGGATCCCAGAGAGACCAGGTTTGCTCCCTGCCCACCTTGCCCCCTTCACCCCCTGCATTGCCTTGGGAGCGTTTACTGCTGTACCAATTAAAGCCACCATCGGGGCTGCCTTTAGTGGATTTTGATATCTGAACAAACAAACCAACCAAGAGTCTGGTCTTGATTGCTGATGTCTTTACAGTTTGGTTTCCTGTGGTGTGTTTGTACAGATGTAATGATTGGTATTCCTCTGCTTACAAATAATCACGACCATATTGGGGGGCGGGAGGACAGGACTAGTTTGCTGAGAGCTTGCTGCAGGAGCCCTCACCCTGCTCCTGTGGCTTAGCTTCTGTTCAGGCCTCCCTGCCTAACCCACTGCTTGGGCTGGGGACTTCTGTTTCCATCTGTCCCTCTTCAGAAGGAGCTTGTAATCATTCCCTCCTTTCAGCCAAGGAGAACTGTGGGAGCAGCTATCACCATGTAATTGCATCTTGTCTGAAGACTGAAGGAATGCTGACTAGCACACAGAGGCCACGGACAATGCTAAGAGCGTGAATAAATGACCACTGGCTCAGTGGGTCCTTTGTACAGGAGGACACGTCCTGGATATTTCCTGCAGACAAAGAAATGTTCTTTTTTGCTTTGTCTCCTGCTGACCACTTGCTGCTGTACTTGTGCAGAGCTGGTGTAGTACAGCTCAGCTATTGCCCTCTCTGAGCCCGCTCCAGAGGAGCATTGAACAAGCAGCTCCTATTCAAAAGAGCTGGAATGACAGATTTGGACTCTTTTCTCACTCAGCTGTGAACTGTCATAGCCAGTGATTTGGGTCACCCCTTGATCCCTGCTAGACCCAGCTGTGTCACCTATGTAAAGCAAGATACTTTGCAGTCAAATGATACCTGGAGTTCCTCTATCACTCCATCCTTTCTGCCCCAGGCAATGCCCTCACTCTTATTTCTTTCCCCCTACACGTGTTTGACACGTTTAGGAGTGGAGTTGGAAGTGTTTAAATGTTTCAATGTTATGTGGCCAGCAGGGCTGGAGCAGCAGTCTGCTCTGAGCAGAGATTCCACTCAGACTACTTGCAGTCATATCGAAATGGCAGTGGGGGAAAAAAAGGCTAATTGTATACTCTCCAATTTTCTCTATTAGAAAGATCAAAAGAATTGCTGCCTTTACTGGCAAATCTCAAGGATGAATTGTGGCAGCCAGACCAGTACTGGTCTGTGTTGAACTGTAATCACCCAGAATAAATCAGCACTAATTGCAGTCTAGGGCTGTGATTCCAGAGGGGGCTGCTTAAGCACCAGGCAGTGACCCTGATGGCCTGGCTGGTAAAACCACTGGCAAAACTACCAGAGACCTCAGGAGGCGTGGGTCTGAGGCTGCATCCTTGCTTGCTTTAAAGCCAAATATTCTGTTACCTCTCTGAGGAAACAAGATGGCTCCGGGGATGTGATGAGTGCTGCAAACCCACCTTTGCCAGTGCCAAGCTGTCCCTGTGTTGTGGGATCTGGAGGAAGGGCGATACCGTGGCGATCTGGCCACGGGAGACCTGCACAAGGCTGTGTTGGCCTTGGGGAAGCTGGGGTTGCTGCCATTGCAGGGTCTTGTCCGTCCCCAGCCTCTCACTTCAACAAGGGCCATCTCCTGGCCCCACAGCTGACTGTGGCACCAGCTGAACCAGAAATTTCCACCATGGCCAAGCAGGTTGTTCTTTTGTTGCTCTCACCTGAGATGATTACCTCATTAATGTTTACAAATACCTAAAGGGTGGGTGTGAGGAGGACAGAGCCAGGCTGTTCTCAGTGATGGCCAATGATAGGACAAGGGGCAATGGGGACAAGCTGGAACAGAAGAGGTTCCAAAGAAACACAAGGAGGAATTTCTTCCCTGATGGGCTGTGGAGTCTCCTTCCCTGGAGACATTCAAACCCACCTGGATGAGTTCCTGTGTGACCTGCTCTAGGTGGTCCTGTTCTGGCAGGGAGGTTGGGCTGGATCATCTCTTGAGGTCTTTTCCAACCCTTAACAGTCTGTGATTCCTCCTCCTGTGCCTCCCTCCAGAGGCAGCAGGTGCTGCCGTGTGGGTGATCTGGCATTATCAGGGCTTAGTTATGCTCATCACAGGAAAGATTCTTTGCTGCTATAAAGGGAATAATTTTTTTCTTTGGAAAAATGAGGCAAAGACTGTGAAAAACATTGGTGCAAAGGCATCATTGTGGTCTGCAGGAAAGTAAAGGGGACAGGCCACCTTCCTGCCACTGGCGCATGGGGAAATGCCAGCAAAGACTGCAGATGCGAGTTGAACCAAAACAGCTGTGGTGGGTATGTGATTGGAGCCACGGGAGGTGGTGAGGTCCTGAGAGAGCAGGAAAGACCTTCCCCTGCACTAAAATAAACGCCTGGGCAAGGGGGGGAAGTGAGTATTGTCTGCAGGGAGCTCTGAGGAGGATGGCTGGGGCTGCACTGCCTCTTCCCGAGGCCTGTGCAAGGGCCAGGCTGAGCCTCGTGCACCAGAGAAGCCAGCAGTGTGGGCCTCAGCTTTGCCCTGGCAAGCCAAAGGCTGGGCAGTGGATGCCATTTGCTCTGGTATTACGAGAAACTAAAAGCCACTCTCCCTCAGCTGTTAAACACAATACTGAGAAGCTGACATCAATCACTCCTACACTTGACCCCTTCAGAGCAATTTATAAACAATGGCTAACTAATCCGCCCCACATGGCCGGGGCAGGGAGTGGGCAGGGATTTCCCCTCCCCTCTCCCACCTCCATTTTGTAAGATGGAGATGGGAATTAGGATCCTGTGCCTGTTTCCCCCAGGTGACAGCAAACAGGAGAGGGCCTGGCTGTATCCAGCTGATGCTGTGGGAGATGGCATTGCGTGGCACAGAGTCCAGTCAAAGAGCACAGCCTCGGCTCCAGAGGGAGGTTTATAAGCAGCATACCCTCATGCTGTTCTTTTTATATATATATATATATGATAGGAAATGTCTTGCAGCCAGGTGCTCAGCTGGTGTAAATCAGTGGAGCACTGCAGATTTATACCAGCTGGAGGGCTGGCCCTTGTGTCCCACTAGGGAGGGGAAGGGGGAGAGGCTGTTTCTGGTAACCTCTCCACCAACCCTCCTTCTGGGTAAATATCTCCATATGTTAACAAATGCTAATTAAAACCAAAAGCACAGAGGAGCTCTCAGGAGTTGTGTGTAACAGGAGCACCCCAGGATCCTGTGCTGCTGTAATCTTTCTCCTCCCCTTGGATCTCACCTTTTATTTGGTGTTACGCCTCCCTGACTGATATTTAACCTTGCTCCTGGTGCTCTTTGTTGGAGTTTTGCCAGGCAGGCAATATTGCTCTGATGGGTGTAGGACTGGTGTCTACAGACACCTGGGGGCAACCCCAGAAGTTTCACTGGTCAGAAGGGAAAATTTGTTTTATTGCAGCATGCCTTGCAGTCACGTAAATAACTCTGCTCATCAGTCAGGAACTTTGTTGGGAAAGGACCCTGGAAATGCCACTTCTTGCTCTCCAGGTGATCACCACATTTTCTGTGGACTGGGACAGTTCTGAGCATGATCCTTTCTGGGACACAAAGGCATTATGGGTAGGTGTGATGCTTGATAGATGATTATAAATAAGTGCAAGTTTGCCATTGAAGTGAAAAGAAAATTTCAGAAGTGGAGGCTCAAAATAACTGTCCAACAGCTAGAATATCTCCAGGGGAGGCTTTGCATTGAAGCTGCTGGGCTAGCACTGCGTCACATTTGCAACGTGATGGATAGGATGTAGTCACTGATTCCTGCACTGTCAATGATGGCAGTTGCACTGTTGTGAAGGTGTAGGGATAAGTACCTTACATGTTCTCCACGTGTCATTCCATAACCAAAATCAAATATCTATGATATGATGTGTTTCCACAGAGGCTCTATCAAGGGAGTCCGTGCATTGATTAGTGAGTCACTGATGTGCTTCTCTCCTTTACTCAAAAGCTTAAGAATGTGTGTATTTTTTTAATAGTTACCATTATTTGCATTTGATCAAGTTGTCTTACTTCTTTCTGTTAGGAACAGACCCAAGAGAACTGCAGCAAATCACAATGGGAGTGTCACAGAGGTACATTCATCCAAGCACAACAAACAGCCTCCCTTCATTTCTCACCAAGAGCCTGTTCCTGCTGTCTCTAACCCAGTGGCAAAAAATCCTGTTGACTTCTCTTGGGTCAGAAGCAGGCACAAAATACTCTTTCCCCATTCCATCAAGTCAGCATAATATTTTCTTCAGTAGCAGAAGGGTGGTATGTGCAAGAGAATCGAGGTGAGCTGTAAAGGACTAGTTTAGCATTTGGGCTGTACCCAAAAAGGAATGTATTGCAGGTCCCCAAAGGATGAGAAGAGAGAAGGACCTGCAGACGCTGTGACTTGCCCAGAAATGCGCAAAAGATGATACTCCTTTAACTTCTGTATGTTTTCTCCTCAGTTTTCACAGTGTTCGTGGTGCTGAAGTGTTTGGTTTGGATATATTTATGGAGATTGTTATCTGTTACTCCAGGTCTAGCTTCTGTCTCAAGAGACACTTACGGTGAGCAAATTAGCACTGAAGCCAAATTTGTTCTGTTGTGATGACTGTGCAGCAGGTACAGCTTTTGTAAACAGATGCTGCAAGAAGGGTAGGTTTTTTGCATCACTCCAGATCTCTTGAGAACTAAAGTGTTCAGGTAAATAACTGGTTGAGAGGCAGAAAAAATACTGTTAACTGAAAAGTATTCTCAGACTATCTCTTCTTAGAAATTCATTACTTGTAATCTCTGTCCCTTTTCTGGAATTCTTGTCTGAAAGTACATCACACTAATCTCTTTGTGCTCAGCTGAAATCCACCTCACCCACACCATGTGCAGTTCAAGTGGCTAACAAATTCTGCACAACGAACTTGGTGAATTTTTGTAGTCATCGACAAGCGTCAGACAAATTTTAGAACCAGATTTTGTTTTTCTGTTTGTCTTGAATGCACTTGTTCCAGCATGGCTGCAGTCTGTGTCTCATTCCTGAAAATCCCGTGTGCCTGAGCTACAGCCCTGGCAAAACCCTCCCAGGAGCTGAAGGATCTGTTGAAGATGCAGGCTGCCTGGAGCTTCCTTAGCTTCCTACTCAACAATGTTCCCTTTGTCTCAACCTTTCTTCTGTTGCTGAAGGGCTCCCCAGTCCCTTCTATCACCTGCTGGAAGATGTTTGGTAACAGCAGAGTTCATTTTCAAAGCTCTGTGAAGCACAGTGATTTATGAAAACCTTATCCCTCTTAAAGGGTTCTTGTGAGCTGTTTTCAGCTGGGAAATGGCAGCAGTACATGCAGTGGGTGCCTAACTTTTTTTTTGGCCTGTTATATATACCTTCTTTCCTCTTGTCTGTTGGATGGTTCAGTAGCACACACAGAGTCACAGAATCACTGAACCTTAAGCATTGGGAGGGACCTTGAAAGCTCATCCAGCCCAACCCCCCTGCCAGAGCAGGACCACCTAGAGTAGGTCACACAGGAACTCGTCCAGGTGGGTTTGAATATCTCCAGAGGAGGAGATTCCACAACCCATCTGGGCAGACCCTCCCAGTGCTCCCTCACCTCAACAGGGAAGAAATTCTTCCTTGTGTTTCTTTGGAACCTCTTATGTTCTAGTTAGTAAAAATATGACTTCTCTGGGTTGGTGAAAGCCTCCTAGAAGTGTACTTCACTCTAAAGCATCTCAGTTTCCCAGGAACATGAAGTTTTCCTATCATATTTTTCTGCTGGATTGTGTCACAGGGCTGTCACAGGGGCAGCTGTCTCACGGGAATCTGTGAAATCTGTGGGTTTATTATCCCACATCCCAACTGCTCCCTGTGCACTCCAGAGTGGTGCTGGAGTCAAACCAGTCATGGGTGCAGCTCTGGCCTGGCACTGACTGCTCTCTGCACACGTCACTGGCACTTCTGGTGGATGGCAAGAAATCCCCACCAAACTGTGCATTCTGTAACAAGGTGTGATGCTTGCAGAAGAGAAGCAGTCTCCAAGGTGCACCAGGAGCAGTGCAGCAGCACAGCCTGTCACAGAATCTTCATTGGATCTCAACTCGGCATTGATATCAGATCAATGTTAAAATACTGATAAGCAAACATGTAATATGGGCAGCAAACTCTGATCTAGTGTTTGTCAGCACAATTTTGGTGGACAAGTGGTAATAATGGACTTGGACTCTGGGCTTACATCCTAAGCCAGTTGCTGTGCAGACAAAAGCAGCCCTTTTAAGCCGTTCCATTGGGTTTTAAAAGCAAAACTGAGGAGGCTTCACTAGGGAACTTGATCTCTTGTAGTGTTTATTCTCACCAACCAAGAGCAGCAATTAATATCTCTTTCAGATGGTGAGAATCTCTTTCAGATGGTGAGAATAAACAGTCTTGTAGGCATGCAGAGGAAATGGAAATGACATATGAATTTTAATTACCCTACTTCTCCACTGTGCTTTGCTGCACAGTGCCAAAATATAACGATGTGGATCCTTCAGTTATGCACCCTGGCATCTTCCTGGGCTGTTGGCTTTACTTTGGAAGCAGGCGAGTTTCACCTGTGGACCTGAGATCTCTGTCTTTCTGATGTGTTGATTACAAAAAAGATGCCTGAACCCTTGGTGCTTCTGCTCCATCTGCATACACTCTGATATTTGGGAGATATCGCTGGTGTTAAGTACAACCATATGATGGAGAAATCTCTAAATGATGTCATTTATTGTGATATGTCTGACCGCTGCTCTCGTTACAGTCTCAAGCAGTGCTTGGTCTTCCCTGGATGCTTTCTGTGTGTTGATACATAACAGTATGGCAGAAAATCTGATGTCATCTGCAGCTGCTGTGCTGTGTTTCAAAGGAGAAGGCATTAACCCTTTCTAGCAAAACCTCTCCTGCAAAGGGCAAATGTCTTCTTGTCTGAACAGCATGCTCAGACTAATCATTTACATCTATGCCCTCTTGCCAGCCCCAGTTCTCACTGGGGTAAACTGCTCCATGGAAGTCAGAGAAGCTGTAAATCTCACTGCCAGCAGCAGATAATTTTGACCCTTTCCCTTGGACTATGCTTTATTTTATCAACTTAATGTCCTCTGACATCTGGTACCATAAAAACCCTCAGCCACAGAGATGGGGTTTCTAGAAATATGTTCCTCCTGTAAGGAGACTGACAGCATTTAAGTTGCAAAATGGGAGGAGGGAGGAACAAGGGTGAGGGGGGAAGCAAGGTGTCTTATTTCCCCTCTCACCTCCTTCATCTCAAGTCTTGATGTCCTCCAGGATGTGTTTTTAGTGCTAATGGCAAAGGTGTTCCAAAGCGGTGGTCAATGTGTGCCCCAGATGTGCTAATTCAGCCTGGACTAGGTAAGGCAATGCATGTGTTATCTCACTCACTAGGGCCTAGTTCTGACAGCTTCAGTTTAGGCTATGTCTCTGCTCCCACATTTCTGCCTTTACTCCCATCCTCTGCCTCTGCAGGGCATTACCCCACTATGATGCCGTGGCACAGGCACATCTGGGCCGTTCCCTTCCAGTTCTGCACTGGAGGAGCATCAGTGGCTTTTGCAATGCCTCGTGGAGGTCTGATCACTGCTGCTGCAAGGGGAGGAGGTCAGGGGAGCTGTGAAATAAAACAAGACAGGACACAGCGTAAGCAGCCATTCAGCAGTGATTAAACATGCATCAGACCAAGATATAGCTCACAATGTATACCACAGGCCATGGATCCCAAATCTCCCGTGGAAGCTACCACCATCTCCCTGCTTCAGGCACACACAAAGCACAGGAACAACTGTACTCACAAGGAGAGATCAAGCCTTCTGACCCAGAAGTTCCTCCTCAGGTGTTCACCTAGGACACAAAGGTCCACACCTAGAAGGGATCTGAATTCACCTCATCCAATCTGGTCACTCCTATTTACCTACCCTGAGAGTACCTTATGTCTTTGCTCAGCACCATAAACAGAGGGTTTCCCCATCAGGCCCTGCTGAGTCTGTTCAGGTTTACATCATGGCTTGGTAGAGTGCAGCAGAGACCATGGAGACTCAAAAGGCAATTACTGTTCCTACTTGATCTCTTAAAAGACACCTTCCTTTCCTTAGTTTAGGGACAGGACAACCAGCACAGAACTTCCTTCCTCCCTTCCTCCCTTCCATCTCCTCTCTCCAAATATTTGTTCAGATTTCCTGTGGCATTTCACCTACTTTGCAGGTTGTGTAAAGTGAAGAAAAAAAAATCCCTTTCCATATACCCCTTACCATGCAGACAGATGGCCTCACGGCTGGCTAGAGGTACAAAAAATGTCACTGTGTGAAAGGTGTAGGTACACATGACACATATCACATCAGAAAAGACGAGGAGGTTGCCCTTTCTTTTGTTCCTCTCAAAATGCAGCCCTTGTGATCTGCAGCATGAGCTACCATGCCATTGACTTACTGCTTGATTGTAATGACATTTCATAGCACGAGTGTTATTAAAGACTTGTTCATCTTGCTTGAGGATCATATACCTCAAAATGTTTGAGGCAAATGCTTTGAGCTTATCTTTAAGTATGTATTTAAATAAACTCAAATGACTTGCTGTGCAGAGGTTTTAATTACCAGTTGCTCTCCTTAGCGCAGAGCTTGTGGCTTCTTTCATGTTCTTACAGGATTTCTGGAGTTTGTGTAAAGCCCTACTACACTTTCAGTATTTTTCTCTCACTCCTTCTCTGTCTGTCTCCCCCAACTCCAATGCAAAGAGGGTAAATACTTTCTGAAGTGCACATGAAGCGAAGCAAAGTGGATTTTGCCGAGGTTCCTAAGGGAGCGATTCTCTGGTGGATTAACAGCCATCCTTGACAATTAGCACAGAAAACAGGACATTGAGGAGTGAGTGCTGTGTGCACAGGGCATGTGGTCCTTGTTATTTGACATCTCCGTTGTGCCAGTCTAGAGGTGGCAAGAAGCTTAGAGTCCTGTTGTCCAGGAGACTTTACAGATATAGAGAACACCCCTAGTTCAGAGCAGATGTTACTCAGTGCCGTCAGTTGTTCATACAACAACAACAACAGTATCTTCAAAAGCATGATCTGTTCAATGTTTTGTCTTGTCATTATCTACCTGACATGCATTAGGAAGGCTTGCTTTTAAACAACACCACACTTGGGGATGCTCCATGAGGGTATGCAGTTAATTCTGCTGTTACCATCTGTGAATGCTTCTGTGCCAAAGGAGGTGCTGAACTCGGGTTTTCTACCCGCCGTGCCCTAACTGTGAGCAGGAGTCTTGCTGGCCTTATCCAAAGCTCTTCCATGTGAACACAAAGACTCCTGCAAAATAGTACCACAGGGTTCTCATGAAATAGTTGCACTGAGGCCTTGGCTATGCATCTAATCTCTACAGTTTAACTTACTTCAAAACCTGATTTTAGCAGAAATCTAAACAGCCTTGTAGGTGACCTTTTCTGTTAAATCTAGCCCTGTGTTTACCTTCGACTTGCAGCAGCCCAAGACAGAAAGCACATATCCTTTCATTGGGACTTTGCTGTTTTTAAGAACTGTAGAAAACTGAATGAGAAACTCTGAAGCAAAGTCTGAAGCATCCCCTCTCCTTGCAATGTTTGAAATTCTATCTGAAATGTTCACAAAGTCTTTTCATGTCAGGAGCATGTATTTCTTACAGGGCAGTAGGGAAAGCTGTGGAAGAGTACTTGAGGAGAGGCATACAGGCATCTCTTCTTTTTGCATGGCTACTTCTTGTGATGGTTAAAGAGAAAACAGTTGATTTTTCAGAGTCCTTAGGCAGCTTTTGTGTCTGGTTTCCCCTGGAGAGGTGAAAGATAGTGGGAGGAAAAACTCCTTCCTGTCTACATGGGGGAGAGCCTGTGCTCCAGCCACCCCTGCAGAGCAGCTGATGTGCTCTGCATTTACACCTTGGTGTTGAAAACTCACAAGCTGCTTTGTGCTGTCTTGTTTGTTTCTGTCTAAAATCTGACTCTGATTTTTTGAAGTTGTTTCTCATTTTAGTCGAAGTGGTGTGAAAAATGTATGTTGGTATTTTTTGTCCAGATGGGGAGGAACTGCTTCTATTAACCTAGAACAAACTATCCACTTGTACCTATACAAGACTGCCTGCCACCTGATGCTGGACTGATTTAACCTTCAGTAGAGGATTTCTCAGGCTTAGTTAGGCCGCAGTAGCTTTATGAACAGAGACTCTGTGCTGCCTTAAGCCTGCCCGTAAGCAAGTCTGGTTGTAAAAGGTGCAGTGATTCTTCTTACAGAGTGCCTTCCACTTCCTGACAGCAAAGCGGCCCAACTAAACAAAGAGCAGTTGTGAACAGAAAAGGCTTGGGAAGGAGGAGAACCATGAGGATGGCAAGAGACTCTGCATGGTGCTAAAATGAAGCTGAAGCTCTTTGGGTTGAGCTGCACACCGTGAAGCCAACGGTCGTGGACTTCAGAGACCAGGCAGGTGCGGGCGGCAGCACCTCGCGTTGCTACATTTTATTAGTGCTCTGAACTCGCGATTCATTTAGCAGGGCAGTCAGAATAACCACACGGGAGTTTTACTGCTTCTGGGTAGCAGAGGTATGAACATCTGTCATGTTTAAGCTAGGGAATTCCTCCTGTTAGCTTGCCACTGGTGGAAACTTCCCGATGAGCAAATCCCCTCCTTTGCAGGTCAGACACCCAAGGCCTGGAAATCGAACACTTTTCTCTGAGTTTTTTCTCTGTCTCATGGTGCCAACATTGAAATATCCCCCCCTCCACCCAGGGTGTTTTTTTGATGGTGTTCTTCATGATTATTTTCATTTTTGGTGTTTTCTTTCATGCTTTTGAGTCAGCTGTCTTGAAAGGGGAAGGTTTGACCATCTGATTCTGGGAACAATCAGTATCTAACAGGCATGGCTGGTTTGCACATCATTCCAGGCCTGGTTAAAATAAACAGAACCATCGTCCCAAGAAAATAAGATGCCCCACATGGAAAACAACCTCGAGCTCTGTGAAGAGAGGGTGAAATTTATGCAGCACTTGAGAGAGCTCTGGGGATTAACAGAGGGGTGTTATAAAATGAAATTCTCGTCTCGGTTACTTCTGATGCCTTATCTTGAAAGGAGAAGGGTGGAGGAAATAAAACTCAGCTAAGAACCCAAGGTAAAACCGTGCCCTGAAAACTGGGGCTCCTCATCAGAAGAGTTTTGTTTCCTCCCAGTACATTTTTTTTTCCCCCCCGAATATGTTGACTCCATAGTGTGGTATACAAACCATCACCCCTCTGATGGGGAAGGAGTACATTCTCTGAGCTGGCCATGAATTGCTATACACAAGAAGGAGTAATTAGGGGGAGCCATCAGAAAGACCTGCACAGCCCCTTTCTGTGGGGAGCAGGGGCAGGAATGCTGCGCTTTCAGCCAGCATTGTTCCCCTCCCCATTCAACTGGAGTGGTAGCCTGTTAAAATCTCCCCTAGTCCCCAGCCTGCTGGTGCTGCTCATTCCTGCTCTATCTGGAGATGGAGTTTTGTTTCTGCTTTGTTGTTTTTTTTTTTTTTTTTCACTCTTTCTTTTTGGTAATTTCTTTTTCTAAGGTCAATATATCTCCCAGAGAACCCGCAGGTTTGTGTACGCTTGCCTGTCTGTCTTTCTTTGGCAAACTTTAACCCTTCTTTTTACCCTCTCTCTTTCCTTCCAAGTAGCCTTTACCCTGCTTGTGTGAGCAGCTGACAAAGAGAATAACTAATTTCTTAGCCTTTCAGTGTTGAACTGCTTCTGGTTTTGTGAGTGGCCTTTGCACCTGTTGTGATAAGCAGAGCTCCCTTCACAGCAGCACTGAAAGGGTGGCAGTCTCTTTTTATTTTTCCCTTTAAACTTACTCTTTCTTTCAGTGAATACCAATAATTAAGGAAAAAAGCTTGAGTCCGAAGTGGATTCTTTAGCCTGACAAAACCTAGTGTTTATATAGATTAAAATGAACAGGGAGACCGGGCACCTTTCTCATCGCCTTGGTGAGAAACTTCTGGAGCAGGCTTGTCCCGTGAACAAAACACGATGACCAGTTCACTCAACTAAATTTGGGTTTACCCCACCCAGACTTGTCTGGCCCGTTTGTACCTCTAAACCCTGTTCTCCTTGTGTGAACTTGCCTCGCTGTGTGTGACAAAGTGTACAAAACAAAGTGTGCCATTGAGGAAAAAAAATACAGCATTATTAGTTAGCATTTGGAAGAAAAAATAAGAGGTGTATTTTGATGTGCTTTTTAATAAGTCCCTTAAGTTTTAGTACTAGTAGCTGTGGAGCTTTACTTGCTGAGGTTCAGTCTGCTGAGGGCTTCTCCGTTCCTCAGCTGCAAGCCAAGAGGACACTTAGCACATGTGGAAGGGTGAGGAGTACCTTTGGTGATCCACTCCCAGCACAGGACTCAATAAAAGGCACCACGGACCAAAAAAAAAAAGGCTGCCCAGCTGCTCACACAATGCAAGGCCTTGGCTACTGTTCAAAGCTGCTCTGAGTGAGTGTTTCAATTTAATTCTAAATTAAAAGCAGCCCGTGTTGTATAGCACAGGGAAAAGATTATGTATTAATGCTTTTTCCCCCTGACATAATCCTAATGATAGCACTAAAATAAATAAAAGTTAAGCCTTCTTCCTCTCTTTCCCCCGTTGCTGTATTATGCTGTGGCAAACAGCCAGCTTTTTGTAGGTGAAAAGAAGATAGGAGAGGTCCCAAAACTGCAAAACTGAGAGGGAGATTATTACACCACTGAGCTCTGCTTCAACCGTCTTCCTCCTCCTTCGCTGCTGATGTGCTTTGCTTCAGCCCTCTGTTGAAAAATCAGTAAGAGAAGTAATTCTTTAGCTGGAGGGGAGCTTGGAGTAACGTGGTCTACAGAAAGGTGTCCCTATGCGTGGCAGGAGGGCTGGAACAAGATGATCTTTAAGGTTCCCTCCTACTGAAACCATTAGATGATTCTATGACTAGCTCAGCATGGGGACCCTGCTCAGGCTGAGATGTTCCCCAGACAGAGCAGAGCCCTTGCTGGAGTGCCTCATGGGCAAGGGATGCTCCTCCCTGCTCTGCCAATCCTGGTGGTGTTTCTGGTGGGGGCTCCTCAGCTGCTGTGAGGCTGGAAAACCCAGACATCAATGCACAGGTTAAGAGGATCTGAGCAAGCAGGGAAACGGGAAACGTAACATTTAAGCTGATGCTTGGGTTGTGCCCCTCATGCTCATATTGCAGAGTTAGTTATAAATAGGGAGAGGAATTAAAACTTTGGTGGCTATTTCACAAATGGATGGTTTTCCTGCTCTTTCCTCTCTCTTGGTTTGAGGTAACAGTGCTCGATGTTATGTTCTGGTCCATCTGTGCCTTCCCTGCCCATTCCTCAGGATACAGGAGATCTGGTTCGATTATTTTAACTGACCAATGCATTGTTCAAATAGTAGCTGTAATGGAAATGCCCCTGGATGGGAAGCCCTCCCCATGCCCCTTCCCTGCTGCCTCCCAGCCTGGCTGTCGGCATTCTTCTGGAATAACTGGAATACACTGAATTGTGCACCATGCCAGAAAATCACACAGGAAGGTTGTCGCAGGAACAGAAAATCCTATATCCTAGCTCCCCATAAGTCACAAGCTCTCACCCTTTCAAATGTTGGTCGGTAATGATCTTCATTAATTGCTCATGCATTTTCTGCCTGCTGGCCAAGGAGAAAGGAGTATTAGTTACCGGCCCTGGTGATACCAGGTTAGAAGGATTTGTTTGGAGAGAGACTGCCAGGCCCAAACCGCCAGACCTAAACGTCAGGGCAAATCCCACCAAGAAAGCCACACGGGCAGCCATTGTTGGCTGAATGTATGGGAAAGAGGTGTCCAACTGTGCAGCTCTGTGGAAGATCTGGGCCTTAAAATAGAAACTTCATCCTAGAAAATTTAACGAGGATTCATAAAACCTGGGTCTATATTTAGAAACCCTAGCGAGCTGGCCTTCAGCTTGAATCCAGGAGACAGCATATAAAACTCTGCAGCTTGTCCTAGAATGAGAAGGCGAGGGCTGCACTGACACAAAGGAGGAAGAAGGCTTGTATGGCAGATGAGGCTATTCTTGGCAGGCCTGCTGCTCGGCGGCCCTGCTTTCTGTCACGCAGGACTATTGCTGATGTGCATTTGATTAAAAGCCCAGCGAGCGTTTACACGCAGAGGCCTACGGGTGTATTTGTGAGGCCGCTGAGCCTCGACTGCTGTCGAGTGAAGTTCACTGCAGAATCAGGGTCACCAGCACCCTAAATTCCTAGGGCAGCCTTGGAAAAGACCTACCCAAGATGGCAGAGGCACATGAAGGTGACTGCTTCGGTTGAGAGGGGAGAGATGGCAGATGCTAATTGTGACAACAGAGACACGGACACACGCAAACAGATTTAGTTGGGGGTGGAAGGCAGAGGAGGGAATAAACTCTGTCTGTTCCTTCCTGCCCACCTTATCTTTAATTTAAGGCTGATGGATTGATTACCATTTGTTATGGTAAGTCCATATGTGTACAGATCCAACGGTAGGATTAGGTTCCTCCTCCTTTGTTATTCGAAGTCAATCGCAGTTCATTAAATCTCCCTCATCAGTTCCACCACCTGCTCCTCTTCCTTCCCTGACCCAAAGTCGCATGCCCATTTACCCTCTTCCCTTTGTTTTCTGTTTGTTTCTCTTTTAATTACATCTCTTGATCTTTTCCCCATCAATTATTTTGAGGAGAGAACTGGTCAGGAAACATCAATGCAAATGCAATTGTGGTTATGAATAGAAACAAAGAAATCTTTGAGGGATCTTTGTTTTTAATTTTCTCAACAGCTCTGGACTTGTGCTGGAGATCTCAGCATACCCTTTTCTCAGGGCATGAAGTAGGGAGTCTGCAGCACAGGAACAGGCTCCATCCTTCCTTACTAACCCCTGCGAATGTTCTGTTTAATGGGCTCCTTCAGGGCCTGGAGGAAGTTTTCAGCTTCTCCCGTAACCCTGACAAATCTCACACCACTTGGCAATGCCCAACCGCAGCAGCACGCAGGTGGGAAACCCAGCACCAGCCACAGATTCAACGTAGATGATGACCCGCTTCTTCCCTTGGCACTGTGTGCACAGGCGGGCAGCTAGACGGCAGGATGGAGCTTGTTTGCAGGGACAGCCTTCACCCCTGGTTGTCGCTGAGTGAAGTAACTTAGATGGATTTAATCAACCGGGTTTCTGAGTAATAGGTATTGAATTCTCTTCTCGGGGCCCCAGCCAAGGTGAAGGCAGTGTTGTGTTGGTGTTGTGCCAAGATGGGCTCACCAACCCCACAGCAGGTTGCTCTGCCGTGGGTTAGCAGATGGGCCCGGGGGCATGGGAGTAGCCAGGCACAGCTGAAGGAAGGAGTGGTAACACGTTCAAAGCATTTGAGTGCTCCGTCTGACCAGGCCCCTGTACCTCTCTCAGAAAACTGTTTAAAAACACGCTGCTTTGTCAACTCTGTTGAGGAGATACGTTTTGATCTTGCTGCACGGAGCACCCTCCAGCATGTCGGTGTTGGGGGAGCAGTGCCAAAAGAAAAGCAGGCAGAGGAGAAGGTGCTTTTGCTGCTGTCAACAGGCAAACCTCAGAACAGCCTTAAACTGAGCTCTGAAGTTTAACCAGCTGTTTGGCAGGCCAAGACTAATCCCTTTATTTTTTTTTTCTTCCCCTGGGTCACTAGAAATCTTCTTTCTCACACCCATCTCCTTGCTTTGCAATTTTCTGTGCTGCCTGTTTGCAACAGCAAAAACACGCACACGTGGGTTTAGCCATTTAATCCCTGAACGGAAAAACGACTGCAGGAACCAGGTGGCAATTTTCAAGTTTTATGCCCGTTCTCTGAGGTCAAGATGTAAAGAAATCCATATGTTCATAGGTGTATATGGGCAAGGAAACTTCATGGCTCAACTACCCTCTTCCGTTCCTCTCAAGTGCTGCCCTTGGCTTGTGGAAGGGCTGTAACACATCCATGTGCCGGGGTCACTGTGGTGTCTTGGTCTGTGTGGTTTCATCACGTCCTTACAAGTTTGTAAAGAAGTTAGTCCCGCATTGCAGTGCCAGCAGAAGGGTTAATGTTATGTGAGGTATTTCAGACACTGACAGGGCTTAACTTAGGTGGTGTGGAGCATGATTAGGTAACTCTTACACAGACAAAAGTCCAGCAACTGAGTTCATTTTGGATAAGCAGTCGTTGGCCTGAACACTTGAGCTGAATTGCATTCAAACCTCATAAATTTGCACGTGGCTGGGAAGCCAGGAGAGAGTCTGTTTTCCAGAGGCCTTGGTGCGTGTTGCCTTTCCCTGATGCGTCATGTGGGATCAGCTTTCTCCTGCCATTCCACTGCTCTCGATTTATCCCTGACAGCAACTTGGCAGCAGAGTGTCAGGACAAGGGAAGCAGGCTTGAAGCCCAAATGTGCACTCCATCCAGAGGAGAGGGAAGGAGAGGAGGTGCAGGTCTGACAGCCTATTTCCCCAGCCTGACCAAAATACGAAGATGGGCAAGCTAAAAGGTAACTGCTAGACTTGGCTTTTTCTGACCAGATCCCGGAAAAACAGTTGCTAATGAAGGAAGACAGGCCAGTGTGCAACACTGATGACTCTGAAAAGGAGCATCCCTTTTCTGGGCTTCCCTGCAGGGTAGTGCTCCCTCACTGTACAGCCAAGAGGTCAGAATCTGAGAATTTATAAGGGACTTTTTGTTCTTTCAGTTTGGGTTACCAGTCAACAACCTGGTGCTTGTTTTCATGAACAGAGTTTAGATTTAGGTCGGACTGGTTTTCAAAGCACCCCTCTGAGGTGAAACTGTAAATGGCTGCAAAGGCTGCAGCAGCTGCAAGGTAATGGGTTTAGCCCATCATGTGTTCTCTGCTGAGTAAACAGGACCAGGAGAGGGCTTTGTACCCCTGCCTGGGCACCACAGCTCTTCTGCACTCTGTGCTGAAAACGCTTCACCTCTTGTCATGGCTTAGTGACACTCCAAGTTACTAGTCCAGAGGAAGCCAGACTAGTCCCAAAAGCCAGACAGGAGGTTGTCCTCATCCTGTTTGGGCGGTGCTGTAAGGAGGTTTAATGCTTCTTAGCCACAGATTAGGTGCAACTAAAGGCTAATACTCCAGCTAAACCACGATAATAACTCAGGAGGCTTTAATTTAAAAGGCCTGTTTGTTTCTAGAAACTCATATTTGGTTCTCTTTTTGCCCAAAGATGTGAGAAAGGATTTTTTAGGGGTCGTCCAACAGGTAGCAAAATAGCAAGGGATATGCACAAAATGATCACAAAGCCTTTCTAGCTGAGTTCAGATCCTTCCTGCATTCCTTGCAGAGGGAAGACCAGCAAATACCTCCATTCAGCTGCAGAGGCACCGCAAAGGGACAAGCTTCTACTTAGGGTTGGCGTTTTTCCACCACAGTGTTTTTCCATTCACAGTGGCCCAGGTGCCCTCTCTGCTTGTGCTTTGGTTATGGCTGCAACGTTTCAAATATCTCCTTCTCAAACGAATCCAAATCTGAAACGCAGATCCCAAGATGCACCTGTGCCTTTTCCCTCCTGCCTGCCTGTTCTGGGATATTCTGGATGAGCAGCAATGCGTTTCACCAGGTGCCAGTGTGGCAACAGCAGCTGGGACAAGTCTGCCTATAGGCTCAGGTCTGAATCAAAACTTGAAAAGCTGGTTCTACAGTGGGTCAACCTCAAACCACTGCTTTGGAACGAACATTTTCAGCTCCCTATCTAGCTTTGGGTCGGGCTCAGCCTCATGCTGGAGCTGAGCAAGAGATCCCTGTGAAGATGTAGATGTGTTGTGTCAGTGGGGAAACAGGATGTGCCCAGCCACAGGAACACTTTGCACGTGTATCAGTTTGAACGAAGCACATGACTGTGACATATTGTGCAGGTAATATTAACAAACAAAAAAAAATTGGGCAATCCCCCTCATGCTTGAAATAGATCACTTTATAAAGTGAGTCATGAATTCTTGACAAGAAATACCCCCCTTTCCAAGCCCTTAATCAGCCTCAGGATATTAAAGGACATTAATATATAGACCGGCAAAAAAGCAGTATGTCTGACGAAACACAAACTCTTACTTATTTCCATCCCTGACCAAACATAACAGCCACAACAGTGTTCTTGCAGTTCCTTTAAATTCTAGATTAACGTTTCAATGCATGAAATAAATGTGAAGGAGTTTTAAGGGCCTTTTTTTTCTTTCTTTCTTTATTAATTCCATAAAAATCCCCAAAGTGGAATTCAGAAGTGGGGAAAAAATTCCTTCTGTAGCAGTAGGAACCCAGTCTTGCCTGCTTGGAGTAGATGAGTGGAGGCACTGAACATAATGAGATTATTCATGTGCATAAAGGTTGTCAGATCAGACCCTATCTTTGTAAAATATTTAATTGCACACCATCAGAATCATGTCAGCTATGAAAAAGCAATAAAAATAGTGAAGTGTGTCAGTGAGCAGTGGTAGTAACTGTGGGGATAGAAACCCATTAAGCTTTTACGTATCTTCCGTACACTGAAGGCAGCAAGTTAATCTGCAAGCAGCACGTCGGCATCAGAGTGCACGTTCGAGCCAATGATGATGCCCCTTTTGCCTATTAGCACTCGAGCTCTGGTACTTGGTGCCTTACTCCATGCTTGGGATAGCCAAAGGGAGCCACAGGCTTGTCACCTGCTCCTCGCTTCTCCAGTCTGAGCTCAGGTGTTTTCATCTTTCCTACGAAGGTGAAGGTTTAACTGTTTCACTTTGGTCAGTCTCCAAGAAGCGGAAACCATCCTGATGGTTAAACCCAGGATCAAGGCAATGACTCGGGTGGGACTGTGAAGTCACACAAGCCAGATGAAGGAAAAGCACGTTGCCTGTATAATGCTTCTACCCAGGAATAGC
Source organism: Urocolius indicus (assembly GCA_013401255.1). Lineage (NCBI taxonomy): Eukaryota > Metazoa > Chordata > Aves > Coliiformes > Coliidae > Urocolius > Urocolius indicus. The sequence goes on along the minus strand of WBNH01006081.1, from coordinate 364,063 downwards.
TGGCCAAAAGGTAACATCGTAGAATCATTNCAACCTTCACCTCACTACAACCTTTCAGGGAGTTTTGGAGTGATCATGTCTTCTCTCAGTCTCCTCCAGGCTGAATAACCTCATCTCAGCCACTCCTTATCAGACTTGTGCTCCAGAGCCTTCCCCAGCTGCATTGCCCATCTCTGGACACACTCCAGCACCTCAGTGTCTTCTTTTCAGAGTGGCAGGGTGGGAAGGCATGAGTTTTGTCATTCTTATTCTGTGCTTGTGGGCAAAGGTGAAAGCAGTAATCAAGCTGAAAGCAAGCAGGGCATCCTTGTCCCATGTGCTCTGGGGGAGGAATCACAGCTCTCGGGGAGTGGTGGGTGGTGTTGCATCAGTGTTTGCTACGGCACTTTCCAGAGTTGCATCAGCTACTCTGCGTTTGCCCTGTTGGTAGAGACTGGAGTATTATTAATAACTGGCTCTGTGGGGAAGGTCAGGCAACCCACAGTGGGAGGCAGGAACTGAGAGAGGAAATACCCAGAACATCTTGGAGCAGATGTAAATGACAGGGAGAGAAGGTGACAACAAGTGCAGTGATTCCCCTGTCTGTAGCCATCTCTGCTTGCGTGGAGGGGTGTGGAGCTGGTTGTGCTTTTACTTGAGGTCTGTAAATATGGAGTTAATAGGAGCAGGTAGCTGGAATAGCACTTCCTGCATCTCAACAGTGATACTGCACACTAGTGAAGCTGGTAGTCAGAGGTGACTGAGTTGCATTTCCACAGTGTGTTCACCTTGTGCTGTTCTTCAGTACAACCCACGTTTAGGCTCTGGGCACTTGGTCAAAAGCAAAACATGATTTTCTATGCATGTGTGCACAAACATGTTGCACTTCAGGTTCTTTGTTTGAACCTTTGTTCAGCACACCACACCATTCTTTCTGCCTTTTAATATATTTTATTACTCTTACTCCCTTTTTTTTCCCCCCCACTTCACCTGAGTGACTGTAATCTGTACCTAGTACCTGCTGTAAATAACATAGATTATATTTGGTGGACAGCAGGGTGCAGGACTCAAGAGGCATTTCAAGAACCAGCAAAAGTGCCATGGTTGGCCTCTTAGGTTGTATCATCTCCTCTTTCTCCCCCCTCCCCCCCCTCTTCCCCCACTATTTTTCTGATGACTGCTTTTAGATGGATTTTGATCAGGGGGGAAAAGCACTGATGCAAAGTGAATGACAGCAGATGTGTTCCCTTAACAGGGTCTTTTATTGAATGGCTCTGCTAATCATTATGTTTTGCTCTGTAGGACTTTTTATTCATTTAACAGGTTTATTTCCAAATTACATATTTGTTTTTATACTGTTTCCTCATAAATACAGGCACTGTAGAAAAAGCTGGCCCCACCATATTTCGTGCAGTATTTGTTTATAGTAAGTGGGCCTCACTGAACCTGCATATACAATAAATACTCTTTCAGGATTCCTAGGCAGGAGTGGAGGGAACAGATGGCAAAACAGACCCAGGATTCCCGTTTACAAGGGGATCTTCAAATAACACAGGAGGAATGATAGCCATTAAAAAGCCTGCCTTGCAGTGCCTTTATTTTTGGACATAAAAATTGTATACATTAGTTCCTTTTTATTACTGATTTTGGGTTTTATTCCTCTTTTACCTTCAATAACAGGCTTTCAAGGACTTGAAGTAAATCAAGGTGCAGGCACCTCCTTTGTCAACATCATCTGTTTGATCCATCTTTTCCCCCACCCTTCTTTGTGGCAGATTGCGGGTAAGAGATAACTAGATAAGACTCAAACACATCTCAGGCCCACAGCCTCAGAGAGATGCCTGAAACACAAACCCGGGCCCAGGGGGGATATTCTGCAAACAGCTGCTAAAGCTCACACTCAGGTTGCAGGGCTGTATCTTACGGATACCAGAGGGTTGGGAGAAATGCTTTGCACTGACTGGGAATCTCTCTCATCCTTTCGTTAGGGAGACTAATTTGTGTATTGTTTTGGTTTTGAGCATCGAAAGTGAGAAGGAGAGGAGGCTGGTCACAAGTTGTTCTGTGCTGTGAGAAGTCTGTGTCTCTGCGTAGCCAGCGGAGAATGAAGCACAAGAAAGTGGCAGGTTAGGATCTTTCCATAGGATCATTAATTGTCCTGGGGCTTAAACTCAGTGGTGCTTCCACTTACGCCTGCTACAACACTCATGTGCTTGCTTGGCTAAGTGATCCTCCCAGGTTAAGTTTTGACCACCTCTCTTTGCAGAGAAGGTGCCTCAAAGGTGAATGTCCTGAGTGGGTGTTTTGAGGGACCTCTGGAACCTCTCACAGCTCTCCCCATCCAAAGCCTCCTGCTTCCCCTCAGCTCTTGTTCAGGGAAAAGCAATTGCCAGTGTGGATGAGGGCCACTTGCCTGGCCTGGACAGACAGCTGGAAGGTACACCAGCCCCTGCTTGTGAAGTGTCTTCACAGACTATCTCCAGCTGTGGGCAGAGTAAGGAGCACCATGGTGGGAAAAGTGTTTGCAGTCTGCAATTTATGTTTTTTAAAAAAAAAAAGCCTTGAAGAAGCCAACAGACTGGAGATAAGGTGGTTGCTGTCAGGTTAATGCAGTGCATTAGAAACTAATTAGGGTATTTCCAGTAATAAAAGATGGCAACCACAAGCCTGGAAACCTGCCAGCTGCTTGGAGCCCACAGGCTGCTTTCCAGGTATCAGCTCTGGTGGTCAGAGTGTCCTAAAAGTCACGGGCAAAAGGAAAGTTGATGGCTGGAATAAGAACCAATTCCCGTATGTACAAGAGCACTGGCATGAAGCCTCACAAAGCCCCTGAGCCAGATGGGTAAGGAAACCTTGGGGTTATGTGTCAAACGTGTGCTGGGATGTGTCAGATGAGCAGTGTGGGCTGGACCTGGGAATGCAGCAGCAGCCAAGTTACATGCAGCTAAGTGGTGGCTGTCATCTTTTTGTTATTATGGGGAAAATTATAGCTTAAATGGCCTGAGACCTGTCCAAGAATTATTTTGGAGGCTCATGCAGGGAGGTGACCCCAAGGGCCACCATATGCTTATGAATGGAAGGCAGCTCAGCAGTATGGAAGCCACCAAAAAGGCTCACTTTACAGTACATTCTTCTGCCCCTACACCTTGGTTTGCAACTCCTGAGACCCTCAGTAGGAATAACCACATACCCACTGACATCAGGATCCCTTTTCTGATAGGGAGAAGTCTATTTCTTCCCCAAATTGCATCAGCCAGGTGCTTCACAGCCAGGGATTTTCCCTCAAAACCTCAAATCACGTTCCAGCTAAACATAGCCACCAGCCTCTTAGCTGCTGCCTCTCTTTCTTCAAGCGTTTTAGTTTGAGGGAGGAGGGGGGAGAGGTGATGATAAAGTGAACCCTCCATATTAAGCTATTAAATTCCTGGATTGTGCCTAGCCTGGTTGTAGGTGTGGTCTTGGGTCTTCACCAAAGAGCAGAAAGTTTGCTCCTCTGGTTTGCTGGGACGTTAATACCTGCTGCTTTGAAAGGGCAGAGACCTACCCAAGGGGAAGAACCAAAGTAAGCAGCTGTGATGCGTGGCTAGAGCTACCTAAGGCAACACTGAAGGTGATCAGGAGAGCTGTGCAGAGCAGGGTCCTGCTGGGACTGGGGATGAGGAACTTACTGTCCCTCACCCTGCCAGGCTCTGCCTTGGCAGTGTCCTGGCAGACACAGAGTCATGGAGCACCCTGTGTTTCCCTGCCCTGGCAGCACAGCATTTGCTGTTTCGTTCCCAAAGCAAATGGCTTCAATTAAGGATCTGTCATTAGGGCAGAAAATGCTCCCAAGGGACAGAGGCTGCAGAATTTCTTAGCTGTTGCTTTATGTTCTCCTGGCAAAGGTGGTAATTCTGAAGTGGAAAATAATGGACCTACCAGGGCAGGAGTGGGAAGAAAACCAAGGAGAAAACTGAGATATATCCAGATGCCTAAACAAATCTAATGCCTTCCCCCTTCCTCCAAGCAATAGTCAAGCTTGATTTGCAGCACGTGTGTGTTCTGCACAGCCAGAGGTTGCCAAGTTTGATCACCCTCCTGCTTGAGGGGCAGAGCTGTCTGGGTGAATCCTGCCCAGGATGTCAGCAAGCGCTGAATTTCGCTCTGTGGGTTGCCGTCTGCCTGCCCGGGGAACACACCTAAATGCACACAGATACTGTCACATCAGCCAAGCTCCCCCAGTGCAAACCACCACCATTTGCACTTCTCCCATCACCTAGATCCATCTCAGAGAGGTGCCAGTCTGCTCTGGGCCACAGCTCCTAGCAGTGGGGCTTATAAAGGTGGTTTCTCTGCTGTGTGTAAAGTGGGCAAGGTATGAATAGATTCATGAAGGTCTCCACAGGATAAGGAAAGGTTTTTGCAGCCTGCTGTTACCTGATTTGGCCAATTTGATGTGGCCCCTCATCAGAACAGATCTGAGCAATGCTCAGTATTCCAACACAGAAGCAGCAACAAACCTCTTCCTTTTCTTCTTCCTCACTTCATAGGAAAAATATTTTGACTCGTTTGAAAGGCAGCATTTTTTATTCCCTCTGTCTGTTTAGATAAGTGAATGAATGAGTGTGTGTGTGAGAGAGAGAGAGAGAGGGAGAAACAGAAGTTGATGAAAGTTGATTTGAAGAAATTAGCCTTGTGTTTGCTTCATTTATTTGAGCTTAAATCCTATTATTAGTTTCACCAGTTTAATGTGCAGCATTTCCACCGGATTCAATGACACACATGCTTTCAACCTGGAAGTCCAAGGCTGTAGCTGCTCCATGTCATTCCAAAACAAAATTCATCTGAACTGAAAGGATCTCGCATTGGAAATTTGACACAAGCCACTCAGGTTGCCAGGCCTTCGTGTCATAAGTGATTATGTGCTGTAGTTTGCTTTGATAGACAGGACTCGCCTGCCCTTTTATGCCAAACCCTTCTGGATGGAAATGGAGGCTTTGCTTCATAGCTGTTGCCATGAAGTCTGGCTATTCTGAGGGCTTAAAGCCCTACATATGAAGCAAGTCAGTACGAAATTGACTACTGTACCTTTCATTAGCTCTGCTATCCACCTAGAGGCTATTTCCACTTTGAAGTGGCATTTGCTCCGTAATAAATAACGTCTCAAAATGCTGTTAATTAAAGTTTCATCTGTTTAGAGGATTTTCTTTCTTCTTTCTCCCCTCTTCTTTGTTTCTTTTCTTTTCAGTAGCTAGTAATTAGTCCAATAATGTGGAGACATTGTTGCTGCAGCTCATTAAATCTGGCAATGCTCACTTGGACCTTTGAATGCTGGTGATGTCAAGTTGACCTGAAATGCAAGGGTCCCATATGTTGGGAATTACTGATGAATTGGTATTTATATATAAATATATATATATATATATACCTTTAACTCATTACTTGTGCTGGATTGACAGTCCTTCAAGCACTATCATTTTATGTTCATTGACAGACTAATCTAGCTTGCCCTGGGCTCCCTTCCTCGTGTGGAGGGACCAGCAGCAGGGATGAGAGGAGAATCAGATGCCACAGAGATTTAATTTTTGTTCTGTCTGTAGCCTGCACCGATGAGAGTGTCAATTTGGGCTGGGGTGAAGTGGATATCTGGGCTAACACAGACAACTGATGCTGTGTGGATAACGAGATAGCCCTGAGTTGTTGCTGGCTCTCAGCTGGTATTGCCTCTTGTTGGATGGATGAGTGGTTGAGAAATGGAGCTGTGTCCTATTTCCCAGCAGCATCTGGTCACGGACAGGGACTCGGATTGGAATTTATTCACCACTGCTCAAGATTACCTTCTTTTCTAGTAGAAAGTGAAGAGAGGTAGCTATCCCTTATGTTTTCTGGGGGTTCCTGGGTAAGTGGCACAGGGGAACGTGTTGAAGAGTGACGTGAGAGCAGGATCTCTCAGTCCTAGATTATGCTGCCAGAGTAACATTCAGGTGTGAAACCATGCCTGATATGGGCATGCTATTGAGATGTGCCAACCCATTTCTGGCAGGGTAAGTTGCTGTTACAGCAACTAATAGGGAAAGTTTAGTCCATTTTGACTCCCGCAGACAGTGGGTTAATTTGAGATGTCAGTGTTATGCCCCTCACCTACACCCTCAGCAAGTGCCAGGCCTAGATACTATAGAGCAAAACCCCTACATATCAGCCTGAGATCTCTGTCCCTTCTCCTGTCTTCAAGTGAAGGCCAAAGCCACTTGATGGCTCAACATTAAAAGCTTCAGCCTGTACCAACAGCTTACAGTCTAGTACCACTGGCAATTTGTTATGGAAAGAGGAAATGTCTGAGGAAAACAAAAGGGAAAAAAACAGAACTGTGAAGGTAGAGAGAAATAACTGAGAGACAACCCCAAGGCTGTCCAAGCTGCTCCTGAGGTGGCTGGAAGTGGATGGTTTGCTCAGAGGTGAGGGGAGCACAAAGCCACCAAATTCTAGGATCTCTCTAAAATGTCCTCTCCTCAGACGGTGTCCTCTTGCCAAGTCTTTTGCAGGCTCGGTCATTTTACCTACCAACCAAATAGGATCTTCCTGCCCCAGAAAGAGGATAGGCCACCCTTTAAATACAGAGCTGCAAGTATTGCCAAAAGCAGTCTTTAAATCCTGTCTTCAGACACTTGCGGTTGCATCAAAGCCCCCCAGTGACTATCTGGGCCTAGATCCACCTTTAGAAGCAGGAATTACTGGATCCAGGCATAGGGAGGCACAACAGAGCAGATGAATTGGCTAAATATTTAATATTAAAGATTGTTCACACATTTCCAGCTTAATGTTACTAGCCAAGGAAAGCTGGATGTTTCACATCAGGTTAGCAGGATATTGCAGTATTTTGGCTGCTTATCTGAAGTGGAATGAATGGAACTGCCAAAGCTTTTGAAGTTCACTCATGAGATAATATTTTATTAATTTTCTGAGCTGAGGGCACTTTAGCATCTCCTGTGAGTCTTCTGAATATTAAATGTATGTAGCTCTATAGGCAGGACTCTTTCAACATTCGCTCATTCACTGTTTAAAAGCATCCGCTTCCCATAAACTGAGAGCAGTCTCCTTGCCTCTCTGAGAGTTATCTTCCCTCCAATAAATTAGAAAGTACATCAATTTCCTACTCATGCACTTGGAATTGAAAGCAGGAGCTACTTCAGCGCAAGGGAAGATGCAGTCTGTGTTTGTCTTGTTTGTCTGTCTGGTCCACAGAAGATGTGGTTTAAGTCAGAATGAGCTACTATGCTTCAACTCCAGCTGCAAAAAAAGAAATTTTATTTGATGAAAGCACCCAGTCTTTTAGTCCTGCTCCAAGCTGCCTTGGCCTTCAGCTGGAATCCAGCCTGCAGAGCAGAGCGGAGGAGAGGAGGGAGGTGTAAGACCTGACAGCTGCTGTGCTTGGTACCAGCAGGACCAGCCAGCCTGGTCACCCCCAGCTCTCTCTCACGCCTGCTAAGCTCAGACTTGACTCCTCCAGCTTGCACTCAGCAGCAAGAGACCTGCCCACCTAGTTGCCTCACCCTGGGGAGTGCAGGCATGCTGTCATACTCTCTACAACTCTTTCACATGCTCTTCATGCTCTTTCCCTCTCTACAACTCCCTGACAAGAGGTTGTAGTGAAGTGGGGGTTGGTCTCTTCTTCTCAGTAATGAATGACAGGACAAGAGATAATGGGCTCAAGTTGCACCTGAGGAGGTTTAGATTGGACATTAGGAAGGTTGTCAGACACTGTCACAGGCTGCCCAGGGAGGTGATGGAGTCCCCATCCCTGGAGATATTGCAAATCTGTGTAGCTGAGGTGCCGAGGGACATGGTTCAGTGGTGGGCTTGGCAGTGTGAGGGGAGGGGTTGGACTCAATGAGCTTAAAGGTCTTTTGCAACCAAAATGATTCTGTAATTCTAACGTGGCAACAGGTACCTGCAGGATGATTTTGATCTTTGGATGCATTGGTTTGACACCGAAGGGCTTTAAACTCAGTGAGTGGAGACGGTGAGTTCTCATTAGCCATGGCTTCCTACCTCCAGCCACAGCTGTGTGAGAGCGGGGAGCGGGAGCTCAGGAGAGCGTGTGCCAGCCAGAAAAGCACTTGTGCTAGACTCAGAAACCCCCTGCACGTGTGCAGGGCTAGGCAGGGCTGCCAGCATGGACTTGCACGTCAATAAGGACAGGCAGTTCCTAGATCTAACGTCTGACACTTTATAAATAGGGTTAGATGACAGAGAAAAGTAAAAAGAATACCAAAAAAAGAAAGTAAATGACAGCCTTTGTCCAAAAATATGCCAGTTTCATTGTTTCTTTTCCTAAAAAAAGAAAGGGGAAAAAAAGTTGCTTTTTCTGCATGAAGCTTGTCATAACTGGATGATTATAGTAACACCATAAAAAGAGCCAGCCAGGATGTGACACTTTAGCTTTCAAAATAACTCTTCCTAAAATAAACCCTTCCCTCACAGACTGCTACTGTGATACTTATGGGAAAATGTGAACAGACCACTCGTTCTCCCATCTTTCTTTGGAGATGGAGGAACTTTCCATCAGTTGATCTGCTCTAAACTCCTGTCCCTCAAGACAGCGAGGCCGGAACCGCAGGAAAACGACAGGAGTGTAATTTAAGACGTTTCACCAATTTGCCCTAATGACACATGGGAAGGCTTCTGATTTAATTAGATTTACTCAGTGCCCATAGAGAATAAACACATATACCTGCCATTTATGTAAAGATCGTGCTGTTTGCAGAGAAGCTGCCACGCAAAGCAGAACTGAAGCGGCTCCTGTTGCAGAAAGGCAGCACAGCAGGCCCGTGGCCTCAAGCACTTGCCAACTTCAAACACACTCATCTTGAAGTATCCAACCAGACTGCATGAATTATGGGCATCTGTCTCCTCTGAGTGCTCTAGGGGCTGTGGTGCCCATTCCCACATGCACTGCATGGGAGCTCAGTTTAAGCAAGAGCAAAGACGTGTGTCCCCATGCAGTGAGGACATTCGGGTTCGGATCAAAACCAAGTCCCTTCTTGCTCTGGTGTTTCTCAGTGCTCTGAGCACCCCTGGTCAGGTCCTAATGATGTTTTCTTCTACTGGTGAAGTTTAGTGACTCTTGCAAGTTATTCCACCTGCTACCCCCCTCATGGAATCACTTTCAGGGAGCACAAGTTCTCCCTTGCTGTCTCAGCAGATTTCTTGCTCTGCTTCCCATCACAGCCTTGCAAAATGCAATATATTGCCACTGCAGGTTTGTCACATTTGCCTTCTCCTAGCAGATACTGGACAGGTTCACTGTTAGCTACAGACTTAATACTGAAGGTAAGTCAGTGGGCACGTTGTAACATGGAGGTCCTTAAAAGGAGGGGTAAAACAAAGGTGCTGATAGAAAGACTAAAATGATACGGAGGAGGTTTTTATTTGGCTTTCTCCTAGCTGAGGCAAGTAGTAGGGGAATAATCAGGAAAGAAATCTGATGATTTCTGAGACGGGGAAATTGCAGTTTCAAGTGACTCCCTATGGACTGGCCCACCATGAGTTGTGAAATCCCTGTGCTGCACTAGTGCCAGTGCAGCACAGCACCCCAAACAGGACACTTGCATGTTGGGGTTAACTGGTAAGTGTTATACCTGATCAGATGACACAACTTTATGTTCTCATGAGTGCTTTGTTTTATTGGGGCAGGAGAGGAGATTCCTCTGGTCTCTTCCAAATGCCTTTCTAAGTACTTAAAGGCTGGATGTCAAAGAGGATGGGGCAACACTTTTTTTTCTGTAATGTCCAGTGACAGGACAAGGGGTAATGCTGGAACACCAAAAGTTCCACTGGAGCATAAGGAGAAACTTTTTTACTGTGAAAGTGAAGGAGCCCTGGCACAGGCTGCCTAGGGAAGCTTCTTCTCTACAAGTTTCCAAACCTGTCTGGACATGTTCCTGTGCCCCTCACTGACTGAGGGGAAACTGCTTTCACAGGCAGTTGGACTGGATGATCTCTAGAGGTCCCTTCCAACCCCCAGCATTCTGGCATCCGATGATTTTACGACTCTGCCAAGAAAAGAAGCCTTGTTTGACAGTGGTTTGGTACAGCAATGTCCTGATTGTATGAATATGTACATTAGAGAAGGAATTGTTCACCTCCACAAAGGTTTTTGCTTGCTGCTTTAGCCAGCAGTACTCTCTCCTCCACAACACTCTGTTGTGCCACTGTGACTGCAGCATTCAGTTTGGCATTTGGCACGCAGGCCTGGCTGCCCGTTCACTCCCCTGCCAAAATCCTCTGCAGCCTTGTCGATCTCAAGGGATGGCAGCACACCCCTCTGCTGATCTGCATATAGTACTTGGTCTAGAGGGTAAAAGTCAGGTTGATCCTGGGCCAAGGGGCATCAGGCATGACATGCAATCTGTGGCAGGGAGATAGTTAACATCCTCCTGCTCTGCAGGGAGAGGCTGCAGCTTCCTATCCAGCCTGCCAAACAGAAAGGGGATCCAGCCCTAGGGGAAATGTGTCTGGAGTTACTTAATCCCAAAAAGATTATAAAGAGAGTACACTCTAGGGAATCTCTCAAGACCTATCCCTGTTAAGAGAAAAAAAAAACCCCAAAGCAACAACCCCTTTCCCCCCAGTGGTTTGCAGCAACAGATAGACCTGAACTTCCATGGGAAAACATTAAAAGGGGCAGCAGGGATGTGGTCAAACTTTTTTTCACTGTGTTCTCTTGGCTCGCCAGCTCCCACTGCAACAGTCAGTGCTGCTCTTCTGGAAACCTTCTTCTGCTTTGGCTTCCATGGTGCTACGATTTCCTGCCTCTCCTCCTACCTCTTTAATCTCCTTCAGCAAGTCCTTTGGAGGACCTTCTTATCTCTCTCCAACTTTTGTATGGGTTTCATCGGGCTGAGTCTTTTATCCCCACCTCTTCCTCCTCTGTATCTTATCCCTGGTTAATCTCAGCCATGCTCCCTACTTTGCCTGTTCATCTGTTCTATTTTTGGCTTGTGTTTAGACTGTAAGCTCCTTGAGATAGGGCCTGCCTTTTTATTTTATACTTTTACAGCACCTCCAGGAACATGAAATCACAGACTGGATTTAACTCGGTGAATAGAATATAAAACATTAGAAGAAAGCTAGTCTAAAACGTTGCATGGAAATCTCTTTCTCATTTTCGGCAGCAGTCCAAGGCAGCGAAGCTTTCATTTGTATAAACACGTGAGCATCCCTCTCCTGTGCAGCACAGCAAGAGGGAGCAAACCCAGCGGCTCACCTCCACCAAGTCACTCATTGCCTCATCACCAGCAGGCATCACTTCACTAGTGAGGAGGAAGAAGAAGTCCTGTTCCTTGATAAGTAACACCAAGAAGTTGTAGTTACTCTGGCTACATGGGAGATCGGTGTGGTTACGATGATGTCCAGCTGCTGCCATGCAAGCCATAGTTAGCTCATATTATACAAAGGATGTTTTTCAAGGGGGTGTCTACTCTTATTCCTGGGCAGGTATCTATTCCTGCTAGCTCTACCCAATTTCAGTCAGAAGACAACACAATGCTTTCATTTATGTCTCTTTTTTCTTGAAGGAGCTTTTATCCCTTTCTACAACCTCTTCTCTAAAGAGCTGTGGAAGCTAGGCAACTGCCTCATTAATCTTAGACAGGGCTGTCCATGTAACTACTCCTCTCTGATGGCTGCAATTAGCCTCCAGTCAGCATGCCCTTGCTTTGGTACTTGTCTCCTTCCTTCTTTCCAGCATCTCCCAATGATGCAGGAGGGTGCAAGGATCTTCATGCAGCTCAATCATGATGTAAAGATGTCTTCTTTCCTCCTCAGCTCCCAGCAGCCTGGAGTAACCACAAAGCAGGTGCCAACCTGAGCACTCCTGAGTGCACTCCTGAATGCAGCTGACCATAGGCAGTAACCCAACCTTACCATTTCCTCCTCTTTCTCCCACATCTTCAGCTGTAAAGTAGTTCTCTTTGTGGTCTTTGCCACTGAGGAGGGAATCTGGCCCTCTAGGCGTCTTTGAAGCTTTTCCCCTGACATATATGAGGAAGCAGCAGATGATTTATTAAGATCTAGTAAGCCATTAATTCACTCATTCAGAACCCAATTAATTCCTTTTGCTGAATCTTTTATCGAGCCACCTCTGCTCTATTGACGGGATGATTACCTGTTTCTAATAGTAACTGCAAATTACCCAACCACCTGATATTTGCTGGAAGAAAAGCAAATGATAAATCGATTGATAAAAGTACTTTTCGGGTGAATGACACCTGGCTGTACTTGTGCAGGAAGTATCTTGAGAATGAGCTGAATGGGAAATACTGGACCAGGATCTCTGATCTGGTATGGAGATGTGTGTCTCACTGTACCCTCTTAGAAAATATGAAATAATTAATATGGGTAACTTTTGTAAGCCTTGTGTCTGCTAGGACTAGAAATGTGCCATCTATTCTTTGCAGTGTGATCTTGGAGGTTGGACAAAGCTACTTTTCCCTTTCTTCATCTCTCCAAATCTCAGTTTCTCCTTCTATAACAATAATTTCACAACAAAACAAGAATTAAAGAATTAGCCAGAGAATGCACTAATTGTTGTATACCGGGCTTCTTGTAGGGGAGTGTATAGAGATGTATGTATGGGCTACTGAGAATTAGAAATGGAGCTCCACCTTGCCTGTTATCTCCTGCTTTGTTCTGTGTGAGTTTTTCCTCACTGGTAGTGATGCTGTTAAATTAAGCCTGCAAAGCTATGAACCCTTCTACTGCAGTAGTGAAACCTGCCTGTGAAGTGTAAATGAAGAAACCCTGACAGTTAATTATTGTGTTGGGTTTGTGTAGAGCAGATTTTTGTTGTTGTCGTTGGTTGGGGTTTTTTTGTGGTAACGGACAGGAGGCTGCAGTGGTGGCCCCTCGTAAGCAGTTCTCGAAACTTCCCCTGGCTCTGTGTCAGACCCACCTCAGGCCCTTCTGGGCCAAGCTGGTGCCTGTGTGACTGCTGTTCAAGAGTGGAAATCTGCGGTGGAAGAGGAAGAGGAAGGAGCAGGACAAGATGGAGGTGACTCTGTGGGCCCCACAGTCAGTGAGGAAGGAAGGGAGAAGTGCTAGACTGGAGACCCTTCTGCAGCCCACAGATGTGCCCTTTGCCCACGGAGAACACTGGTAGGATGACACCTGCCCACAGCTCTGCGAGAGGCACACAGCAGAGGAGTGGCTGTGCCCTCAGAGGTGGCCATGGTGGAGGGCAGGCTGGGCTGGGCATCAGCCAGGGGAGACCCACACGGGAGGAGCCGGCGAGGAGCTGCGGCCCCGGCTTGAGAGCCGTCTTGAAGGGCTGTCTGGTGTGTGAGGAACCCACGCTGGAGGAGGGGAATGGTGAGGAGCCCTCCTGCCCTAAGGGGAAACAAGCAGCCGAGCCACAGTTGAGCAACGGGCAGAGCCGCCATTTTCCCCCGCCCTGAGGGGAGGAGGAGGTGGAGCTACGGCATGAGGGGCGTGCACTTTGTCATCCCACTCTGTGCTGCTTTCTGTTTATTATGCTTTTGGTTGATAGCTGGTGAAACAAATGTTGTTTTCTTCCCCAGGTCGAGCAGTCCTGTCAGTTTTGCCCGGGACTGTAATTCGTGAGGGAGCCCTCCCTGTGCTCAGGGATCTCCATGAGGCACCTGTTCACTTCCTCATCCCACCATGGGCCTTGGGCTCAGAGTAAGCTTTCAACTACAACAGAAATGTAAATTAAGAACTCTGACAGGTCATGGTACCGTGATGCCTTTTGTACTACGGAAATATATAGGATGATTAGTTTTATCATGAAAGCCCTAGATGGGCGTTAATTATCCCACCCACGTGCTGCTTTCAAACCCTTGCAAGCGAAAGAGGTATTTCAGGAATAGTAGATGTATTTGGATTTATACTGTACAAATCCACACAGTCCTGACCTTTGAATGAGGTGATACAGTTTTATCAGTCTGTGGGAATTATCTTGTGCTTTCGAGACACATGAACTGGCCGGAGGAACTTGCTGCCTGGAGATCTGATGCTGCAGCTGGAGGGACCCAGCACTTCAGGGTTTGCTTATGTAGGTCAGAGATAGCACTAGGGCCCAAAAAAAAGACACGCAGGGACATGGTGTTTCAGGAGGAAGCTTCTCGTTGGGTGCCAGAAGGTAGGGTATGTGTAAAGGAGACTTTTATACAGTAACCATGATGGCCCCAGGGCCGTTTTGTAGATCCAGATTCAGACATTGCGTGAGCTGTCACAGCTCTGTTGAAATGTGTAGGCTTGCACACAAGAGCGTTGATGCTGAATTTATCCGCCGCCTTTGAAAATTGTAGGAGTGTTTCTTCACAGCAAAGACCTTTCTTCCTGGACTCTTTTTTGTTTTTTTTTTAAGCTTTGCATGTGTTGCAATCCCTCCTCGAGATACCCACTTTTTATGCCGTTGGTATTTAAATGTGAAAGATGACTTTAGACATCTCACATCTTCAGGAGCAGATCGAACATTGAGCCTGGCAGGTCTTGTTCAGTTTAGAAATAATGATAATGTTAGCATTTGTTAGAATAGATGGCAGTCTATTTAACTAGTTTATTCTGTAATAGCTGGAGCAAACCTCTCTGAGAGTTCAATTTAAGCTGATAAATGCCCCATTTTAAACAACTTAAGAAATCTGTAATGAAATTTTCAGTGTTAAGTCGAACTGATTTTAGTAAAATCTGAGCTCCTCTATTACACAACACCTGTAACTTTCCATTTTCCTCTCTCGGTGAAGAGTGATTTAAAGCTGCCTTTGCTTAACCAAGGAAACACAGCTAAAGTAATAAGCTTCTTAAGTTTTCTGTAAACCAGAAACATTAATTGGAGCATCTCAGATGCTAAAACTATTTCAGCACACCGTTCTTCCTTGCTGTTACCATAATTGCACTTGTGTTTTAACGGGATGCATTTGGAAATGTCGTGGCTGCACAGCATGAGGGTAGTGGAGGAGAAAGCACCCCTCTTGCTGTGAGACACCCCTCTGACCTGCACACGGTTGACTTGATGTGCCTGGTGTTCCTATCTGCCAAGGGCCCTTCAGCTGGGAAGGGAGCCATGCTGAGAATCCCTCTCACACTTTAGCCAGGGAGGGATTTTCCTTACCAATGGTCACCAATGGCTGTTTTGAGGCAATAAACTGTGCTGTAGGTTCTCTCTGTCTCCGTCGCTCTTTGGCTCTCTTTCTTACTGGGTAGGAAATGATGGCCTTCCAAGCTTAGCTGTCATCTTTTGTTTCCATTTTTGTGAAAGGAATGTCTGAAAGGGCGATTGAGAGGAGCTGGCTTTCTGTATTAGAGGTACATAAATTACTACATCTGAGATTGTCATCAGAGCTCTTCATCTCGCAGATGAAGCTAAAGCAGCAGCCGCTGTAGGGTGGGATTGCTGACAGCTGCCCTGTGTGATGCCACTTCACCACCTGATGTGCATGAAGAGCACCTATGCTCCCAAAATGGTAACCAGTGTGGGAGGAGGAGACTCAGGGTTGATGTGGGACAATTTTTTTCAGGACTGTATAGATGATTAAAACAATATTATTTTGGTTTTGCCGCTGTAGCCTTTACACAGTACATTAAGTTGGACAATGTGAGAACTACGAGCCTCGTGACCTGGCAGTGCATAAATCTCTCCTCTGTTCCCATCTCCTTTGCATCTTGTGGTCTCCTTCAGTGCCATGCCCAGCCAGGTGTGAAGAAGGGTACGAACGTCTCCTGGTATTGCACTTGGTGTCTCACTCAGGACCCTTTGCCCTGGATGGAGGCAAAGCTTTTGGGGACGCTGGCCTCTACGTCTGAAATGTCACCTTGGATGCTCGTAGCTCTCATGTAAATGGTTGTGCTTTATGTTGGGAGTAGACTTTATTAATAGACAAAGCTGGACCCATGGTTAGCACTGGATAAATAGATGGTTTAATATATGCTTAATCAGCTGCTACAGAAGACAGGAGGTCAATTTCTGTAACGTTGGTGTGCTTATGAGCATTTACAAGACCTAATATTCATGTCTTTATATCTGTTGGTCTCTTATTAACTCTTTGTAAGTGTTCCCTTAATGGAAGTTTTGAATTAGTAGATGATGGTTCGAACTACTCAAAACCACCCTTTTTTCTCTTACCAGAGAATGAAAACTCAACACATTCTGGATTTCAGTCACAGAAAAAAACCCTCCTCAACACCTGAGTGAAAAGTTTGCAATGTGGTCCAGACATTCCTGACAGACCTTGTCAGACTGGACCATTCTGGGGTTTCATTTAACTAAAGCATCACTGAAATACTTATTTTGCATCATCTATGACCAAGCATAATCTCTCATGAAGCAGACAGCCAAACAAAAAAAGCCCACATGTTTTAATGTTACTGGAAAACAAGGTTTTCATTGATCCAGACCGAGCTTTGTGGTTTTTTGTATTTTCATGTTGCTGAAGATTAAAAAAAAAAAAGATCTTAGTTTTCATTCTCGTTCTGCTTAAGAACACAATTAACTGGGAAAAGAAAACGAATTCCCTTAGCAGCTAGCAAGCCTAGTGTTTCTGCATGCTTCTCTGACAAATAAATGGGATTATGTTGTTTAAAAACTGCTTTTAGCAACCTCTGTTAGAGCCCTAAAATGCACAGGAGGGCATGATCCTTCTTCCTTTGAAGTCCCTGGCACAGTATCTATTGACTTCACAGGGAGTGGGATTGACTGAATAATTGTACTGCAGTATGAATGTCTACCCTGACACTGCACAAAGTCACGCTGAAAGCCACTTGATGTCATTCTAATCCTGTCTCCTCACAGTGGTGTTCTGGAGAATAGGGTTGGGTTTTTTTTCTTCCCCCTCTGTATTTATTATTTGCAGAACAAACTAGTTAACAAACAGAAAGGACAAAGCTGAACGACTGTGTCATTAATCTCCAGAGTAACTTGGACTGCCTCTGAAGTGATCAACTGCTCTGTGTAGGGAGTGCTAACAAGGGGTTTTTAGCTGGTGGTGCTTTAATGTGCTAAGGAGAAACCCTTTAGCTGGAGGTATCACCAAGACAAGCCTAAGCCTTGGAATGCCAGTCCTGTGAGGTTGGCAGAAGTCTCTGTGATTGTCAAGGTTTTGATCAGAAACCTCCCGGGTGCTTTTTATTTGAGTTACCAGAAGAGCAAACACCTGCCAGGAAAAAAAAAGGGGCTGTGATATGTAGGCACAGATGCTGGCAACTCTACCAGCTTCACATTTGTAACACCAGAGCCCTAGTACAGGATTGCAAAAGGCACATTTCACCCAAAAGTTTGTCCCTGGCTGCATGGTGTTTTCATAGAATCACAGAATGGTGGGGCTTGGAAGGGAGCTCCCTGCCCAACCCCTGCTAAAGCAGGTTCCCCTTGATCAGGGAGGAAAAGGAACGTGTCCAGGTGGATTTGGAATCCTCCTGAGAAGGAGCCGCCACACCCTCCCTGGGCAGCCTGTGCCAGGGCGCCCTCACCTCAACACCAGAGAAGTCTTTCCTTGACATGCATCTTTTAAATACCTGTGTTAATGAGATCCTCCCTTAGTCTTCTCCTTTTTTTTGGCATGGCTGTATCTTGTCTGTACTAGAACCACCTCCCCAGCTGGTGATATCATTGCTCTCTGTGACTGAGGCAAATACCCAGGACAGACAAGGTCCTTACAGTTTGTGTCCTGGGAATAATTACAGCTAAACCAAGGCACTGAGCCACAGCCTTTTGTGCTTGTGGTGCCAGTGGGAATACCTGGGAAGCAGAGCTGCCCCAAATGCAGGGGGAGCACGCTCCTCCTTAGCTTGGTGTATGAAGAAGTGTGATGAAGTGTTGCCTCCCCTCTGCCAGGCACGCTGAGGGAGGACAGTGCTGGTCACAGCCATCCTTGTGAGCACTGGCCCTGAGGGTGGAAATAAGAGAAGAGAGAGTCACTGCCCAGGGAACCTCTGAAGGTGCCAGGTTGTCTTAGGGATGCTGGCTCTGGCTTGCCTGAGGTATCACGTAGGCATTTTGCCCTTCACTGGACCACTCACATGCACTCAAACATACCAGATAACAAGCTTGAGAAAGAGAGCACTATTGGAGAGAAAACACAGGAATAGTTTCATGCTGACTACAGAAAATGTGGCCTCTTTCTAGACCTTGGCCTGGAGCAGAAAAAATCCTGCACAACTGTTTTTAACACATGCACACCAGTGGCAACCCTGCTGCAGGCTGGGAGAGGACTGGAAAACAGGGATAAGCTGCCTGTGTTAGGTCATTCACAGTGCCAGAAGGGCTGGAGACCAATTTGAGGTCGAAATCTGTGAGGACTGCGAAGGCAAAAGTGGCTTTAAAGCTTTTCCAACATGAAGACGTGTCCTGCTCCTCCAGACCGCTGGAGCAGCTCAGACATGCTCAGTGTCTGCCCAAGGAAGGTGGCAAACAGGCCCTGCCATGGGCACAAGGGAGCTCCCATGCAAGGACTGCGCTGGTACAACTCGCAGCTTGCTCTCTCCAAGCTGTTCACAGCTCCTGTGTCCTCCAGATACTATCAAGGGATAGTGGGGAAGGCATTTTGTGAACTTCTGGTTGCTTTTCCACAACAATCTGAATATCTCTTCCTTACGAAGCTCCTCTGTCACCAAGTAAAGTAGGGGATGCCCAATTTCCTTGTGAAAGATGTCAAACCAACAAAATAGAGGTTGATGGCAATGGGATGAAACCAAGTGTCACTCTGGCATTGTTTTTATGTTCGGCCGTCCCGGAACACAGAAGATGTTGAGGCAAGTCCTAGGCTTTGATTTATTTGCTAGTTAGTTGGACTTGGCTAGAGCAAGGTTGTCAGGTTCTCAGAACAGCCCGTTTGACTGGCCAAAGGGTAAAGTTTCATGAACTCAGTTGTGAAAAGAAACGCCAAGCGTTGTAGTTTACTGATGTATGTTAAATAGGGCTTTCTTTTGCTCTAAAATACACTGGAAGGTTGCAGCACATCACATTTCACTTTCAGCTGGCTGAGAGTGAGCTTCGAACCCCCCCCCCCCGCCAAGTACTCCTGTTAATCATTGATACGGTCTTTGATCTGTTTGCAGTTCTGTGAGGCTGATTGACTCTTCCCCACTTTATTTTTTTAACCCGCTTTCCATCTGTGCCTTTCTTCTCAGCATATCTGTTCTCCATCACAGTTTGAACAAGCAGAAGAAGCCGTAAGTAAATGTATTTTTCAAGTGTTTAATTTTTTTTTTGTGCAAAATTTCTCAGAACCGTTCCAAAGGACAAAAGGGGTTTGGGATAAATACCTGAAGCGTCCAAGCTCTACTTCTTTGCAATCGATTCCTGCTCCTCTGTGACACAGACAACATTTTGCAGGAGATGATTCTCACAGTTACCCAATGTGGGATTCCTCAAACCCCCACCTCTGAAGGCTGCCAGAAAAGCACTATGGCTTTAGGGCTGAAACGAGTGCGAGCAAACACACTTCAGGCACAAATCGCTGTGTCTCTTTTTCAGCATACAGCTTTTAGCCAAGCCTGCTCTCATTGCTCTGCACACTCTAAGTTCAGGGTACAATAAGCTGGAGCAGCTGCAGTTGCCCCAGGAATGAGTATCTGTAAGAATAGATGAAGGCGATGTGACTCTGCCACCCTGCCAGATTTGGAATGGTGGGAGAGGTTTGCAGCCGTGGTCAATAGTCTCTGAGGGCAGTAGTAAGGGCATCGGCTCCTGTGAAACCCAACTAGTG
Source organism: Urocolius indicus (assembly GCA_013401255.1). NCBI lineage: Eukaryota > Metazoa > Chordata > Aves > Coliiformes > Coliidae > Urocolius > Urocolius indicus. Next base: position 344,384 of record WBNH01006081.1, on the reverse strand, counting down.
GAAACATGCAAAAATGCAACGTCCTGCTTTTGCTGGTGATTTTGGTGATGGTCTCAAGTGGCCAACCTAGGTATTCTATTTTCAATTTCTCAGATTGTTTTTTCCTAAAACTCAGAAGTAGCTTCTGGGCTGTGCTGGGTGAGTACTGACCGGCTGGTCACCACGCTGCTCACCGTGCTTGCTGCCTTTTCGTTACCTCAGCATCGCTGAAAGTCCCCATGGCCCTTCAGTCCTGTCCTCTGCTCTCACGCTGGCTTTCCACAAACATTTCTGTTTGGTGAAACACACTTAAGTGCAACCAATGGCAAATGAATATAGAAGTACTAAAAAATTCAAAGCAAATAAGTGGGCAGAACACCCTGCCTGGAGCCGCGCTGCTTGCTTCTGACACCATGGCAGAAAAAGGGTAACAAGTAAAGCCAACCCACTCAGCTTCCTCTCTGTCACAGAAATTGTCTGGTTTTTTGCTATTTGCAGTACGAGCAATCTGGAGAATAAGTTAGTGGTTCAGGTTCATCGCAGGGCAGTCAAAACACTAAACAAACCTCAGCAACAGTATCACAGGGACTGAGCAGTCAGTCCCTTTAAACACCCTAAATCCGCCTCAGAGACTCTGTGGCTGCTGTTAAAGTGAGAAAGGGCTGTTAGAGGCACTCTTACAGTCCCTGATAAAGCAAATGTTTACCAGATACAGGAACCAGTCTTCCTCCTGTCCTCTTTAGATTAAATTGCCTGATAGAGCAGAAGACAGAGTTAACCGTTTGTGCTACATCCAGGACAGAAAGCCCACAACAAAACAAGGTTGCTGAGAAAGCTGCTTGATTATTTTGTGTTTGTGGGAGACACAAACTTCAAATTGCATGTTTGGCAACATGAGAGGGCTATATACATATACAGTCAGTTGATGTTGTTATTTCCATTAAATGAGGTCTCTCTCTCTCTCTCTATTTTTGACGCAGTTCTCCAGGGAGATTAATTTGTACGAAAGTAGAGCGCTAATTGCACACAACAAGCTGGGGTACTGCAGAAGCATAATTAAATTAAAAAAAAATATGTGGTGTTAATACAATTGTGGTGCTAATTAAATAGAATTGGTGACAAGTGTCTAAGGCAGAGCAAGTGCGAGGGGAAAAAACTGACAAAATGCTCCATTTAGGATTTCTTACAGGTATTCTAGTTCACTCGTAACTGAGACGAATTCAAAGCAGTTGCACGTGAGGAGCTGCGCAGGCGCCTGATCTTACTCTCAGCAAAGTGGGACTTCTGCCAGTTCAGACTCTAATGTTCCATAAATTGCTGATAGGGAAGTGACAGTCTCGTTTTATTGCTGCATAAGAGGAGACTAATTCAGGGCCAGTCAATCAGACTCGGGCAACAGCTCCCTCAGCAACATCTGCAGGGATAGACCCACTGGTCTCAGCTTTGACAGGTGATCCGTGTGTCAGGGAGACCTGGAGACAGCATGGAGCAGTCTGTGCCAGTGACACAGTGACTTTGACCTCAGCAAGCAGCTGTTTTTTCCAGACCCATGCAGACCAAGAGTGCATCACTGGAGGCTCTCCTCCACCCTCCGTGGAGCAGGGGGACCTTTAATCAGTGGCCCGGCTCAACTCCCTTCCTCTTTGGCATTTATGAGTGGCTCACAGGAATCACACGCTGCCTACCACAGCCCTGACTTCCTCTTGGGGCTTGGCTGTCCCCAGCATTTTCCTGCATGGCGCCTGTGATCTGGTTCCCAACTAGTCCAGAAGGTCCATCCCGCTGCCCCGGGGACGCCTCTGCAGGCTGCATCTGCCCGCCGGCACCACGCTTTACACCATCAATGAACGCAGAGAGCCTTGACCAGAGTCCTGCTGGTCTCCTGCCAGTCTCCTGCCAGTCTCCTGCCAGCACAGGGCACTGGAAAGCTGCTTCTCACCAACCCTCAGTTGCCTCAGTATTTGTGTTGATGGAGGAAACCTCCCCCCTGCCACCTTCCACCAGCAAACTAACAACCCAAAGCTGTTTCTAGCCTGTGTGGTCCCAGAATAACCTCCCCAAACTCCTTTCTGATGCGAGACAAGGCAGCCCTGTCTTCCGGAGTCAGCAGCCTAAAACAATGGCTAGGAGGACTCACCTCAAAGCAATTTTTACCCTCTCAGGGGTCACATTATAATACACTAGACCCCCAGCTGTGGTTATAAAAATGCATTGGCTTGGTTTGGGAAGCTGGCTTGAACAACTTCCCCGAGCCTGCAGGAAATTAGTTGTGATCCCTCATACAATGGGAATTTTGCCTTTGACTTTGCTGGGGGCAAGATCAGGACCTTAATGGCTACAAAAGGATTGCCAGCTCTGTTGCTTGCTGGGTCAGAGGGAGCTGGGAGGTGATTTCTCTATGTAGGTGGCTCTGCCAAGAAAGAAATGGAAAGGAAAAAAGTTCCCTTGCAGGTCAGTTCATATTTTATAGCTGGGATTGCTGGTCCCTGCCCTATGATATCACTGGCCAGAATGAGTAGCTGAATGCACAAATCATAGAATCATACAATTGTTTGGCTGGAAAAGTCCTTTAAGCTCATTGAGTCCACCCACTCCCCTCACTGCCAAACCCACCACTGAACCATTTCAGCACCTCAGCGACACAACTTTTAGATATCTCCAGGGATGGAGACTCCACCAGCTCCCTGGGCAGCCTGGGCTTGGTTTTATTCTTTTTATGTTCTATGGACAATAAGCCTTGGGGAGAGCTCTCTGCCTGGGACATGATGTCTCTGCCCTTTCCCAAGGGGGTTTGCCCCGAGGAGGATCTGGGGGGCTCCACCACCCCCTGAGGCTTCTTACCTCAGTGGTGACCACTCCTGCCCTGCTATCTGTTCTGTTTTCTACATGAATGCTGCTGGGCTGCAGAGGGATGCCATTCATTATAAACATGTTTTAATCCCAAGTTTGGTTTCAGAAGATAGCTGCTAGAATAAAATTGCTGCCGTATTTCAGCCTGATGCTTTTATTCACTTTCCTGAGTCTGAGTTTGTCATCCTTCCTGTCTTCATTAGCGTGACTCTTGCTTCATCTCTGTGGTCTCTGCATAATAGCCTGTGTGCTTCCTCACCCTCTTCTCGAAAGCAGAGCTCAATGCTGTGTGTTAATTAACTGCTGGGCTCTGCTCAGCACAGTCCTTCTTCATACAGAAAGGTAAGACAGGACTGAAGGAAAAAGGAAAGCATAAGAACACAGTAAAACAGGAGTTGGCACAAAGTTTTTCTTTTCCTAAGTGTGCTTGTGCTTCACAGGAACAATGTTGGCCTTGCCTGGCTTAGTTTTCAACAAGACCAGAGCCTTTTCTTTGCCATTTTCTCGCCTGAGGATGTGTCATGACCATTAGTTGTCCTCAGGTAGAACATGCCATGAAGATTAGGCCCAGAAGTTAATAACTAGCCTGAATGCAGTGTTGGGGAACAGATGCTCTCCAAAGGTGACTTTAGGGCTTGACCTCATATCAGGGGAACACATTCAGAGCATATACCTAGGCTCAGCTTGTTTCCATCACATATAGGCTAATGCAGCCCTAAACCAGCTTCTGTAGCTGGAGTGATTTGTCTAAGTCAGAAGCAATATCCACAGACATCCTTTTCCACTGTTGATGTGTAGAGCAACCATAAACACGTGGGATGCAGGTTGTGCGTTAACCTACAGATGTAAACTTCCTAGAGGGGGAAGACTTCCACCATGGCCATGGTCTGGCCTGTGCCACATGATGGGACTAAGGGCTGCCTGGTCCGTGCCCAAGTTTCGGGCTTGCAAAGGAAGGATTTTGGTGCCTCTGGTGCCTTGAGAGGTGCTTTGCAGCCCAGTACAGGCCGAGAGCAGAGGAGTGTCATGGGCAGTGCATACTGATGAAGGAGGTGGGTGGCCAGAGCTGGAGGCCAAGGTAGCTGGAGATGCCATGCCAGCAGATTGGACATCCCAGATGAGGATGTGGTGTTGAGCCCTGCATAGTTTTTACTGATTCCTAAGGCATGCTCCAGCCTCAGCCAGTGTCCTGGTTGCTATGGATGACTTTTGTAGAGGGAAAACTCTCAGCCCTCTTGTTTAGGTCCTTGACCACTAAATTTCTGCGTGTAACTGAAGCCTACATATACAGCAGGGACTTTGTGAATTCACACTAACAGCTGAGGATGCCTTACAGCTTTTTTGACACTGTGAGTTACTGGATAAACAGGAAAAAAAATAAGTGATGACATGTCATAGAATGGACTTTTATTCCTCTTATTTTTACAGCTGCAGTTCAGTGTACTCAGTTAGGACCGAAGCAGCAAAACGCTGTAGTACATTTATATGCTACATCTCAAAACAAACTAACATTTATGTTTAGAATGTGAATATAAATACTAAATGCATACATGGTATTAGACAGACTAGCTACACATCCTTCAGTATAATAGATCTATATTGGAATATATTTATATGGGTAAAAAAGTAATGAGAGAGTAGCTAAGTAGGACAGACCTACTGTTTTGCTAAAACTTTTGGTAAAGATGAACAGCTTCTGGTGGAGCAAAATTTCTGGTAGAGCTGTGCTGTTTATGGCCAGATTCTGACTGGTGAACTCAAACAGCAGCAAGCACTGAGTGCTTATTATGCCCAGGCTTATTTCTTATGGCTACAAAGTATGCAAATTTCTATAGGTTCATTCTCTGAAGTAAAATCCTAGCTACAAATTTGCTACAGACACTTTCCTAGGACTCAGAGGTGATTTATCATTTGGGGATTAATGTCATGTTTTCTTTTTGCTAGACGGAGGTAGAAGGGGAGAAGAAAACCTTAGAAATTACTTCTGTAACTAACCTCTCTCCCTAAGTCGTTATTTTCGGTTTATTTGCCCCAGAACTGAAACATGAGGCAGAAATGTCGGTGGGAGACAGCACAGAAGAGAGGGTGCTGTGAGTCTGAAGCTTACTTTGCTTGCATCTCTAGTGAAAAAGTGTGTTAATTCCCACTGCTACCACAGCAAGGCTCCTTTGAGAGTAGCCTTCCAGTATTGCTAGGGAAGGGGAGAAAAAATAGCAGAAAAAATAGCCTGCGTGATTATAAAAAAGGCACTGGCTATCCTCCTCAGCTCCAATATTTCCACATACCTGTTCTAATTCTTTTTCTTAAACATAGGGTTTTCTAAATAATGAGAGAAATCAAGCTGCCAACCGTTCAGCAGATATTAGCAAATGGTTTTGGGGGGATTCTTTCCCAATTAAACACGTATTTCCCTGAGACCAGTCACAGATGCAGCTCTTTTACCACTCTGGTGACTAAACTGAGGAGACACAGAGGAGGGTGGCAGCAGCTTTTCCATCAGTGTGCCTTAGGCCTGGCTGAGGCGGATCATCTAGACTGACAAAAGGGGAATATTTATGGTGTCCTTTGCAAAGAAATCCTCAGTGTCTCTGCTAAGATGGCCAGGATTGCCGGTGGGATGTTTAATGATGTGAACAGCTGCTACCCAAAAAGCCCAAAGATGAACTCATGGCCATGAAATAGGTGCTGTGTAGTGATAATGCTTGATGAGGTCTGTCGACTGGGGCAGATTAAGAACAATAACCTCACAACTGAAAGGCTCTCCAGGCTATTTCTGTCACCTCCCTGGACCTCTTTTGAGACTTGCCTCATGCTGCCTCTGTTCCTGCTCCTCTGCTGGGGAGGATACAGGGTCTTCAAGCACAAGTTGGCTGAGAAGTGATGTTCAGTACCTCTGTGTCTTTTCCCTTGAGGGCAGGAGGGGAAGCAGAAGCCTTTGCTCTGCTCACACTGCTGATGTTTCCGGGCCATCCAGCCTGCGATTCGCTTTGGTCTGTAGCGTCGGAAATGCACATCTGTGGGAAACTCTGCCAGGTAGTTTTGGTCTGGGCTTGGGTCAGCATGTGACCATAAGGCTCCCTGTTGTCTGCTGAGCTCTGGGTGGGCTGGTCTGTGTGTGCTGGTGGCAGGGAGCTGCTGAGGCAGCTGCAGGGAGTGTTTCCGATCTTGTTGTCGATATGATGTCATGACCAGTCTCCGGTGTGGGAACACGCCGTTTCCTGCCTTTCAGGGTTATTGCAGATGACTAGTTGGAAGATTCTGTTCAGGAGTGGGAGAGATAAGTAAACAAATAGCCAAAGTTAATAAATAAATAAATAGAAAATTAAAAGAAAAGCTCTAGCATCGTGCCTGCTGCAAGGTCAGAAAACTGCTCTATACATCTCTGCCTGTATGTGCTACATGGGCTCTTTCCAAATGCTGCAGTGTTAAACATGCTCAGCAGTGACTTGAGAGAAAGCTACCTGGCAGATCCATTCTCTAAGGTCCTTTCCATCCTTGGCCTCTCTGCTCAGCCTGCCTGGCAGCCTCTATATCAGCAGGGGAGGGACCATGCCATCTACCTCATGCTGCCTCTTAGATTTGGCTGGATTCAGTGCTTGAATCTTGAGTCTTGGATCTATTGAATCTTGGATTCAGTGCTTTGAAGTGAAGGGAGGTCACCTGGATCACACACAAGCACACAGGGTTGTGTCATTCCTTTGCTTTTCTCTCACAAATGAAGCTTTATTTCAAAGATTGGGCCGGGCCCCTAAATTTGGTGATCTAATGTCTCAAGTTTCTCTTTTGTCTTCTCAGGGCATGAGCTGCCACAAACAGCTCTAATAAATTGCCCTGGCCAATTACGCACCCACATTACCCTGCTATCAGCAGGCAGCAGGGTCAGGAGCCACATCCCTGCCTGCCCCAGGGGAGCCGGTAGCATGGTACAGCAGGAACACAGCTGCAGGGGCACACTCTCCTCCATCTCGTGATGGCAGGGCTGATCCCCTGGCAGGACTACAAAGCTCTCCTGCTTCCCAGGACCTCCAGGTATAAGACACCTGTCTGGAACAAGAAGAGACTGGGAAAATGTTGGCCCCACTCCCTCCTTCCTCACCCGGAGCATTGGTCCGCTTAGTTCAGTGTCTGATCTCTGCACAGGCAGCATGGATGCAGTGGGAGGACTTGATGAGCAGATCATGTCACTTATACATGGCTCTCATCTAGTTCCCGGGGATTTGTGACTCAAAGACTGTCTGACCAAGGACTGACATCATCATAGCTTTTAGCTCTCCATATGTGTCTTTGCTATGGATTTCCCTGGTTGCCTTTTGAACCCATACCAAACCCTGGTGTCCACAGTGTCTCGTGACAAGGAGTTTCCCTGCTCTGACGTTAATGGATTAAAGACCCAGTGAAATAACAGAAAGTGAGTTACTCCGTGGGATGCATTTCTGTTTGGAAGATGTGAAAGCATCTCAGCCAGGGGAACTCTGAGAGGTGCCAGATTGTGTCAGGAGTGCCCAGAGAGGCTATGGCTGCCTCATCCCTGGAAGTGTTCAAGGGCAGCTTGGATGGGTCTTGGAGCAACCTGCTCTAGCGAGAGGTTTCCCTGTCCATGGCAGGGGGAGTTGGAATGAAATGATCTTCAAGGTCTTTCCTACTCAAATCATTCTATGATTCTGTGAAGCAGCACACCTTCAGTTTGTTGGCTGGAAGGTGGGTGAGCTGAGCAAAGTACTTTATGCAATGTGTTGTGAATCTGCTTCCCCCTCAAAAAAAGGAAAAAATAGCGACATAATGGTTGGAAGATGCCAGTCTGGCCTGATGAGTGCCCCTCTGATGTTGGCATGCTTTTTGCTTCTTCCCAGCAACTCTACAGCCAGCACCACAGTCACACCCCACTGAAAGAAAAGGTCTGTTTGTCCTTGTGCTGTGTGACACAGCACTGAGGGGAGCAGCTTCTGTGGCAGCGGGATGTACTGAGTGCAGTGTGCTGGCATAAAAGGGCTTTGCAAGGTAGCACACAACCCAGGGCTTAGGACTTGCTGAACAGAGAGACTGCATTTTGGAAGCCAGAGGCCTCTCTCTACAAAGCAAGCTGAAGCCACAGGGACTGGTTTGCATAGGGGCAAGGAGAGGGGACTTGAAGCAGGAGACTCAGGTCCCTTCCATCGTGTTAATCCTGGGCCCTTCTTCAGCTACCCATCTGTGGCAGCTGCTGCGTGTCCTGGGCCAAGCTGCCCGGCCCCTTGTCCTGTCAGCCTGTGCTGTGGCAGGGCTGCTTCCAGGCAGTGACATAACCGGCTCAGCCCTCGCTGTCCCGCTGCGGTGCTGACAACTCCTACATTCCCAGCACGGCACTGTGGTTTTGCTCCGGCTTCGGCAGCCCGGGTGCCAAATAACGCCAATCAGCTTGCTGACCAGCTGCAGCTGCTGCATCCAAAACCAGGCAGAGGCGCCCCTGCCATGGCTGCCTGGCATTGGTCATGGCACACGGATCAGGCTGGCAGTGCAGAGATCCGCTCCACCATTCACATCCCACTGCTCCCCAGGGAGCACACTGCCAGCCCCTCACACTGATGCTGGGATCAGCCCTGTTCTCTGTGCACTTCCAGCACCACTCTAAAACGGGAGGGTAGATCTAGACCCTCTGTAGCAGACTGGTCTGCCCTGAGCAGTGTGTCAAACTGAGGAATTGTTCTGGAGAGGCTGATTGATCTGGGTGTACCCATACCGGATTACAACTCCTGGGTTAAGCGTAGGCTTTCTTTGCCTTCTCTCCTTGCTTTTTGCCTCTGGGCTAATCTAAACCCCACAGCAAACAGCAAATTCCTGCCTCTGGCCTGGAGCTCATAGGGATGGTTACAATATTGAGATGATCACACATAAAGACAGAGCAGGCTTAGGCAAAGGGATGGCTTCCTAACCTCTTGACCCACTCTAAGCTGGCAGTAATTAAGCAACAGGTGATGTGCTTGTGACTTCAATCGTCTCTTAATGCTGATCAGGTGGGTCAGCTGGAGTGAAGTTGTGATGCTTTAAAAGAGGCTCCTTAAGCAGTTGTTTTAGGGAATGGAATGGTTGTAGATGTTGGTGGCATGTTGGGTAAGTTAAATAGGAGGGTTGGACTTGTGGGGTAGAAGAAAAGCAGATCTTTAATGATCAAGCAGACTGACGTTAGCCTCTGAAGCGCCTTGGGGTATTGAAGGAGCGGTAGCAGGTAAGTAAGTATTGGTATTTTCTTGCTGTTAGACAGGTATGTTTCTTGATCTGCTAGAGGCATTATTTGCTTCATTTTTCCTGTGTTTCTGAGACCAGCACTCATCCTCTGTGTATGTAAGGCCAAAATTCTGGGAAAAAGCCTGAGCACCTGAGGGGTTGGCACTTGCACTGGGAGCCTAGGGCAGCTGGGCTGGGCATTCCCTTTTCTGTGAAAGGGTCTGCAGGCAGAGAGTCTGCCCTTTGGGTGAGTTTGAGAGGGTCCCAGAAAGGAAACTATACTGGAGCTTATCCTGGGAAGCCAGAGACACATTGATATCTCTAAATGCAGCAGTAGCTCTAGCATGGGGCAGCTGCCCTTGAGTGACCTGAAATGAAGGGACTGAAGCCCTATATTGACTCGGAGGACTGCAGTCACTTGTATGCTCTTCAAATTCTTATTGTTGATTTTTAGATTCTTGCACTGAATAAAACTGGTGTCATTCCAGTTTGGACAGTCACATTCCATAGCCAGCTATGACTAATGTATTGAAAGTGCAGTAGGAGCATCGAGTTTTAAAAAAGTAAGGGTCTTTCAGTCTAAGTCATATTAATTGTTAAACTTCTTGTTGATCTTACAGAGCTGCTGTGGTATCTGGAGATGGTTCCTATTCTCCTGTGTAACACAGGAGTGTGCAAACATCACTGAGTGTGGATGTCAGTAACATTCAGCGAGCCCGGGAAGAAGGAGGGTAAGTGATGTGTATGATAAACTCACCTGGAAATTGTGATGTGTTTCTTTAAGTCTGCCCAATATGGGGATTTAGTCTCACTCTTATGTTATCTTAAGAGTATCCAGAGAACTGTCAGACAGTCTACTGGACTCTTATCAGTCAATGAGAGTTGGGAGCTTAAACCCTTTAAGCTCTGTTGATGGCTTCTCATATTTTACTCCTGAACTGCAACCGCAAAAACAATTTTGGAGGGTTTGGAGCCTCTTGCATATGCTCTTTGGTTTGTTTTTTTTTTTTTAAGGAGCCACAATTGCTTCTCTAGCCTGCACTGCTACTTACTCTGTTTTCTGTGTGCAATCACAACCTAGCTCTGAAATAGGCTGGAACTCATTAAACCTGAGTAGAATGGTTGGTTCTATAGATCTCATTTGAAACTCAGTTAGTGAGTCCGCTGCGTTATTACAAATTTACAGTTGTCCTTGGTTGATAATTACGTTCTAAGTCTGCACTTCAGATTAATTTGAGTGCATACTCTAAACAGCTCTGCTGTGGCTTTGGTTTAAGTAAATTACTTACAGGAATGACACATTTGTTACTAATCCTCCAGTCTCCTATAGCCAAATTCTGTAATTCTCTCCCAGACTGGTAAGTCTTTCTTATGCAAGCAGACCTACTGACTTCACATTTATTCACCCTGTTCAGACCACTACTTAAGCACATGTTAATTGTAAACATGTGTTTAGGTCTCTCTGACTTCTGTGAGGCTTAAGAGCTGTCTTGAACAGGCATTCTCTTCCAAATCGGAGCTGGAAAAGGAAACTTGTCCCCTCATAGAAAAGATCAATTCAAGTGTTATGCCTCCAAAAGAAACCCCAAAGTTCTGCTGGATTAGAGCAGGATCTAGACTGGAGGTGTAGTAACTTGCTTAATGTCAAGTAAACTCCTGTTCTGGAAGGAGTCGCTCCCATTCAGCAAGGGTAAGGGGTAGATATTTTGGACACTGTCTGCATATAGATATAAAATGCATTTCAACTCTACTTGGAAGGTGATAACTTTGATTTTTTGTGAATACTTAGTGAAAAGCCTGAAGTGACGTATAACCAGGATCACACCACAGAATTGATACAATTTGAAATAGACTAGTGGGAGCAACACTTTTATTGAGTAAAAGCAAAGAATTGTGTGTATTCTCTTTGGAGTGAGTCACTGTTACACTTTCTCTATTCCTCGTGCAAGCCACCCTAATAGAGGCTGTCAATTCTCATCAAAAGAATCATAGAACGGTAGGGTTGGAAGGAACAGAAAGAGGAGCAAGTTCTTGCTGCCTGTGTGCATGGGTATATGCCACAGATCCTGGGGGAGCAGCATGCTTTTACCTTTGTTTTATCTCCATTGGAGCCTGACACAGGGGACTGTCGTGGTTTGGCTCACCTAGCACAGCAGCACCACAACAGTCCCTCGCTCGGTGCTCCCATTCACCCCCACCCTTGTTAGGATGGTGGAGGCCCCAGCGAAATGGGAGTAAAAAAGATAAGCAAAGTTGTTGTGGATTAAAACAAGGACAGGGAGAGCTCACTGCCAATTACGGTTCCGGGCAAAACAAACTCCAGTACTCGACTTAGAGAGGAAAGTAGGAAAGTTTATTCTACAACAAACAGAACGGAATAAAAGCAAAAGGGAGTAGGATGATGAGAAAATCACAACCAGCACTTTAAGATCTCCCTCTCCCATCCCTCCTTTCTTCCCGGGCCCAGCTCACTGCTCCCGATATCTCTACCTNTTCTCTCCATAGAATGCAGGGGAGTCTCTGCTCTGGTACACCTCCTCCTCTCCTTCATCACTGGCCTTGGAGTCCGCATGGCCGTTTCTCTCACTGTTCCTACTCCTTGCACCACCACCAGCCAGAAGAGGAAGAAGAAGGGACAGAAGAAGGAAGAAGCAGGAAAAAGATGGAGGAAAAGCCACCTCCTCTTCTGGCTTCTTCTTAAAAAGTGATCGTGGAGGCATCTAATTGGCTCAGCCCCAGACGTGGGTCTGGCTCAGAGCTGGGGAGAGTTGCAAACAACTTCTTACAGGCGCCATCTTTACAGCCCCTTCCCCCTTACCAGAAAAGGCTGTCATGTCAAACCATGACAGGGACAGAGGTGGGCAAAGCTCAATGTGGGTGAGATTACTTCAAACCTGCCCGTGTATCTGGTGCCAGACAAGTGGGCTGCAAGCAACATCAGAGGGTAGTCAGGTGGGAGGGCAATTGCAAGGCTGGTGTATGTCCCATCTGCTTTTCAAGCACGCTCATGTTAGACCCAAACAGTCTAAACATCACATGCTTCTGGTTTAATTTAGTTTCATGACAGTAGCTTGAGCAAATAGTTCTCATGTGGCATGACCAAGAGTGACCATAGCCCTGTGTGTGCCTGTCTATTAGGGACCCTTGCAGTATAGTGGGAGGTGAAATGCTCTCAGTGCCTTTGTGTGCTCAGTGGCAAGGACAGCTCTTGCTGATCTGTTGCTGTGTTTAGGCTGCTGGATAGGCTGCTGCAGGTACCAGCTTTCCGTGTGTAAGAGGATGCTGAAAAATTTTAAGTAGGAAAATGAGCTCACTATAGGTGATAAACACTGCAAGTACATCTTCTATCACAAAGAAAGCAGGAAGGTAATCTTATACAATCTCTTTACACTTCTTCAGAAGAAGGAAAATAAAGGGTTAACCCTTAAAAACCATTTTCACCAATTACTTTGCTTCCCCATGACATTGGTCCCCTCAGTTTCTATAGTCCTTTGAAGAACAGCATTGCTAACAACTAACCTCATGTCTTTCATGTAATCCTGAATTTTCCTTTGAGCCTTCAAGGAAGATCACAATTTTGCTTCACTTTGATTTTAGAGTCTGAAATGTCCTACGTAGGACACTGCAAAGGAGTCCTGGGAGAGCAAAAAGGCTTTAGTTTCTCGTGTTTGGTGTTAAATCTATTGTAGCATTTGAAGTCTTTACCAGCATTACAGTTCTAAGCATGCAGATGCTGTGTATCACATGCACACTGTATGGGATGTACCTAAATATTCAAGTGTAGTAGTTTTGAGTGCAAGAGCCAAATGCATACATGTAAGCTGTATGGCAGATTGGCACAGTTGGAAGATGAGGGGGAATAAGCTGTTTATACGCCTTACCCTTCTACCAGCAGCATCCTTTCTGATGTTAGTTATATCACCATGTTTATAGAACATCCAGAGGTTTGAGCACACTTCCATGAAGAGCTGCAAAATGTTGTTTCATTATGTGGAAAGTACCTTGGTAAGAGAAGAGGGGCCATGTCTGTGGAAGGACAACACGCTCCTTATGTTTCCACCAGAGCACAGCTCCCTTCTCATGGTGCTTGGTGAATGCCAAGGTGTACATGATGACTATCACATAAACACCAAGTGTAGTGCTGCTAACAGGTCCCTAAGGACTGGTTTGTCACAGCAGGGGCATTGCAGGAGTGTAAGGGCAGGTTAGCTGTTTCCATAGGTTGACCATGCTCTTCCTTGCCAATCCGTTTGGATGTTCTATGCACCCTGAACACAGGAAAGTTGCTGCACAAACACAGTTATAACCCCCCCAGATGCATGCTCCTGCTTGACTCTTTTTCTTTTTTTTTTTGCTTGTGTGATTGTTCTTGGTGGCTTGTCTGGTGGGTTTTTTGTGTGCACTTTGAGGCCTTCTGTTTAACTCTCTAAAAAAGCAAACAAAAGAGCTGAATAAACTTGCTGATGTTCCCCATTTCATGGCCTGTTGATAACTACAGGATAACACTCTCCATTGGATTCTTCATTTAAAAAAAAAAAAGTAAGAAGAGGGAGGAAAAAAGAGCCTTTGTCAGCCTTGATAGCACTATTCACTGTTTTACCAACAAGTTACAGTGAGACCATGAGCTTCCTGTCCTTTCATCGAAGCCCATTGATCTTTCTCCCTAGTAAACAGAAGGGCTGTAGCTTTTGTTTGACTTGTGCTCCCCATTTGTGCGGTGCATTTCAGGGATGAAAAGTGCTGTTGTGGCCCTTCTGCAGAAGGAGAACTGAGACAATGGCAGTTGGACAATGAGCAGGGAAGAAATGTGTGGTGGCTGGGCTGCTGCAGGGAGACACTGGGGGTCAGGCCCCCACTGTAAACACGATGATCGCTGGGGAAAGGGGCAAAGAGGCTACGGCCAAGCAGCCTGGAGCTGAGCAGCAAGCAAATTTCACGCCCGGGCATTGCTCATCTCTCCCTTTAAATTGGCCCTGTGAAGAGTAATGCAGGTTGCAGAATAAACAGCAGGATGTGCTTGTCCTAAAGAGAACCAAAACCCCTCAGTGATGGCTAGGAGGTAGGAAGCATGTACTAGCAGATTAGAAATCTCACTCTGGCTTTGCTCAGTGACCAGTTAATCACAACCAAAATGACTGTGAATAAGGGTAGCTGACAAGTGTGCTGGAGCTGTAGGACCAGCTATGCTCCTTTAGAAGCACCTTTACTAGTGAAGCCTTTCTGCTGAGTATTGGAGGGGAAGAGCTTTTTGTGGCAAGGTACAAACCCTGGGGCAGGACTGAGGCTGAATGGGCAGAGCTTGTGCCAGTGCAGGAGGCAGCTGCGGTGGTGGGGTAGGAAACCTAAAAATTGCCTTTTCTCCTTAGGTTTTTTTTTTTTTCCTCAGTCACTGCAGTGAGTGGTGCTTTAGAAAACAAAGCAGAGCTTTAGGGTTTCCACTGATGAAGGTAAAATGGTCCAAAAAGACACGACTGCTGGTGGAAAGCAAGTGTGTGCCTTTCTGATCTGGAGTCACAAGAAGAATCCACTTGCCTTCTCCTGCCTTTCAAGCTTCAGCTAAGCAAGGAAACTTTTCCTTGTTGACTTTGTTATATGCAGGTATTCTTGGCCGTACTGTCCCTAGAATTTAGTAAGCTTAATTGAAAGAGAAATAACACAGCATGTCTCAGGGAAGTACTTCCTCTGAAATGCAGTGCCACAGAAATGGAAATTTGTTGATTTCTGTCTTGTTTTGCTTTAATAGCAAAACTTGATTTCACTGGGATGCTGGGCTTTCTTAATTGCTACTTATCTAGCTTGCAGTGATGTCTGGGAGGCTTGGTCACCAACTACAGCTTCATGATGTCAAGCACTTGGCACCTACAGAACAAAGACGTGAGCCTTCCCCTCTAAAGCCTTTCATTATGGCTATACAGGTTAAGATTTCCTGGCTTAGTGTTGTCTCCTGAGAGCCAAGCAGAAATGTAGCAGCTTAACTCAGAGTGTATGTTGTGTTACTTGTTTTCTAAAAGTAGGAGAGAAGAACTAAAGCAAGTAGATGCAAGGGTGCATCTTTACTGATACCAGTATGACCAGTATGTCGATTTGGTTGATTTACTATAGAGAGGCTTAAGCAAACCTTTGCAGCATTCTAAGTTTGAACAGCTTTCTCATCTTTCCCTTTTATGACTGTTGATGAATATCTTACCTCTCAGGTATTGCCCTTGCATGTGATTAGCCAATGTGTTATCCCTGAAACTTGTAGCACGAAACCTTTTGCAACATAATTTGTCTAGACTGTTCCACTCCCATAATTTGGTTTTTTTGCAGAGCATGCAAAATATGGGAAGTCTCAGCTGGAGTGTCCCTAAGCTACAATGTCAAACATGGTTGAAAATGCTGTGGTGACTAAAGTCTTGGTTTTTAAAAGTTATTTTGAAAAAGCAAAGCCTAAAAATGCAGAAATCTTCAGAGCTTTGCTGCAGCTCTGTCACCTGCTGAGCCTCACTTCACTGTTCTCTAAGTAAAAGCTACAGAGAAATGTAGCTTTCATTATGAGCACTGCACAGTTGGCCAAGATAGGGTTTGGTTTTTAAAGCAGCTTGTGTGATGAGGCTTGGGCTTTTTTTAAAGTGTTATGTTACAGCAGAAAATGGATTTTAAACATCAGACTCAGGTGCCTGCCTGTGCAATCTGATAATTGTCTGAACATGCATCTATTTCATAGTATTTGTAAAATGTGTGTAATATTCACCTGTGGTTGAGAACAAACTTTAGACTTTTGTATGAAACATAAGTGTCTGTGCATCTATGAAGGTAATTTGTTCCTGGTGCAAAATGCATCCTCCCTCCTTGTGGAGGGTGTGAACCCAAAGCACACTTTTGGTTGTTTTTGGTTGATGTGTGTTCATCCACTGATGCTGCACAACTGATGTTTCTGCTTTGCCTTGACTTGTATGAGTTGTCTCATCGGTTTCTTAGGGCACGTAAATGCTGAGAAATTATACTCAGGCAAAAGTCTCTGAGCCAGAGCCTAAGGAAAGAAGAGACCAATGGGATGCTGATGACTTTTTTTCAACAGCTTTTGGGTGTTGATCTGAATGTTTTGCTTGCATTGTGTAAGTTATGCTGACATAATAGCAATCTAAGTAGGCTTAAAGAATATCACTAATACAAAGCTGTTGGGCTACTCAAGTGACACAAACCTTTTTTAGGACTAAAGACACGGACCTGATCTAGGTGGACCTGCTTGAGCAGAAGGGTTGGACTTTGATCTTTAGAAGTCCCTTGCAACCCCTACCATTCTGTGATTCTCAGCTTCACTGTATTATGGAGAAGGCCAGAGACTTATGGTGTAGAGCCAAGCAGTCTCCTATCTCGTGAGGATTTTGCAACAGACATGGGCCTCTGAAGAGGCATGATCTCAAAATTACTTTCTTCCCCTCAGCAACTACTAAGACAGGCTGTGCCCTGGGATGCAGTATGGGTTAATGCTGATACCTCGATGAGAGAGTATTCCTTAGCTGTCACCCACTTGCTTTTCATTCCTGGTATCCTTACCTTGCTTCTCTGATGACTTTCAGGTGCACTGATAATTTCAGGAGCAGCCACAAAGCTCTTGGGCAATTACAGGCGTGGGGTTTTTTTGTGGCATCTGAGGTGCTAGGGGGGATTGCTGGTGCTGACCACCTCAGTCCTCTCTCTGGGCCAGGCAGAGTGGTGAGTGGCATCTACTGGTAAAGACAGGGAAGAAAGGCTTGCCTGCAGTGGGGCAGGGCAGGCAGGAGGGCTTAGGCTGTTGTATACAATTAATCAAAGCAGATTTTGGCTGGTGTAAAAGAGTAAATACCCCTCCTCTTCAGCACATGCTGTGGGAGGTTTCCAGAGAAAGTCAGACTCTCGGCTCTGTCTCCTGTGTGAAAGGCAGGAGCCCCTGAAGCACAAAACCCCACTCCTGGACAACAAAGCATTGTTCACCAACACAAAATCAGGAATGGGAAGAGGAGACCACCTACATCCACCACAAATCCCCTGGTACTGCTTAGAGCAAAAGTGGCAAGCTTTACATAGCCCGATGCCCTGGAAGGTTGTTGGGAGGAGGGCTTGGGGGAGACAGGGTTCCTGCTGGGGATCTCCTGCTTGAGTTCCACTCTGTCACTGTAATGTTTTCCTTTCCTGCTTATCCATGCCTTGATTTTTATTTTCAGACCCTAGGCTGGAGCCTCATGGTGGGCACCATAATCTGGTTTTGCCATGAGTAAATCCCCACATTTTACAGTGTCACTGTGTTCCACTTTTGATCACTTTGTGTGCAACCCAGAGTCTCTATTCTTTTGTTCTTTCTCTCTGGCTCTCTTTAGTTAGTTATTCTAATTCTATGATTAATAGTGGGGAAGATTTTCTGAGACTTGTGTAAATAATGCTGCTCATTGTCAGGAAACTTGCATTAGAATCTGGGAAGGAAGGCTTTTAATTTTATTTCCTAATATAAAGAAAATGGGGCTGAGAGATGGGATAAGGATTAAGTTAAAGGTAAGGGATGACAGGTGGTCTAAATCCAGCCCTGAGTTCTCCTCTTCAAAAGCAGGCTATTTCCTAGGTGCTTCCTTTCTCCCACAGAATTTGAGGGATTAGCACAAATTGGGGCCTAATGATGCAATGAAGCTTTTCATGTTGCTGTTCTCCTTGTGGGCAGCTTGTGCTGTAGCCCTTAGGTATGCTCCAGGCTAAAACACTGGCAGATGTAGCAGAGAGCTGGGATGGTAAAGAAACACAGGAGCTTTCCTGCCTGCTCTGCCATGCTGCACACAGTGTGTGCTCACAAGGTATTTGGTTGTGTTGGAATTTGCCTCTCCTGTTAAAAGCTCTGGGAACAAATAAGAGTGGCTGCTGTTGCTAATGCATTTTTACTTCCTTTGATTTCTTTTTTTGAGAGGCCACAGCCAAAGGATCTTCTGTTTTACGTTGTGTTTCTTCTTGCTTCTTACTCATAAATATCCATTGCATAATTGTGCTGGAAAGATATTGGCTGAAAGGCTGGATTGCAGGCAAGCAGGATGCCCTTTAGAGGATTTGGTTGTGGGGAAGCTGTCTGCAGGGTGATAGAACTGAGAGAGGACGATGACTGCATGCATTGGCAAAAATGCTACTGAGCATTTATTAGGCCTGTAGCCTTCCTTCTACAGAAGGTTGAGCCTGCCCTGTAAAGAAGACTTTAATACAAATTAAAAAGAAAGTAAGACCCCACTAGAATCTGTTGCAAATACCACAGGTGGAAGATGACAGGGCGTTGGCTTTACATGATTTCCGTAGTAGTGAACAGATCTTCTACTTAATTAACCTGGCTGTGGGTTCATGCTGATGCAAATGCATAAAGCTTCACCTAAGAAGTAAACCCCTATGTGTGTATAAATCTGTTGATTTAAACATGAGATTTTCAGGTTTTCCTTGTTTTTGCACAGGAATCTAGTCCAGGAGCACTCTGGTCCAATACACTGCCTTTGCAACAGCCTGTACCTCTGTAATGAAACTAATCAGTATGCAAGGACTCTCACTGGGGCATAGCAATGCATGCAACTTACTGCACTAAGCTCAGCTGGTTTGATTAGACTTTAAAACTGTTCCCATATCTTTTTTTCCATGAGGGGTTTATTTCAATGTCACTAGAGAAGTTTGGAATCTATTTAAAGATACTACTCAAGGCCTCTGCTCAAAAATGCTGTCTTGGGACAAACGTGGTGGTTGAAACTGGTTACAGACTGATTAAAAAAATATATCTTTTAAAGATTGCTTAAAAACCGAAACTTCTCATGCAAAGCCAGGCTTTTATTTCTTGGGAACTGTGATGTACTTCTCCAGCTCTTTTCCTTACCTTTGGGAAAGACATGTTGCAAGGAAGAGAAATTTATGAGGCAAGTTAAAAATAATGTAAACTTCAAATAGCAGCTTGAACCACAGAACTCTTCTTGACATTCGAGAGATAAATTGGTGAAAAGCAAATATTTTAACTTTATTATCTTGGTGGACTCTCTGCTGTTGGCATTGGGGAAGCAGAGAGTGTGAAAGCTTTAGGAGAAGTGTCCTGTTGTAGAGCTGGATACTATGGAGATCAAAAGACAGGTGAGTAGCTAATCTTGGTGCTTTGGATTGTAAAGAAATGGCAACAACTCCTACTACTGGTGTTGGAGAGACTTCAAAGTGATGTAGGGAAAGATGTAAAGTGAACTGATGCTTCCTGAATAAGCGCAAGTCTGAGTTCAGGTCACCTTGAAGACAGTAGGTTTTTCAAGAATACAAAGCATAAATGTAGGAGCCTTATTTTAGTTAAGGTTTTGTGTCATATCTAGAGGTATATCTCTGAATTTGCCAGCTTTACCATTGAATTGGCCATGTGATGCTTGTGATGGAATGAAATGCAGACACTGCTAAGGCTTTGATTCTATTTAGCAGCAGTGCAGTGGGAAGGAGCAGCCGCTCGGATGCGGTGACAGAATGGAAGCCAGTTGTAGTAGTGAAAGCCTTACAGGGTTAACCATAAAGTCTGCCTGCAGCTGCTGCAGCTCAATACCCAGCATTCACATTCGGCCTCACCAAACTGCCTTGTGACATTTTTGATTCATATCAGGGACAGAGTACCATTGTTGGGGGGGAAAAATAACTGTTTTATAAAAATGTTCTGCAGGCTTTCAGTCTTTCTGGACTTTATTCTCAGATCCTCAGTGCCACTCTGTAGACTGGAAAAAAGTTCTCACTTTGCTTTTGCACTCTCTGCTTTAAAGTTTCTGGCTTGATTTATGAAATAGCATGAGCTGCTTAAAACTCGGGAAGAGGCTAAGAGCAGGCCCTGTTCTGTCTTTGTCATGTTGCTATGACTCTTAGGGTTTGAGGGAGCTGTGCCTCTTGATGGTGTGACTAGGAGGATTGTCAGCTTACTTTAACCAGCAAGAAAGATACTGGGGGTCTGAGGGGAAAGGCTTCCCCTTTTGTAACTGGGAAGGTTTTTTTGAAGCATTTCCCTTTGCTTATAAGACCAGGGGAACAAGGCTGCCTGCTGCAGGTTTGCTGTCAGACCATCAGCACGATTGCTCTGATCCCACTGATACAACAGGCTCTGGGGATGGAAGCTGTGCTGGTTTACTCTTTTCAGTGCAGAGATAAAAAGCCTCTTTGTTTTTCAGATTTATGGAAAAGTCTTAAATTGTCACTCATTGCCCTGGGTAACCCCATACTGTGCTGCTAGTTGGAGCTCCAGAGCTGAACACCTAGTGCCTAGCTGCTACGATGGGACAGTATGAAAAGGGTTTTTACCATTCTCATTCCTCTGAAGGAAGTGTTGCTGAAGGGCCTCAATGCATTTTCTCAAACCCACAGAGAATTTGCAGTTTGAGAAAACAAATTAAATTAGCCCTGTTTCTCTCTTTTTGTTTTTGGTTCAGCTTGTTTCTAAAGGAGTCATTCTCCTACATCCATGTTCCAGCAGATGCTCAGATGGGGATAGACTGGAAAAAAAAAGTCCTTGAGAAATGATAGACTTTTTTTTTTTAAACTAATTAAAAAAGGTTCGATGTCAATGGGATCCTGACTACAGTTTCCATGAAGCCAAATGTGCTGTAACAGAAGGGACCATTTGACCCTTTCCTGTGGGGGTCATTGAGGACTTCAGGCAGAAAGATCTCAAAGCCTGCTGTAAAATGCTACTGGGATCTTGGTGCCCCTTCACAGGGCAGAGCCTGCCTAGGCTGCAATACCAGGTCCACATTTTCCTGTGCATGAAAAAGGATCCCTCTTAGGACGAACAGTGAAGCTGCTGCTCCTGTGCCTCAATCGGCTCACAGCTTTTAGGAGCCTGAGCTGGTGTTGAGTGCCCATGTGCTGTGCTCTCCTGGCTCTGCAGCAGAGCAGCAGTATCCAGGTCAGCTCCTTAGAGGCTTGGTTCAGGTTTGGCAAAGTTTAACTTGGGCTCTGTGCTATTTGAAACAGACTAAACTGCTCCAGGACTAGGAGGAGCCGGATAGCAGTGTACGTGCAGCATTGCACCCATACAGAGTTGGCCTGGGGATCTCTGCATCATGCCAGGCTGCATCCCCAACCTGGATAAAGCACCTGCAGGTAACTGGGAGCTGCCTGTGCCTGGCCAGAGGACAGTGTCAGGTTAATGAGGCATTTGCAGGCTAAAACCTTTTTATTTTTTAATTTACAATCCCAAAATGGCAAACTGTGGTGTTTGTTTTGTTTCATGTTTTTAAAAGGCTTTTTGCCTAGATTGGCATAGAACACATTCTTTTACTCAGTGGAAAGCTGTTGTGGACTGATTAAAGCTCTTAATTTCCCTTTCTCAGGCACTAAAACCTGTGGCTCAGCGTGGCTTTTCTGATTTTCCTGTTCTGTAGTTTACTTTCCATATTTAGCATTCACGTATTTTTCTTCCCTGATTCTTAATGTGCTTAGCTTGGTAAGTTGAATATAAGATCATTATAGTAGCATCTGAGATCATAATATGTCTATATCAAAGGGCAAAATTATTCCCTGTTGTTTGTAAAGGAATTATTTAATAAGTAATCCTTGTAAGTGTCAACATTACACATGAGATGACATAACACTTGGGGAAAGCAAGGACTAAGCCAATATTCCCACACCAGCTTCAAAGCTAAATATGCTTTCACATACAGATGCTTCCTATTTCTCATCTGTGGCTTCTATTTCCTCCTAATTGGAGTTGACATTGGAAGTACCAGTTCCTCTTTTCCTCCTCCTGGATGTTTTGATTGGAATGTTAATACCGTCCTCCTTCATTACCAGGTTCTGTGGAGTTGCATGCCGTGTGGCTTAAGGTATAGGATCAGTTTTCCTGTAGAAGCTTAGCCTGACCCAGTGTCAGAGGAGTGTTAATTCACAGCTGGCTACAGCTGCACAGCAGCCCGAAGTTCTTGTGTGACTGTACTTTTGGAAGTGATTGAAATCTGGACCTAGATTTTTGCCTTTCTGGCCTATCCTGCCCAAAAGCAAACTTCCCGTTAAATGATCACAGAGAGGATCGGTCTGTTCTGCAAGTAAAACAGTGAAATCCTGGATGCTGAACACACACACACACAAAGTATTTTTTCCCCTAATGTTTTCACACGTTGGAAACATCATTTTCTGCAAAAATCTGAAGTTTTTGGGCCTCTAGGTAGCAAAGAACTCCTCCATGCTGAGAGGTTTCTGTTCACTGTGAAACTCCTTGCCATCTCTGCCTCTGCACTGTGCATCTCTACCAGAGAAAAATCTCCCTCGCCTCCAAGAAACATTAATAAATTTCAGTGAATTCAGAGCATCAGGGGGAGTTTATTTTTGATCAGAATTGCCTTGTAAACAAAACACAGCATCCCAGAATGGTGGGGTCGGAATGGCCTTGCAGAGCTCATCCAGCCCAACCCCCTGCTAAAGCAGGCTCCCCTCGATCAGGGGGCACAGGAATGTATCCAAGTGGGTTTGGAAACCTCCCAACAAAGAGCCTCCACACCCTCCCTGGGCAGCCTGTCTTCACCTGAGCATCAAAGAAGTTTCTCCTCATGTTCCAGAGGAGCTTTTTGTGTTCCAGCTTTTATGTCCATTAGCCCCAGTTCTGTCACAGTACTACAGAAAAAAGTGTTGCCTCTTCACATCCACATCCCTAATGCTTGCCTTCCTGAAGCAACTTCCGAGGTGGGACGTTGTGGAAAAGGAGGGGGGGGAGGGAAACCCCAGAACAATGTGGTGTGTCAGTCTAGGTGCTGCTGTCCTCAGCTGAGGGTCTGTAGGTCGCAGGATACCTGCAGCTTCCTCAGGAGTTATGTAGTTGTCAGGAAGCTGCAGTGATTTCTTGAGAGCTCACAAGCATACATTTAATCTCTTCTCTCAAATCACTGTGAAGTGATTACCTTTTTCTTCTTTTTTTTTTTTTTTTTTTTAAGCTGCTGGCTTCTAAACACACATTTATCCCTAAAGGAAGAGGTCTGAGATTTCCCTGCAACACCTCTGTCTTTGTGGCTCATTGAGGCTGGGTGTGAAGCCACCCATCATTCTGCTGAGACCTAGGTACTAAGCAGATGTCCCTGCAACCCTGCTCAGTGTTCAGCTCAGAGCTGACTCCTGGTCTATGGGCTCCCTGTGTGGGTGAAGGCAGCCTTTCATCTACCTGCAGAAGTAACACCCAAATGTGATTCCTCAGAGCCAATTGTTGCACCAAGCTCACAAAACTAGGGTCCTCTACTGAGTAGAGTGTATTTGCAAGTCTTGGGGCAAAGGCTGTCTTGTGCTGTATTTACACAGCTGAGGCTCTGCAGGGATGTGGCACTGCAAATAAGGCTAATAAAGTAACAATGCCTGAGTCCAGGGGGGCTTTCAGTCTCTTTTCCTTACAAGGGTATGTACTGTTACAATGATCCAGGGAATCTCTGCTTCCCTGGTGCTGACTTGCCAAATATGCAACTCTGCCTCCTCCGCTGTATTTATTTTCAAGATCTCTTTGGCTGTGCTGTATATGATGTCTGTAGGCATATCCAGGTGCCACAAAGCCTATACCATAATGATGCTGTTCTGTATCATCTCTGTGCAAATAATAACTCTGTGTAATCATAGCACTTGCACAGAAATGAAGGTTTATTGTTATTGCCTGTTGCAGGCAAACTGGTGAAAAATGGTGATACATTATGGATCACTGGAGAGGATCCTGAGGATCTGTTGTGTAGTGTCTGTCCAGTTTTCTATGTAAGAGCTATGTAGGTGCTTCAGGGCCTCTTGGGACCAGGAGGGATGGGAAACATGCTTTTCTTTCCAAGTGCCTTCAATGCTAGTTCACCTGGGAAGCTTGGCTTTGCCCGAGACCCCCCATGCAGATGCAGTTGCCCTGTCTGCTTCCAAGTGCTGGGCAGGTATACCATTTCAGTGTGTCTCACAGGGCTGAGACTATTTGACATAATAAAAGGAAAGCAACATTTACCTTGAAACAAAACTGTTCTTCAGATATTTTTCACTTTTGTGACTGGGCTTGTGAGCTCTCTGTCTCTTTTTACACATGGCTAGCCTGAGATCCCTTGAGGCAAGTGATACTGAGGCAATGTGGTTGCTCTAAGTATTCATTTTAGTTAGAGTAAATGACAGGGGGCTAATTTTCAGCTTTATTATCTGGATTTGAGACTTGTAAAATATTTTAGCAAGTGCTGAGGAATCCTGTATGTATTGCTCTGCTTTTTCTCAATTTCTTGTTCAAGTAGAATGATTTTTTGTTTTTTCTTACTTTGGAAATGAGGGAGAGGCAGCTGACACAGGCAGCTTTCTTCATATGTCCAAGCTCACTCTGAAACTGTGTGAGGTCTCCTGTAGTCCAGACCTGTTCTTCCCCTTAAACGCTGTGGTGCTGATTGTTTTGGGGCTTTGCATGAAGGATTAGTGGCCCTCAAGGTCTGTCATTACTTCATCAAAATAATTTCCATACTTGATCTAAATGGTATTCAATCTGTGTATGTTTTTAGAGACAAAATACAATGGCATCAGCCCAGAAAGCTGAGGGCTGGGCACCATCTTTGAACAGGTTTGTATGCTGCCTGGTGTGTCTATGGCACTGCTGCAATATAAATATGCCAACTACCTCCTCTAAGTTTCCCTTCTGTTTCTGTTGTCACTGTGTTCTTTCTGGAAATCCATGCAAAATATCATGGAGCAATATCAAACATTTTCCCTTGTCTTAAATTCCAGAGTCCTAGATACCTTCCTTATCTATTTAACTCCATCGACGTATTACAAGGCATTCCTGCAAATTACCATCAGCGGTGACAAACCTACATTGTAGACTTATGTAGTGATTCTGATGGCTGTACAGACCTGTTTGTTTTGTTCTGAACTAAATTAATAACACTGAGGTGGCACCTGCTCCGGCACTGAACTTTTAAAACTTTCCTCAATATACTAATCAGCATGTCAGTGGAATATTCTTTCTGGATAGAGACAAGGCTGGTGAAACGGATTAGACATTCACATGGCATTGCATAATTCAGAGAGCAGGCATGGTGCATATAATTTGCATTAATAGCTTCTACTGTAGCAGCTTCTCACAAGTCTCTCTCATTAGATCATATGTGGAAGCTTCCAGACTGTCAATCAATTACAGTAATTCCCTTTTCCATATTTATTCCATCACAATTATTGACAGTTACCATTAAGTGACATTAATATAATACAATACCACCTTGCATTTTCCAGTGCTCCTCTTACAGAGTGCTTAATCTGTGTAAGGCTGAGAGGCTCCATTATACAGGAAAAAGGTGTCTGCTCTCTCTAGCTCAGTCTAGTGTGACTCCTCTGTGGTGGGGAGGGGCACAGAACACCTTATATTATGCTGCCTTGGAATCCCTTCAGGGCTGCTCAGGAGCAGGGTCTGTGGAATTAGGATGGAGATGGCATCTGCCCAATGGTGAGCATGGGGTGCCATGAGAGGTCAGCAGACTCACTGGGATAGAAGCAGCTTTTATTAACTGTAATACCTCAGTGCAGCTTATGTGGCATGTTGAGGTGCATCAGCCTGGGCATTTTAGTATGGTTGTGTTTATACATGCCCACTGGAGGCAATGGCCTGATGGCAGCTCAAGAACTGCTCTGGCTTTTCCTCTGCAAAGCACATTACGCTACTGGTGCTGAAAACTGAGACTGGTGGTCTCAGTGCTCCTATCTGAGATCCATCTTCGGAGGGTGACTTTGAGATTACTCTGAGGGGTCAAACAATGGTTTGAATAAAGAAACCTGTTATCAAATGTTATCAGAGAAATGTGGGTTACTTCAGCAAACACTACAGGGTGGGTCAACTGGAGCACTACATATGCTTCTGGCCATAGCTCGCCATCACTGGTCTTTCATTAGATGATGTTTGCTGAGACCTCTCCTGTGGAGTTAGGAAAGCTTTTAGACACAGCTCAGAACTTTTCTTAGATTCTCGTATCCCTTAGTTCCCAGATGTCCTCTTCTAATATGTAAAGACTTAATTAAAAACTTAAAAGGTGACTTGTTCTTTGTGGTGGATGGGAGAAGAAACATGTCTTTTGCAGATCAGGAAAAGAAGGAATTGGTTCCTTGTTGCAGCAGAGTCCTGTGTGGACTCTGCTGCAACATTCTCCCTTGAATTGCCTGTACTGTAATAAAAATGCTCTCTTAAGAATGTATTGTGCTCTCTTTGCATTTTTGTTGCCTTTGTTCTAGGGACTATTTCTGCCTCTTTTCAGTCTTGAGGTGCTTTTCCCAGCTTGCTGAGCTGACATGATGAGATTCTTTCACCGCTCCTCAGTAAACACTTCATCAGCAATTCTGCACATATCCAAGGGTTTATCTTCTCTTGCCTTTGCTGAATTTTCTGGTGCCTCTTTCTTCATCTCTCCTCCTAGGTTGGATGCTTTCACACTTACCCTCCTCTTCTTTAGTACATGTTAGGTTCAGTTGCCACCGTGTCCCTGTTGAAGACCTTCCTAAAGCTATTGCTGCCAAATATGCTGGATGTCTTCTTTCTCACAGTGCTCCACTTCCATTCTTGTCATTCATGTGTAACAGTTCAATGATCTTTCCCCTTCTCTGTCCACTGAGCTCATTTAAAATCCAAACAGTTTCTGTCTGTCAGCAATCCTGTTTGTGACTTTCACTCTGGTTACTTTTCTATTCAAAATCTTTCCTGTCACCTCTCATCTTCAGGATTGTCAGAGCCTCTTCAAGACATTCATTTCCCCATCTATCTTTTGTTCTCATCCATGGCTTCTTGTTTCTTTTCACAAGTCTGCAATTGAGAGTGTCCCAGCAGTTTGTGCTGCTGCCCATGTCCTTTTTGGTATGCTTGTTGCCTAATCTTCCCCAGCACAGGAGTGGTCTTGACTTCTGGTATACACTGCTCAGGCTGTACCTCAAAGTTCTGTGTTGTCGCTCTATAATCAGTTCTGTAGCTGCATGAAGTTCATGTAGTGCCTTTTCACAGTTTTAGGATCCTGAGTTTTGCTCACTCTAAATAGGGGTGGTCTGAAACTTGAATTTCCCTTGTGTTTCCATTATTACATCCAGATTTTAGGATTTTGCCTTACATAAACATATGCTAAGCGTGGACTTTGGATGCACTGCCAGGTGCAAGGTTTTGGTGGCAAGCATATCGCTGCTCTTGCTTTAGCCCAAGTTGCTTTTCTCCCAAGGTAGGATAATATTCTCAACTTGAGTGCTGGCTAAATAGTACTTGAGCATCCTAAGTAAATGTGATTTGCTTTTTACAGCTAGCAGATTATTTAGTTGGGAGCTTTGAGCACTGCACATTAAGCTTTACAGAGTTATCATTGCAAACTGGTTACAGTTAATGTTGTGCATTTTTTTTTTTTCCTGATGATACAATCATTTGAGAGTTTGGCAGCATGTGTTCAAAATGTAACCAGAATAGTATTCTTTACAGAATGGATCATGTTGCTTTGTGACATTTGCTTCAAAAAATGTCTCAGTGAATTTCAGTATTTGAACCAGAATTGTGTACGTGTTTAGTCAAGAAATAAAACAGCACGTCATGTAATTCTCACACTTAATCTAGGTATTAATAGGTCAAGCTTCAGTGTGTGAACAGTGATTTTGGAATAAAAACATATGCAACTTCAAATGCTAAACTAAATCTGGGGATAAATGATTGTTATACATTCTGTGTTGAAAAAGACTCAAGCTGTGTCCTATGAGTTATTCCCTCCCTTCCAACAATAATGACGTGATGGATTTTTATCTACTGATGACTTAGACATGATATTCCCAGCAATCACTACATCTCCATTTACACAGGACTGGTGTGTGTGACTAAAGCTGGTTCTACTAAAGTGGAATTTGTCTCCACAATCCAGCAATATGAAAGATCCTAAGGACTTTCCATGCAGGTGAAGGTATGAAGGGAAGAGCCACAGAAGAATATCGCACCCTTCTGTGTACGGTATTAGTGACCTTCTTTAAGATCTGCGGATGAGTACTATAATACTCTGTAATAGAGTGTTATTATTCTTGATCTAATGATGGTGCAGCCTGGGGTGGGTTTGTGTCCATTGCCAGAGAAGCATGACACACCTCCCCAGCAGTGAACTGGTGTGCCACCCTTGAAAGCAGAATTGATGCCAAAGGCCTTTAAATGGCGTGGGAAACGTGTGTGCTGAGTGAAGTCCCATAGGATAGTAACAGGGAGTGGGCTGCGTGGAGTAGTCGGGTGAGAGCTTTCACATCCCCCTTGGAGAGATTGTGTAATGAGAGACACGCAAGGGCTCAGTGACTTGTTCATGACTTGAGTGCTGCTTCAAGAGAACATTTGTGTAAGCTGTGGAAGGCCACGTAGTATTTGGGTGTGATTAATGAGAATTTGTCATCTGAAACGCAGTCAGCGTGATGCTTTCGTAGCTGTGTGCCTCGAAGCATGAGCCAACCCACAGTGGAGTATTAGAGGAATTACTCAGCAGATTACTTCCATGGTGTTTTTGTCTGCTTATTCATCCCAACACTCATTTGATAAAAGGAAGGGGGTGTGAGAGTTTGCGTTATGCGTTTTTGTTAGTGTCTAAATTGTGGCTCTTCAAAAGGTCGTGAGTACTTGAAGCTGTCTCAGACTGGTCAGACCATGGCTATTAGTCACGGAGCATTATTCACTCAGTCCCTTTCTTTCTTCTTCCCCATCCTTTTAGCTGAAGATGTGATCTTTGGTGAGGAAACAATAGCTAAAGGAAACTATTTTCCCCCGGATGTTGAGTTCTTCCACCAGAATCTAGTAGAAATCATTGACACACTGCTGGCTACAGGATGACCCAACCTCCCCTGTGACAGTTCATCTGAGCTGGGTGCAGGACAAGTCTTAGAAACCTTGTCTGCTTGTTTTCCTGTTGTGTCAAGTGCAGTGCCTTTTGCTGTACTCCTAGCCCTTACTAGGAGATCTTTCTGTGTTTAACCAGCTTTCTCTTACAGGCTGCTTGTTCTGTAAAAATTATGTAACACTGGATTTCTCTTACAAGCTGCTTGTTCTGTAAAAGTTATGTAACACCATTCCTCAGGAGTTTCTCTTTCAGTTACTTCTTGGATAAAATAACTGCGTATTTGATAAATAAGTGAAAATCTGGGAGCAGTTCCCTGGATGAGGACCCTGGTTGACATATCTACTTTTTATAAGCAAAAATTGGTAGAAGCTGATGCTGTTAGCTGTTTGTATTGCTGTAGAACTCGGTGAATCCACTCACCTTGAGCCTCTGTTTCTCTTGGGTTCTGTATAGCTATTAAAAGGTGTTCCTTTCCCCAAAAGGAAGCCTGTGCCAGTAAAATGAGTGGAAATGAGAAGTGTCAGAAACACAGGATAGTTTAGGAAACTAGCTGCTGTGCATAATTCTTAGGCAATCAGCAGCTGCAATGCTTTTATAAGCCATTGGCTATGTGAGTGTGAAGACTGGCAAAAAAGAAAAAAAGGATACTTCCTCTGGTGAAAACAGATGGAAACTATTTTAGTCTGTATACTTTTATGGTGCGAGATGAAATGGTAGAACTGTGACCTGTATGCCTTTGGAATATACCTCAAAACAAACAAAAGGCATTTTTCTGTTGACGTGATGACCAGAAATTCATGCTACATTAATATTTTATTTAGGATGACATCTAAATTTTATGTGGAAGCCAGAGCTTGTTTGAGCGAAGTCTTAACATTTATTAACCTTTATTTTGATGTGCCCATGAACAGTGGCATGTAAATGGCAGGCTAATCAGCCACAGATAGCTACTGTGGTCTGATCAGATCTTGATGTACAGAATGGTTCCAAGAGCACACTCATGTAAATGGAAGTTTTATGCAGTTTCCAACCTAGTTCATGGCTTTGTGGAGAGCACTCGTGTCTTGTTTGTTTCATAGCAGTGCTATAGCAATTTTGTTGTTGAAATATTTTTTGAGTGGGGAAAACCCTGTGTTTTCAGTATCTGCATAAGTGCAAAACATTTGCTTTTCTGCATACAGTTTGAATGTGCTGTCAAAATGGCATCTGCCTGAAGAATCAGGGCTTTCCCTGGGGGAGCAGAGCTGTGGGGATAGCTGTGGCTGAAGCCCTGCATGCCTTGAGTCTCATCTGAGGGCTGCAGAGAGGATCTTTACAGCGGGATGTAATCCTCAGGGAAATGAGGGATGTGAAAGAAAGGCTGTTGTTGATGGATCCAAAATAAGTGGTTTCATTCCATAGGTGTCTTCTCTATTTATTTGCTTTCCTTCGTGCTGTTGTGTCTTGATGAGTTGAGGAAGATCTGCAGAAGGGCCTGAGTCTTGAACTTTCCTAGAGTTTAAGGTACTGAAGTCTCAGGGGTTTCATTATTTTATTTCCCTAAGTGCAGTCTTTGCTGATTTCACAATTGAGCAGCTAATTCTAGCAGTAATGGTGGTGTTGCTAGGATGGATGTAAGACCGTAAATGAGCACAGTTTGTGTGGAAAGGGGTATGTTCTTGCAGGAGCAAACCATGTAGCTGTGCAAATCACCAGACATGGATCCTGTGGACACTTCTCTAGGCACAGGAGAGTCACAGTGAACTTAGATAATGCTGCAGTTCATCTCTGGGAGGAGGGGAGAAAGTCTCTGGCAGCTTTAGCTATCACTTCTCATTTTTCTGTTTGGAAACGTGATAAAACTTTGTTCATCAGCAATGGTTTTCTGACATGCTCCCCTGCATTTCCCTCCCCACCTGAACCTGTTTCACTCTATTCAGGGATGACCTCAGAGTGTCACCCTCAAATCTCTCTTTATGAGGATCTTTTGTGCCTTCTTGGTCTACTTCAGTGCATCAGGATCTAGTATCTTTCAGGGACTCGTGTCTTTGAAAACAGTTCTGCCTTCTCTTTTTGAGGGGGTTAGTTGCCTTTGTGCTAGCTGGTCCCTGAATTGTAGGTTTCAGCTATATGGTCCTTACTGTGCTTTGTGCTGCCATTTAGTGTAGATGCAGGTCCTAAAGTAATCTTGAGGCTTGCTGACTTGGTGGGGAGCAGATGTGCTGGCAGCACAGCACACTTGGCTGTGGAGAAGGGGGATGTTCTGGCTCTGCTTTCCTTGGAGTCTGTCTCTTCTAGCTAGTCTCTTAAGTCACCTTAATGGCAGCCTAAACATATGGGCAGAGGTACGAGGAACGACAAGCAGTCTGTCAGTCTGCAAGGGAATGGACATAAAGCAGGAAGACCAGCTGGGGAAAGGACAGTGTAAGATGCACTAGGCCTTGTGTAATCAAAAGGAATTACTTTTAAAAATCATCCTTAGTTTAGGGTGTTTCCACTCTTGTCTTGGCTAAGGATTTGCAGTTGAATTATGCCAGCTTTGTACGTAATCATAGATCTATGCATAATTTTGATATTGTCTCCAGAAGTATTAGAACCTTGATAGAAAAATTGCCAAGGGGGATTACATAGCTAAACCTTGAAAAGACACACAAATCAATCATGGTTTCAAGCAAAATCCTGGTGTGCTTTATTCAGCAAAGACTATTAAAATAGATGACAGGAAAAACAGATTATCTGTTGTTATATTATAGTGAGAGAAGGGAGATAGTCCAGGCAAAATTATCTGGTCACCCCCTCACCACACTGTGAGACTCAATTGCTTCAGTCCTTCCTAGAAGGATTCAAGACTCAGTGACTTCTGTACATCTGCTCTGTGCTTGTTATCTTGATGTCTGCATTTTTGCTTCACTTGAACTTATTGTAGATAGAGAATCATCATTCTAGCTACAGGCCGGACAATGCAGCCAGGTGTTACCTGAACTTTGGATGTAGATACCTGCCAAGTACCAGAGTCTTGATTTGCAGAAACTCATATTGCACCTCTACAGAGACTCTTCTGATCTTGCCAAATGGAAAAGTATGGAAGCTCAAATTAACTATTTCCAAGAGTGCGCGAGAATCCTTTCACTTGGAGCTTTAAGCAGATAGAAGCCTAACTTGTAAGATGTGAAGAGTAAACCGGTCCTCACTTCAGCTTACTTTTACTCTCCACCAGCATGTTAATAATTGGTGGATCCCGGCAGAAAATATTTTGCCTTGCTCCATGGATAGTATCCATAAAACACGTACGTGTAGCAAGCAGCTGAGTCAGGATGCTATGATGAGAAAATGATGTAATGCAGCAATAATCACTCGTGAATTGTTACCGATTTATGAATTGAGAATGTTTGCAAATTATGGGGGAATTTAGCTAGCTCAAGTGAGATTCACATCATCGTGGTCAGGGGATAATTCTGGGACTGCTGGCTGATGCTTAGGTTTAGGGCTTTGACTGCTTTGGCATGATTTCTTACAGTGGCTTTCCAGAAATACTTCTTATTTTGGTGGGCTGTCACAAAGAGAATGGGGAAGGAAAGACAAAATGCTGATGATTCTGGCACATTGTACTGACAATATTTGGAGCTGTTGGTGGAAGAATGACTTGACTCCATCCATCCATTGCTCTAGACACACTTCAGATGTTGGGACATCTGAAGAATGAAGTAGTGGATTGAGAGATGAAATGCTTGGGATGCACAAAACCAGGATGCTGGTTCTGAAGGGGGCTTTTTTTTTTTCTCAGCAATTAATGTTTGATGGGTAGTCTAAATCTTTCCTCCCTTATCTCCCATTTCCTGATGTCTCTGGCTGGCGATGGGCAGCTCAGAGCAATAAGTTGATAGAACCCAGTTTTAAATTCACATTTTCAGTGAGGAGCTGCTGGTAGATGGACACCTAATTCAACTAATAATAACATATCTAGCATTTACCTTGTACCTTTTCTTAATCCTCAAAGACCTCACATATTTTTGAGATGGAGCACAACACACTGATTGTGTGAATGGTTTGAGAGGAGGGGAGGAATAGCTGATTCATGGAAACTGCAAGGAGACATAGTAGAATTATAATTATTTCAATGAGCTAGAAAAATGTTCCAGAAAGGACAAAATGTCTTACTGACTGGGTGCCTGAAGAGAGAGATGGTTGCTATACAGGACCTGATCTCTTTAATTGCAGGAAGTTTTTCTGCTGTATAAACCCAAACTGAACCTCTTCAGCCTCGATTTAGCAGATCTGCCTGCTGGATGTGTTTAAAGCAAAAGAAATGTAAGATATAATTATTTTTTTCTTTCTATTTTTAACTAGTCATGCTTGTTTTTAATGAGGTGGTTGGGTCCTGAATTACTTTCAGACTGGATGGCCCTGGTATATTCCGGGATGAATGACCTCTTGTCAAAGAGGCTGTGGAAAAACACGTAGAAAACATCCAGGCTCCTGCCAGGTTAAAGCTGTCTTAGAGATCCTGCTGGAGAAATATTGACTGTGATCAACAGGAGTCCAGGGAAGCCAACTGATTATGAAGACCAGCTGAAAAAAGAAACTGCAGATGGAAGCCAAGGGCTTTCTCAGAGTGTCCGTGGTCAAGGCACGCTGGAAATGAGTGGCGGGTGCACAGCCATGTGCCTTTGAGTAGGATGGGGCTGGTTTGCGTGTCTGGGTGTGGATCCAAGTTCCGAGAAGTGGGGTGTTGCACCCTGGGAACCCCCTCACCGATTGGTTTATTACAGAATAGTCTCTAGTCTGGGAGGGTTAGCTAAAACCAAGAACAAACCATCCTTGCAGGAGTTGGCTTTTCTGCATCTGGAATAGTGCCACGATCATTTAATATGAGGGAATGGGCCCTATAGTTAGGGAGGGAATGTTTCTCAAGATCTCTTGTTCCCAGCATAGCTATTGTGCTCAGTTGATGGCCATTAAACTAGAGGCTTATTTCATTTTTATAAGAATTTTCTTGCTTGAAAAAAACAAAAGTTATGAGCTGTTTGCCCTATATTTGCTACTCCCTGAGTGGAATACAGAGATGAAGGAGGGAATTTTGGTGATGGCCAACTGCTGATTGAGTGAATTGCTTTTAGCAGCACAGAAAAAATAAAAGTGTGAGAACACCATGAGCTATGTTATTACAATTATCCTATTTCTGCCACTGTGGGCCTCTTCAGGAATCAGACTGATTAAAATACCTTTTTTTGGTGTTCCTGTAGCTGCTGGATATGTGTGCACCTTCTCTCCTCCTTTTCCGAAGTGTGTCTTTCCCATTACAGCCAGTCAAGGGGTGTTTGTTAATCTGGTTTTGGCTTTCTTGGTAGATGAGATTGTGCCCTTTATTATATTTAAACTGGCCCTGAGATTAACAGATGCCAGTCCCTCTTTTCTCTTTTGAGAGTACACAGGTTGCCCCCAGCCCTTGCTGGAGCTAACTTGCTGAGAGCATAACAGGTAGAGAGGACTTCTTGTTGCAGAAATGTCAGCAGAGTCTTCCTGTTACCTGTCTATTGAGCAGTGCTCTGCCATGGGACTGGGCTAACTTTATGGAAAGAAGAGACAGTTTTGCTGTGGGCATTTGTTTTTGAAACAAGCAAAAACTCAATGTCTAGAAGTTAGGCTTTAAAGCATACAGTGAACTTGAGCCATCACATAGATCAAGAATACGGATTCTGTGCCCAAAGATATTAGAGGATCTTTTCATCAGAAAAAAAAAAAAGAAAATTATTCACATGTCTAATGAAGTTCAGATAATGTATTGAAATCCATCTTCTTCATTTTCTTTGGTCTGTGTTTGGAATCAGAAATTCCAAAGTACCACGAGGGAGTCTGCTCTCATGTTACTTCTTGCCAAGCCAGGGTTGGAAATACTCAAAATTTCGTGAGAAAGGGCTTTTCTCCAGGGAGTTGAGTCCATTTCTGCAGACTTGCGTGGTGCTCTGATGGTGCAAATCATTTAGATAAGGATCAAATCTTTCAGATGTTTGACTCTCTCCCAAATCTGAACCTGTTTGAATGGTGATTCCTCTGTTTGTAGTCTTCTGAAAATCAAATACCGAGTTTATCAATGCAGCTATGTCCCTTGAACTCAGTGTTGCTTGTAACAGAGATAACTGAAAGCAGTTTCAGCCTTGAAGGCAGTGGGTGAGGACCCTGTTGTTCTGCAGGCTGTGATGGGGCTTTGAGGATATGTAGCCATCCCAGTTGTAGCCACTCTGCTGATTCTTCCACTCATGTTTGGCTAGCAGCGCGTTTGCCTTCAGCTAGGGTGACACAGATCTGGAAGCATATGCAATGGCTGCTACTTCATAGAGTGTTTGAGTGAGGCCAGCATGCATCTGTTGTGGGAACAAATGAAAAGCAAGTACAAAATCTTTTCTCAGTTTGTGTCACGTTCTGTGGTATTTTCTGCCTCCTCTGCCAACTGATCCTGAGAACACATGCTTCGCCTCTTTCCTCTGAACACTTTCTTTTCCCAGGTACTGAAGTGCTCTTCTATTCCTCCTCTTCCAAGCACTGAAACAATTCACAAAACCTGAAATTAAGAAGGAAAAGAAAGAATTGTAGTGGTTGGCAGGAAATGGAAGCGGCTCCATAATGTTTCTAGATGTGTCAAGCATATGTTGTGTTGTGCTGGCACAGAAATGTGCAAAGGCAATGCTCAGTTTCTGAGCCTTTCAGATTTTAGGAAGTACTCAAAGTGGAATTGTATGATTCTGAGGTTTGGGGTTCTGAATCCTCTGTTTAGAGTGTGTTCCTCGTAGCACATATCCATGCAAGCCGCACCAAAATGAGTCCTCCATGACTGTGGAGACTGTTTATGGCAGCTTTGAGCTTTATGGCAGGGAGCAAACGCCTGTTGGTCTGCTTCCTTTCTGAAGTCCATCATGCAGGTGAAACAAAGTGTTCTATTTGTTTAAAGTCAGAGTTTATCAGAAGATTCATAGTGCCACCAAAGATTAAAATGATCTTCCCCCAGGTTCCTCTGCTACTTTCAGAGGTCATATGGCTCTAACGGTTGCTCACTTTTGAGAAACATTTAAGTGTTGATACTCATTCCAGAGGAAGCGTGGTGTTTCCACTGGGTCTGTGCAGTGTGGGTTTTCTCCAGCTCCAGGAATGACCCTGTCTTTTACAACTGCTTGCTTACTGCAGTCCTGGTACCAAACAGATGAACATCACAAGAGAAGGTAAGATCTGTCCCCTTGGCCATGCACGCTGAGTTATCTGGATCCAAAGTATCTGTGACAACACATGGGTGACTCAGCTTCCCTCTCTCATTTCTAAAATCCTGGCCTTAAAACGTATCAATTTATTGTGATGGAAGCTCAATAAAAAATACATTAATATTCACGAATCGAAGCTATCCAGCATACAATGGGAGCATAAAGGCTATCTCCCTTATAGACCTTTAACTTATTGATCTGACTGCCTGGACAAAGTAGTGCAAATCTCTCAAGTGCGGACTCCTTCACTCTCAGGAGCACAATTCTGTTGCAGTTTTCCTTCTTTGCCCTTTAATTTTATCTCTGGTTATGAACTCCAATTTGGGGGAACACTTGAATCAAAAGATTGACCAAGTGCTTGCCTAAGTTTTGTTAAAGTCAGTGGAACTTAAGCATAGTTTGGGCCAACTAGAACAAGGAATTAAATGTTTGATCGGGACTTTATTTTTCCCCTTCCATTCTTCTTTAAGCTGAAAAAAAATTCTTTTTCCATGCTTCTGATTATCCTTGATATTCTTACACATTAGAAATAAACAATTGAGCAGTTCTGGTTTCCTTTTTGGTTGTTGCTTTAAAGATAGTGCTAGCACTTCTGCTTATCCTGCTTGGTGGAAGATAAAATATTTAAATCTGAAGTAATTTCATAAAGCAGCTTCGTCAGAGCTTAATTGTTTATTACAGTCTTCATGATTGTTGTGTAAATAAGATGAGGAGGTTATTTTTGGCTTCTGCCTGCTTGTCCTCAGAAGGAATTGTAAGATGTGTACACCAAGATGGTGACTGAATGCAGCTGGAACTCCTGATAAGTCTCACTTGTTGTGAGCTGCATGAGGGGATAATTACCAAGAAGAGGGTTGGAGATGAGGCCACTTGCAGAGTGGTGGACTGCACGGCATGCTTGAGATTGCAGAGCCAGCTCTGCAATACAGTGATGACAACTGCCTCAGCCTTTTCAGTTGCATTAGGCGCTGAGGTGCTCTTCTGTCTTATTAGGGCTTCTGCTTGGGCTCCTCTCCTTCCTCTCTTTTGCCATAGCCTAGAAAGGAGAAGCTACTTTGAGGTGAACTCTTTGCTGTTAACCGGGGCAGATTCTTTGCACTTAACCAAAACACACAGAATGTATTCTTTTTAACCCCCCCAGGTAAAAAGACCTGTCCTGTTACACAGGGACAACAGAGCTTTCTAGTTTTACAGTGAGATCAGTGCTGCCTGTTTGCAGCTGACCTCTGTGAACTGACTGCATTCAAAACGATGCAAAATGAGTCCTGGGGTAACAAATGCGATCAGATGGAAGCCCTCTGCTAGAGTCAATGATATGTGGATGTTGGTGAAGGCCTTGGTTTACCTTTCTGCATTGTATGTTCAGTTCAGGGTAACACATGAGTGTTATTTACCCTGAGATAACAAACATTTGTACACCTGTTTTCCAGCAATGAAGGAAATGCCTAACTGCAAACAGGGTGAATACAGCAGGAGAATTACTAGGTAGAGGGTGCAGGAGTGGGTGAAGTGAGTTTGCTTTCTACTTTGCTCAGGTAATCAATTAGTTAAGTGCTTAGTAAGAAGACAGATGGGAGAAAAATCTACTTTAAAGAGCTATATTCTACTCCTATCAGTCCTGGATGAAACATCTTGATTTTGTTAGCTATAGTCTGAACTTTATGCTCCAAGTTGGATTTGTTCACAGCTCTTTATGTCTCTCAGTGTGGCTGTGAGCTTGTGGTGTTTGCTGAAGCTGTGATTGCAGTAGGGGAGGCTGGAAGGCCTAAACTGTCTCCTTGCCTGCTCTGCTGTAACCCCTGTGCCACAGAGAAGAGCTCCTTCCAAGGAGGAATAAAACCTCTGCTCTGTCCTATTCAAACCCAAAGGCTGCCTTTGTGCTGCAGCTTTCAGATTCCAAAGGCATTTTTTTTGGTTAGCAGCTCTGCTGGATGCACAAAGGGTCAGTGCACTAATAGGATACAGCACTGGGAAAGGACTGGGCTTTAAGGGACTCTTCAGAGATTTGATGCCCTGTGAGAAAGAGGTCAGTAATACTGCAGCAACCATTTTAATTTACTTGTGGAAAAAGAAAAAAAAAAAAAGCCACCATAAAAAGGGGAAGGCCCCTGGAAATAAGAGACTCTTTAAATCCTCCTATCCTGATGATCCTAATGACAAATCCATCCATTGCTGATAAACCTAACCAATGCCTTTACAGGACTTAACAACATGAAATAAATGTCCTCTTGCCTTTCTCCACCCCCTGCCAACACATAGCAGCTCCTTATTGTGTGCATTTATTTTAGAGATGCTGGGGGGGTGGAAACTTCTTTATAAGAGATGTTGGTCTGCACCTGCTCAAGAGCTCTCATGTTGATCCTCTGCAGAGCAGGAAACAAGCCAGTCCTTTGCAGAGAGTGATAACAGCAACTTTCTGGCACATGGGTTTATGCTATCCTAGAGAGAAAAATAAATTGACACGTACACACAGACTGAGCAGCCCCCAAAATTCATGTTGGGTTTTGGAAAATCCTCTCTCCTCAAGCTGTCTTGTCACAAGGATTGTTCAGCTCTGTAAGAGCCTCTTCGATGCTTGGGAATTGGGGAAATGTTGATCGTCTGTGCTAGGGTGAATGACATTGGTCCTGTGGGAAACTGAAGAGAGCTATTTTGATTCTGGCTTTGTCAATCTGTGCATGGCTGAAAGCTGAGAGGCGCTGGAGCCTGTATCCAAACATAACTCACACATCTGCAATAGATATCAACAATGCTTACATGACTTCGTTCAAGTCTGAAATGTTCTTGGTCCATTTTCTTCCTTCCCAGTATATCAGAAAGCACAGGACAATATTGATCATCGTGCTTCAGTGACAGGAAAGGTTTTGGGGGAGTCTGAGTGGATGTTTGCAGTTGTTTATTTATTAAATAAGTGGTTTTTATTATTTGGAAGTATCTTTTTAGTGTTATACACAGAAAACTCAACCAAATAAAGCCATATTGAGCATCAGCAGCATCATGATACTGTATCAGAAGGTTTGGTTTAAATGCTTCAAAAAGAATAGGTCTGCCCAGTAACTCTAATACTCCAACAGTGAGCCTGGGTGGAATCTGCTTGGAAAGAGTGGTCAGCTGTCCTCACTAAAGAGAAAAGTAGGTAGTAGTTAATCTAGGTCAACTTGGTCTGACAGATGCCACTACCCTGTGCACAGGATAGGAGTAGATGAGTACAAGTCCAGGAGTCTCGAGCCTAGCAGGATGGATGTGTGTTTATGTTTTGAGAGTGTGAGAGATAGGAGTGTAAGGAATACAGGGAATCACTGTGAATGTGCTCTTGAGTGCGGAATGCTTTTGGGGTTAAAAAAAAAGGGCAAAGACGCCATCTCCTTAGGTTTTTTATATAGTGGTCAGTGAAAGGAGGCTGTAGGGTGATCTCAGAGAGCTGTTGACTTCACCTCAATGCCTCCTTCTGGAACCTTCACAATGGAAGTGTTGGCCAGATAACTTGTAATTTAATACCCAAACTATTGCTCCTGTGATTGCAGTGTAAACTGCTTCAGGGAGCAGAGTTTGCTGCTGCTGATAGCAAGCCAGCTTGCCACATAACTGGATAATAACCCCCAGCACTGGTGAAGGAGGAAGGGAGAACATCAGAAGCAAGAGAAGGGCTGGCATGCCACAAGCCTAGCTTAGACTGATTCAGGTCTCCATGGACCTGCAAGCTCAGTTTCACCCTTTTGTAGCTCTCTAGGAATGTCCTACAGAATTGCAGGGCAGAAGGAGCAGACTAGCTGCTTCTAGCTGTAAGATGGAGTTGGATTAAAAGGCAACTGAATCAAATCATACTAAAGCATCAAGAATGACATGAGACTGATTTGCCTCTGGACTTGCAAAAATATGATCTTTAAAGACAATGCCTTTGTCAGCACAGCACTTCCAGCAACAGTGCTCTGGCATTTACCTAATGGAGAGATGGTAAGGATGTTGTAATGTTCCTCTCTTTTCAGCTTGGAATCATTGACAACCTAGACCTAAAACCAGAGTGTTACTGTAGTTTTACAAGTAAATGCATTTGTTTGTCTCCTGTCCCATTTTCTTACACCCTTGCCATGCCTATTGATACCATATCCAATTTATTTACAGACAGTCTCCTAATAATCATGGCAAAGACTTTCAAAATGCAAGAATGGCAGTGGTGCTGTTTCTAAGCTTTCCAAGTCCTCAGTCCCCTTGGTGATATGGCTGTGGTGTGAAATGAAATTGTATTGTGGCCACAGAAGTCTTGGAATTGAAAAAGAACAAAGGAATTTTCCTGCCCATACACTAACCTCTCTAGGGCCCATCCTGAATAAATTCTTTTCCTCTGTTCACAGTCTCCAAACCATGCCCTTTGGTCTGCCCTACATCCATTGGCTGGTATGAATTTTTGTTCTCTGGCCTGCAGTGATGACTTTCTTGTTTGTTACCACAAAATCTCTATTTCCATTGTATTTCATAGAGATTCCAGTCTGCTTTTTCACCCTCACTCAACATAAAGCAACAGGAGCTGTGGTGTAGTTGAGGAGCATTCAGCACACTTGGCACACTTATAACTTGGCAAACTCAGCTTCCATCCAGCATTGTGGCTGTTGAGCCTGTACCTTCTTTCCTTGTGTAAGATGCAAAACTGGGTAAAGGAAGACTGGAGCTGGGCATACTCTTTGGTAACTGCACTGGCAAGACTCCAGTTAGAGATCTGCTCAGCAAAGACAAGGCTGTAACAAGTATCCGGCTTGGAGGGGAACAGAAACTCAGCCTTTAGTAGTGTAGGCTTTGTGAAGAGTTTATTAAGCCTCCATGAAGATGGCTACAGCTGGAAAGTCATATGTTTCTCTTATGATAAACAATCTTCTGCAAATGTTTTCAGACCCCTTGGGCTCTCCTTCTGTGGGCTTGGAATACACTCATGTGCTCTGCTTGGTTCCTCTGGTTTGGCTTCACTTTGAAGCCAAGGCCTTTTGTAGCTGTGCTCAGATGGCCTGCCTTGGGGTTCAGCTTCTTGAAGGCAAGGAAGAAGTGATCGGTATATGGCTGCTTCACTGGCTGTGCCAAAATGAGCTGTGACTCACCCTGATTATGCAGACTTTCCTAATCCACCCCTTCCCAGTCTTTCTGGTGTTTTGCTGAGTTGTGAGTTAACAACGGTGACATTTAAAACTTTGGTATCTGAGTGAATCATCTTGGTGAGGGCAGCAGTTCATAGCTCACTGAGGTTTGCTTTCTGATTGCACTGGCAGAACAGCTGGATGTGCTGGTATGCCATACCAACACTGGGTACCATCACTACCACTAGAACCACAAGTTCATGGGACTTCTGGTACCCACAGTGCTTAGCATTGCCATGGTTTCACTTCCTTAAATTGCATGTCTTTCTCTTTTCTCCTGTGTACTCC
Source organism: Urocolius indicus (assembly GCA_013401255.1). Taxonomy (NCBI): domain Eukaryota; kingdom Metazoa; phylum Chordata; class Aves; order Coliiformes; family Coliidae; genus Urocolius; species Urocolius indicus. The sequence continues at coordinate 302,930 of WBNH01006081.1, read as the reverse complement.
ATATTCTTATGGTGAAGAAGTGGAAAGACTAAATTCTGGCTGATGTGCCTTCTGAGGGGAGAGGTGGTCCTTTAAAAGCTGAGCTGTCCTGAAGGAGGGAAAGCTGTCAGGGCAGTTTGCTCATCCTGGAAGTGGAAGAGAGGAGTGAATTGGCTGGTAAGATCCTGTGCCCTTATGGGTCATTGGGCACCTCCTGTTACTGCTCTACTGTCAGATGAAGTCCCATGCAACAGGTTGCAACTCACTGCAAGGTCAAGTCTCGTTGGGATGTTGTAAAGGAAGAGCTTTTCCTTGCAGCAGTCACCTTCATTTGCTGTATCTGTTACCTCAGCAGCCGTGGTGGCAAGGGATTGCTGGGTTTTTATTCTGTTTCAGTTTTTCAGTGATGAGGAAGGCAGTGGGGGAGGTGCCTTGGGGAAAAACTTCCACAAGGTGTAGAAAAAGGAGTCCAAGCACTGGTGTAAGTATAGCAAGCCCATGGTAGTTTTGTGGTAGGAGACAACATATGTAAGTTATTTTACATCTCTGCTCTCTAGAGAGGGTTTTTTTGTGTGTTTTTTAAAGGACATAATAGTTGAGAAGGACGACCAGTCCAAGCAATGCCTGTCAGACACTTGTTATTGTTGGGGAGGTTTCCTTATGAATCATCTGTCTGCTTGCTGTGTTTCAATTAAAATAGTGTCACAATAAAGACAGAGACAGTTCTGTAGCAATATCTGTATAGGAAGAGGGGGATGGAAAGGAGGATGAGTGGTAGATATACATCCTTGGAGACCTTTGGGTATCCTATAGTTGAAATACAGGCCTGGGGACTGCACTATGTGCCTCAGGACATGTATGCTGCCTAGGGCTATACTGATGGGGTGGTATACAGCCCTGTCCTTTTCTCTCTTCTGCTCCTTCTGCCTCCTTAAATACACTGGGGAAACAGTAGGACTGAATTGTATGCAGATGCTTTAAGTGTTTGGAGGGGAAGAGAGAGGAAAACCCCACCCAAATTCACTGTTAGTTAAGGCTTGTTTGGTAAATATCTCCTGTTGATGCTAGAACAGTTACAACAAAGCAGGCAACGTGTTTTGTCTACAGACTAACCCGTGCACCAAGTTTAGTATTAGCTGCCTTTCATTCCTTTTAGATAATCCCTTTCTGCTATTAATAGAAACACAAGTAAGCTTCCTGGTGACTGAAATTGCCTGGAGATAACGAGAGGTTTGTCTCTGTGTGTGAAGCTTTTTTGGCTGCATGGTTTTGGGCACTGTGCTAGAAACAGCCAAGCGTTTTTTTTTCACCTTCAGCAGTGGTGGAAGACTTGCTCTGCTGCATGGAACCCTCCAAGAGGAGAGCACTCCTTGCAGGTCTTCCTGAAATGGGACAGACCACTGAGCTCCTCACTGCTGACAACCTTGCCTGGTCCCCCAGCCTGCCTGCCCCGACCTTGGGTAGCTGAAGCATTTCTAATCCCCATATTTTTCAGCCCAGCTTGTATGAACACAGCTGTCTGAGAGCATGTTTGCATGTGAAGCTGTACTGTCAGATGCAAGGGGGGGTAGTAAGTTTTGGCAGGGAGAGCGGGAGGGGAGAACACCTCTTAGCCTGCATCAACTGCAGCCAGAACAGCGTGTCTAACTTCAGCCAGAGCAGTTTGGCAATGCTTAAACTCAGCTAGGAGGCTGACCGCTAATAGAGCTTATAAAGTCAGGCAGATTTTTGGCAAACTTTCAGACCACTGTGTTCCTGACAGAGCTCTTAAACGTCTCCTAAAAAAGTATCCAGCATTATCAGAGAGCCCTGTCCTCTGGAGCTGGGCCAGGACCTATGAATGAAACAAAGCTGACAGCTCTGAACTACAGCAGCTTTGCAGGGGGTAGGGGAAGCAGGACTAGAGAAAATAGAATCTATTTCTCTGTTTTGATGTCTCCTATCACAGAAGCGATGTTTCCTGCCTACCTCAATGTACTCCTGCTCTTGTGTTCTCTGCAGAAACATTCAAAAAGAGTGTTTGTGTTTTTTTTTTTTTTTTGAGGTTGTGCACCAGGGTTGTCTTCTTATTTTTGAAACACTCATGAGCTCTGGAGGGATGCATCCCAAAGCGGTTTTGCATTACTGAGGATTTACTTTTGTTGAGATATGGAAAGAATATCCAGAAGAAGATGCAAGTGGTAAAATATGGGGGAGAAATCCATGTGTCATGATCCCAAGCCTCTGGGATAATCAGTGCAGTGTTTTTTTATGACAGGGCCATATTAAGAGTACAAAAACTGATCTTTTCAGCATTTTCCCTTAGGTGTCAGGTCCAGTCCATTGTGCAGAGCCTGCTGACAAGCTGAGAAGCTATTTTGGTGACCTGTTGTGTGAAGAAAAAAGGGAGCTCTCAGCATGGCTGGGTGCAGCCTGTCTGCAGGGAAACGGGCTAAGAGGGGCTGGAATCAATTGATTTGAGTGCGGGCTCCCTCGGGATAACCGTCAGGGAAGTGATTAAACCCTGGTGTCTGTTTTCATGGGTGCAGGAAACTGTAAAAGGCTAATACAACTATCACATGAAGGGGCAACATCACCTCTGTTGATGCCAGCCAGTGGGTTTTTAGGTCTATGTGTATCTTCTATCCTTTGGTGTTAGCACAGACCATTACTGGCAGTCCATCCCTGGAGTTTAAATAGGATGTGAGTGCTGCTTGGCTGCTTGAGTGAAAACATTTTGCCTTTTTTTTTTTTTTTGGGCAGCTACAAAAAATCTTGAAGCCAAAAACCTTGAAGGATTAGCACAGTGTTCAACCATTTTATTTCTCTGAGTGTGTTTCTACCCACCCCCTCCTCTAGTCAGTTTATGTGAAATACTGGCAGAAAAAAGTAAATATAGAGAAATATACATATATATGCTTTTTATTAATTCTTGTCAGGCTGCTTACAGTATCACTTACAGTTTCACTTTTGAGGTGAATTTAGAGGGGTGTATGTGTATATAAACAATATCTCAGTACATTCTGAAAGTCTAGTTCTGATTTTGTCAGAGAGCATTAACTTATCTTATGCCTTTTCTTTCTTTCCTTGCTTACATCCATTGCAAAGTCCATTTCCCTTTCTTTAGTTGTGTCCTGTCTGTAGGGAATTTGTGCCTTCATGTTTATACCACTACTTGCCACTTTTTCTGTTTAAGCACTTTCTATGATCACCTCACCTTTCTCAATAGATTATCTGGGGTGATCTATTACTTACTTCTGGATTTGCAGGGTAAAATTGACAAGTGCAAAAATTGCCAATTGTGAAAAGAGCTCAAACAGTGCCAATTACTTGCTCTGCTCAAGGTGAAAAGTTTATTTTTGTTTAAGGCCCTGAGTGCAGGGTTTTATTACAGACATGAGAGTGATGGCCCCAAATCTTTGCTAGGAGTAAGGAAAGGTCGGTACCCTATAAGCCAAGAAGAAACTCCACCGAGGGGAACAGCAGCAAAGAACATCAAACTGCAATTACATCCTAAAATACCTTTCCATTTAACTTTTGTGATAAAGCCCTCTAATTTCAGCTGCCTGCTTGGTCATTTCTGACTCTGAGGCATTATTATTGTAAAATAATTAATGTCATGTCCCACTTTCAGAAAGTGGGTTTTGTGGGATTTCTGAAATGCTTTTTCTCCCAGTAGGAAGCCCAGTCGCTGTAGGCTGGGAGGCAGCCCTGAAGCAAGGCACAGGGCTACCAGTGAGAAACATCATTTACTGTTACAGGGAGGATGGGGGCTGGCACGGAGAGGATACCCAAGCAAGGAAGGTGCCTCTGGACAGTGCTGCTGTGGGACAGTGCAGCATGAAAACCTCCCAGCTCTGCTTTTCCCTTAGGCACCACTATCTCCCACTACTACACAAGGCTACTGCTTCAGTACTTACCGAAGGGAATGGGATATGCCTCCACTGAAAGTGGGAAAGTGGTCAGAGAAGCCCAGAGTGATGGAACCTGCAGATGAATGGGCCTAGGTGATGAGCCCAGGGTAACAGCACACTGACAGAGCAGCATGCAGCACTGCTCATCAGGTGGCTCCTGACAGGGAAGAACCTGAACTTCATCCGTTTCTGTCAGGAGAAGATCTTATTAACATGTATAAATACCTATAAGAGGGTAGGTGTCGAGAGGATGAGGCCAGTGTTTTTTCTCTGATGCCCAGTGATAGAACAAAGGGTAACGGGCACAAGCTGGAACACAGAATTTCCACTTAAGTACAGGGAGAAACTCCTTTGATGTTGAGGTGAGGGAGCCCTGATCCAGGTTGCCCAGGGAGGGTGTGGAGGCTCCTTCTTGGGAGGTTTCCAAACCCACCTGGACACATCCCTGTGCCCTCTGATCAAGGGGAGCCTGCTTTAGCAGAGGCTTGGGCTGGACAGTCCCTTCCAGCCTCCATCATTCTGTGAAAGTTATGTGCATGTTACAAATGAGCTTTCAGTGTGCATATTTAGGGCATTTAGTTCATAATCAGCACGCACTGGGTGTGTATGGCAGGCCTGATGAAGTTCACTAGGGATTTCAGTATTTCTACAGATTTCTGTGTAAAGATATTTAGCAAATGGAAGTGTCTAAAAAAAACCAAAAGTCCCCTTCTTTAGCCCAAATAAAATCATAAAAATGGAGTTTTTTACTTGAAACTCCTTGCTCTGATCTTTGCTAGTCACTTCTGATGTGCAGGCATCTTCCTTCTAAAAATAGGAAACCTCATTGTGTGGGAAGTGTATTTAAACAGTGTTCTTTAGAACATAAATATTATTATTACTTGAACTAACCCTGCTGTAGAGAAGTTCACCAACTTGTGCTATGTGGAGGCTGCCTGCTGGCTATAGGAAACGTTGACTGCCTTCAAACACGTGCTTTCTGGGGACACTTCTGCAACGCCACGCAGGGTTGTAGCTCCCAGCTTTCTTGTAGGAGGCTGTAAGACACCTCGATGCCTATGAATTACAACAGGCTTTCAGTGACTCTGCACCTTACAGGCTCAAGCCATTACAATGTTGAGTTAATAATTAGCTTTTAAATACCACTGTAACTTTCATTTGTGATCCAGATAATTTGCAATCATACGCTGCTTTGGATGGGATGAAGCTCAAATTGAATCTAAAATGAGGAACATCACTCAAAACAGGCTGAAGCAGCTAATTATTATATTAAAAATACAGCTGTGCTTACCATTTTAATAACCTTAACAGATCAAGGCGAATGTGCACAGGGAAGCCTTTAACTAGAACTTGTATTACCATGAGACTGTAGCCTTTGATGTGTTATTCCTAGTTTATCAAATGCCTTGGTACTGCTGCTCAATTTTAATGCCTTGTTTGCTAGCGCTTGATTAGGAAGTCAATAATTAATAAATGGGTGGTAAAATTAAGTTTAGAGTTAAGAAAATATGTTTGACAAGGTGAGATACAAGTAACAGGGATCTGCAAAACTTTGGTTGGTCCCTCTTCAGCTGCCCTGCTGAAGCAGGAGGACTTTTGGGTGGTTCATGCCAATTTTGTATCCTCGAATACCCACCATCTTACTGGGTAATTTGGGATGGGGGTCATCTAAAGTGGGGGTGTGGGTTCAGGCTCTGAGGCAGAGGAGGGAGCTGAAGCTGGATGTCCTGCCTCCTGGGAGACTGACTGTAGGATGGAAAAGATGAGCAAGTTTAGCTTGCCTATTGCCCTTTCTAAGCATTTCTGTGGAATATGAACCCCCTTATTTAGTGAACTGCTTTAAATAGAACAAAACACAGTTCTGAGCTGCAAACACAGTCCTGGGCTGCAAACCCAGAGAGAACGAGGTATTTCTGTAGTCTGAAAAACGTTTGGCTGCTTCTCAAACACTACATCTCATGTTTGCCTTTGTGGTACCTTTTTCCAGTTAAGGTCAGGACCTGAAAGCTAAGCTGCACTTGAGGCAGTGTGAGGCATGTAGAGCTCCCCAGTTTGAAGAAATCTCAGGAGATGGAAGTTTCACACCAGATTTTGAATGTTTCTGACATCTGCCAGTCCAGGGAAAGCCAATGTTAGCCTTGCTTGTGGTATCCTGTCAATTGTGATTCCAGAAGCTAATAAATAAGGGGTTTAAATGGATACAGGATACTGCATAAGAGGTGTAAAGGACTACAGATTTGATCAAAGGCCTCAGCACTTGAGGATTTCGGTATGACTCTCAAACCATAAACATGGGATAACAAGATTATAAATATCTAATGCAGCTCCAGTGCCCCCAAAAGCCATGTGAGAGCTGGGAAGCTACCTTACCTGTCTGGGGATCAGCTTTTGCAGTGACTGGAGACCTGTTGGACAGCAGAGCTTTTGAGGGAGCTGCTTTGTCACCTGGATGAAAATATCTGTCCATGATTGGTGGAGGAAATAGTTGACACCTGCAGTTGTGAAACCAGGCTTCAAGGGTTGCAGCTGCCTTAAGGACATCCTTGGCACTACTGATTTTGAAACTTAACACTGCCTACCCAATTGTCCATCAGAAGAAATGCACAACATACTTCACTGCATGTAAATCAAGGCTTTGGGGGCTGAAGGGAAGGTGACAGTGTCACATCAATGTGTGCTTTGATGTTGCTTTTCTGCTCTTTCCATATGATATTTCACACCCTGATTACAAATCTCACCTGATAGATGACCAGCTCTGCTCTCCTACTGCATAAAGGCATCTATAGCTGTAACAGCTTTCCTGTGTCCAAAAGGGTAATGCTATTGTCAGTTGCATCATGGGGAGGACACAAGTATCACTGATGGCTCGTGTTCTTATCTTCATTTTTCAATTGCACCATGGTTCTGTGAACTAAAGGCAATTGTTTGCCTTGTAGTTGCAGGAGAACAGAGATCCTGATGGGAGGTTGCTGAGGGATTTTGTACCTGTCAAGTTGTGAGAGCTGGCTGGGGTTTCTTACTTGTACAGCAATTTAGGGATTTTAAACAATGGGGAAGAGATTCTCTTCCTTTAGAGTTGGAGAAAATGCAACTTCAAGTTTGGGAACAAAAAAAAATCTATGAGAGCAATTGAGTTTCCCTGATGCATCTATCCCAGTAATTGATGTGACACCCTGCACTAATGGATAAACGGATTGTCTTTGTATTTCTGCAAAGAGAATGTGTCACATACTGAATAGTGACATTGATATTCTTATCAGATGTAAGAGTTAACGCTTCTTTCTGGTAAATGGAACAGTTTGACCTCTGAGAGCTATTATCTTGCAGGTAAGTTGTCACAACATCTTTCTGCGTTGTATTTGTTTTGAGAGTTCCACTGTAACCGGAGAGGTTGGGGAATTACCTTTCTTACATGAAATCCAGGGTGAATAGCAAGAATTATGTATCATTTAAAAGTGAACTATCAGTGTGCCTGGGAAACTGTCACATCATTGTATGGCTCCGTAACTGTATCACTGCAAAGGCTCCTGATGTTCTGTAGTAGGACTCCCATGTGCTAGGCCCTCTATGGGGAGGGAGGACACCTCTTGCTCTGCTGAACTTAAAATTTAAAAGGATAAGCTAGACAAAGTGTAAGAGGGAAGGGGAGCAGACCCAGGGAACAAGTCCCTCAAACTCTGGGTTGTGTTTGCCTTTCTTGTGCCTATTGTTTGTAAATTAAAGGATATCTAATGTTAGCAGTTGTGGTCTCCTCCCAATAATTACTGTTAAAAACGTTGCTGGGGTCTTGCAGGATATTTGTGGCCCTCCTGGGAAACACCGAGGAGAATTACAAAGCCACTGTGGAATGCAGTGATAAGAAAAGCTCTGAATACAGCTTGCATCTAGAAAAATACTGAAACTCAGAATTAGCATGCTACAAATACTGAGACTGCCTTTTGTTTAAGCAAAAAAGAACATATTGAAGAACTTAGGTAAAAAATAAAGTTCTGGATCCTGCTGTGTTCTCTACTTTGAGTTAACAGTTGTGAGTTAAGTTTCAGCCAAAACAAAGGTTTGGCTCTGTATGGCTTTGCCGGGACAGAGTGTTGACCAGGAAGGTGGAGTTGCTAGTGGCCCGTCTCATTTCTCAGTGGAGATCTGTGAGACTGAAACCAGTTCTGGAAGAACTTGGGATCAAGCCAAAACCATTGTGACAGATGCCTTGCAGAGAAAAAAGCAGTCAGAGGGGAGTTTCCTGCCACCACCACTTCTGCCCTGGGGAGTAGTGTGCTTTGCTCTTATGAGAAGCACACAGTGGAGAAGGATGGATGGGCCCAGAGTTATAAGCTCATAGGGTATGCCACACAGTGTTAACATTACCTGTAGGTAACACACGTGTTAGTACAAGCATGCATAAAAGAATAATATATAAATATGTATCAAGGTGACTAACACAGTGGGACAAATCATAGACTATGATCTTCTGTTCAGAGAAGGTGCCCTCTCCATCTTCTGTTTGAATCATTCCACTCTGTGTATTTTGAGGCAAACTCTCAAGCAGATCCAGTATGATGAAAATCACGTTCTTTGACGTAGCAGCTAATCATCAAAATATTGCCATCATCCTAACAGGGAACAGGAGGCACTTGTCTACTCACGTTAAACAAGCTATTACTCAGTAAACACCTTCCCTCCCCCTCCCCCGGCCTTTCCTTTGAAGATGCTGCCCAGGTTTTATATTGCCTTGCAAGAGGCAAGCTAAAGATCCATGACACTTCTCAAAACAAACAGGCAAAGAGTAACCCATCTGCCCTGCCCATCAGCTTCTCAATAAAATTGATTCTGGATGTGCAAGGTTGTCTGTGAGCTATTGCTAAGTGCATAATAGCTGCAGTATGCTAACTCATTATTCTGTGAAGTGCTGTGAAATACCACGATTGTGAAAAATGCTACATAAACCCAGCTTCCAATCTAGTCAAGTGGCAGTCAGATGGTTAGACAGGCTGCCATAGCACAGCTCCATGATCTCCAGTCCAGTGGTTTTATGGCTATGAACGTCCCTTACACTTCTTTGCACGTGCCAGAAATTACAAGTGCCCTTTTTGGTGTTTTTCATGCTGTCTCTTCCTGATTTCTCCCCCTTTGTGCTTGTGTTTTGGGGTGCTGAAATTTCAGATGGTTCCTGCTCTAGCTGCTCAGCTTTATCCATGTGGACTGCCTATCACTTCTCAATGAGAGTCAGTTATAATGTAATTTATTTTGTAAAGTCCACCAGCTGTTTGCCAGTGGGTAACCAAAGGTGAAAGGAAGCAAATGAAAAGTAGATTAGAAGGCACGTTTGGGGGAAGGGAAGGTTTAGTGTGAGAGCAAGTGAATAGGGTACTGTTCAGAGAAGCAAAAACTGAGAAAATAAGGCATGCACATGTAGCTCAAAGGACTTCATTACGGCTAATTTAGGAAGATAACAAAGGAGTGATGTCAACACGATCCAAATGGGAGACGAGCACAATGGGAAGAACAGAGAAGAGCAAGAACAAATGAGTCATAAAATGGACAAATGTCTTCAAGTCTTTAGAGAGTATGTTTTTAGTGCCTCTTCCCCTCCTCCTTTCCTGTTCTTCAGGAAATGTCTTACTAATAAGAGGAGCAAAAGGGTTGGCAAGTTTAATAATGCCCTCAAGGTGATGAAATGTTGGTGCCTGATTAGAACAAAAACTTAGCCCTCCAGTTCTCCAGCTTTGCTTAACTGGAAGCCACTCTTTCTTTTTAGTGTCCTATCAAATTTGGTGACCCACACGGAGTATTCATTGTGCACAAGATAAGGTATCATAAATTCACCCTTAGGAATGTAATTACACTGAGTGCTCAGAAGAAAGAAAAGATCCCTTCCCTGTCACCACCTCTTTTTTACCCTGGGGGATTTTCATTGTAGAAAAGTAAATATTGCAGCTGGGCTTCTGTGGTTTACTCTGCAGAGTCCATTTAAGATGGTGATGATTAAGATGTGTGTTTGTAGTGCTAGTCAAGAGACTGGGCAGCTTTTAACAAGAGGGAGCTGTGGACTGATGGCAGCAGGACAGGGGACTGGCAATTAACTTGCACACAAAGATTAAACCCATTAAGACCCTGTGTAGCTCTAAACACTGAGCTTTTCTCCCAGTTATGTCATCTTGTTTGATGCATTGCCTCAGACCAGACTGCTAACTTAATGTGGGTTTTTTTTTCCCCCCTCACCACAACAAGGTCTTGTTCTTTGGCACACAGGAACTCAAATGCATGTGTCCAAATTTAACATGTAGGAAACAGACACAGAGATTTCTAATCCTGACCTTCCTGAATGGGGACCTGGCTGGAACATGCAAGGGGCTTTGGCACTTGTATTCCCTTCCCATGAAAGCTTGAGCAGAGGAAGGGAGAGATGGGTTAGGACTGAGTAGTGCTGTGGCACCAGCACAGAGCAGGAGGGGCATGTCTGGGTGTAGCCAATGTCCCCAACATCCAGCTTCGCAGATCATTATACATGGCTCTGCACTAATATCCTGCCATTTTGCCCCTTCTTTGGATTGGTGGGGCTGTTCTGAGGACAAAGTAAGCTGTAATGAATGAGCAAAGTCAATGATAACCTCCGATTAAGTCTTAGTTCACTAAACAACAATGTGGCCAATGTCAAGGATGGGCTTTATACAGGTCTGAAAGCAGCGTACCTCCTCTGATTTCAGTAGGGAAATGCTGATCTGCCAAGGAGTCTCCTGCCCTTTATGTGTCTGTTCAGAGGGCCAAGGATTCAGCTGGCAGGAGCCTCCTTGTGTCACGGAACCTATGAGTGCTTTGGTAAACCTACAAGTGCCTCGTTGACATGGATGATACCCTATGCCAGAGCGCTTAACAGCAGATGAATGCTGGAAAGGTTGTGGATTACTTTGCTAAGCAAGCGTGGCTTGTAAGTAATGTGCAGCTGACCCTTTGTGACACTTGCATGACCCAGAAACAAAGCAGCAGGCTTGGTTTCTGCAGTAAATGAACAGTGTTTTGATGTTTTCTAATAATAAAACCTATGAAGTTAACCTTTGCAAGGTGTAGTTAAACTTCATTTCTTTTCAAATGTGCAATGTTTTCAGTATGTTTGTTTGCACTGTAACCTAATTTTCCACTCCCTTTCCCTTGTCATACAGTTTTTAGGCCAGGAATGTGGTAATGAATAGAGAGCAGACTGTCAGTTTAGACTGTAAAAAGCCTCTGTGAAAAAGCCGAGTAGAATTAAATATGGAATGATCGTCTGTAGGATTTCAAAGCCTACGTCTCCACTGGTTTAAAGCCACAGGATTGCTAATAAAGAATCATTTTATACATGTGGCCTACTGTGCTCTGTGGCTGAGTGTAGTTTGAATAATACCATGTTTTTTTTTCTTTCTTCTTTTTCTGGAGTGTTGCACGGAGGTGTTTGCATGTGGCACACTCTGCCTGATGGACCACTGCGCTATAGGGATGCGGCCATCCTGTCACTGGGGTTTTAGCACGTAAACAGATCTTCCTAGAATCCTTCTCAGGCTAAAGAGAGGTCCAAATTAATGTGCTGGATTATGTTACCTTGAAAACGGGGCAAGCATTAGGTGGCCAACTGTGGATCAGTGCTGGAATTTGGCAAGGGAACTCTTTCATGCATCCCTTGGGTCCCAGAGGCCAAGGCTTGTGATCATCTTTATATTTAGCATTTTGGGTTGTGGGGTTTATTTCGTTCTACTGTCTTCTTTGCAGTCTGTACACATTTATGATTACCAAAGTGGAAGCCTTGGCGGCTGACTGTGCAGTGTTGGGGTTTTTTTCTGCCCCTGATGTTAAGTGGACCCAGTGTAGCTGAGGAGGGGAAGCGCAGGGAGTAGTGCTAGGTAAGTGTATGCTGGAGATGAATCGGGGTCAGGACACTGTGATATGTTAATTTGCCAATAATCATTATAAGTAATAGCTTTACTGATTCATGAGTTCCATAAATTGATTAGTCTCTCTGTTAATGAAGAGCTCTAATGCACTACATAGACAATAGATCATTCCTTTACTTTATGACTTTAGCTGGCCCAGGGAACTTGAGCACACCGGTCTGTGCTGGTAGGTACCCCTTCGCTTTTCCGGTGTGCTGCAGCACAAGGTGAGCGTTTAGCATTGCACACATCTCACCCTGCTTTCTGCATGGAATTACCTGGGTAATTCTTTCAGCTTTCTGATGCATCATGGTGCAAACTCAGCCTGGTTCCTAATGCATCATCTTCACCAAAAGCTGACTCTGCACTCAACTATGGAGACTGATGCAAGACAAGGTCTCACTTATCAAGCAGTGACTTATCAAGAAAGGATAGTAGCTTCTTAAATAACTTCTTAGAAACCCTCTCTTCCAATGAGGAAGCAGCATCCCATGAGCTAGCTGAGTTCAGGGGTGAAACTGAGAATGAGCTGGACTGTTTGTTCATGTGGGTGAAATGGTGACTGTTGGTGAGGCTGCAGGAGGAGTGAGATGAATCTCTGTGGGCTCTGTTACATTGAAGTAGCAACCACCTTTCCCTCTTGATGCATGCTTCAGTGTGTTAGATTGAAGCATGCTCCAGGATACCTGAACAGTGGCAGTGCCCTTTTAAAATTTCCTCTATCTTCGGGCAGAACAGGGTTACTTTTTCCTTTTCAAATGGACTTTGCTTCAGTTATCCATGCCTTTGTCCCTTTGAGATGGCGTTGCCATAATACACTCTCCATGGGGCTGTGCGCTAAGCCCACTCAGAAACTGAAGCTAATGCAGAAAGCAGTGACCCGCTTATTAAGTAGCATTTCACACTGGGAACACATCACACTAACGTGCCAGGGTCTGCACAAGCTGCCAATAGGTTTTTGGATGTTGGTGTTAACCTATAAAGCTATAAATGGTTTGGTACCTAGCCACTTGGGTCAGGAGAGAAGGCACGGTGCCTTTATTAATTATACAAGGCTCCAGCTGAGAATGAATCTGCTTAGGCTTCTGGAAACGGTTCACACTGGGCACGTTCAGAGGCTTAATGCAGGCATTAACATACCCTTACATTGCATCATTTAATTTGCATAGCAACTCCTGGGCTAGTAGGATACTAGTAGGATACCTTCCCTCACACCTGCCTTTGATGTTGCTGCTGCCACCTCTAAGACTCTTTGTAGACTTGGCAATCAGTGCTCTGGGCTTAGGACTGAAGGGTGTTTTTACCCATCTGCTTGATCAGGAGAAAGCTCCTGTGTGGGCCTCGCAGAATGCTCATAAACTGGGACAGATCAGTGTTTGCAGAACCAGCAAATGGGAAAATAGATGATGCTTAGTCAGAGGTACTTTCTGAATATGTCTGAGTCTCGGGGAAAAGCTGCAAATTTGGGGGCTGGTTTTAGGTTTCGTTCAAAGTGCCTTCCAATGTCTGAAATGCCCTTCCTCTCCACAGCAGAATGAGTAACGTGGCACTATTCAGCCATTACATCTGTAGACAGATCTGCAGCTACTTCCTGCATTTGCCTGTGGTGTTTCTCATTGGTAATTACAGTAATATTTATGTCTCTTTGCATTTTTATATGTCCTTTGTTAAGCTGATTAGAGGAGGCACAAAGCTGCCCTTTTATCATAAGAGAGAAAAAAAAAACCAACCTTAAAAAAACCAGAGGACTCATTAGGAAGCTTGCTGGCATCAACTAAATTGAGTTTCACCTCGTATCAGAACGTTAATAAATAAGCCACGATGCTCAGTACATGGCTTTAACGTACCCGCTCCCCTCGCACAGCTTGCTGCACGCTTTGTACAATGCAGCTTTTTCCTTTTTAATGCAAAACGCTACTAAGTAAGTCAAGGGGAAATAGTATTTCATATTCAAGCCTTTTTTATTTTTTTTTCCCTTTCCCCTCAAGCAGACCTTATAAAAAAACCAAAATCATTTGTCTGGTATCCAATCACTCTGATTATACTTTTTGCTTCTGCTGTTGTACATGTAAGAACCTTAAATCTAACACTTTCTTTTGCTGTGAATGTGATGTGTGATTTACATTTGTTTTTCTTGCAAATTAGGAAGGGCATAAAACACAGGCAGCTTTCCTCTCAGATGCCATCCACTCTCTCAATATAAAGTCAGGCTGGGAAAAGCCATAGGAGCAAAGAACGGGCAGGGAACGAGAGTGACAGAGGGTGTTTTGGAAGTGTAAAAGGCATCTTTACAGCCAACAGACCAAAAGACTCTTGTTCCAGTCTGTATCTCACTCAAATATTTATGACAACAGTTTACACTCTTTTGACTTCTGGTTTTTCTCTCAGAAATCCATGTTTAGGTAGAAAATTTTAAAAGCCTGCCCCTGCCAATTGCTTCTAGGTCTGTGCCAGGTCCACGCTCTTGATCTCAGGCTGTTTTAGGTAACTAGCTTGGGGTTTTAAGGGGAGCTGTAATTTGGGTAGTGTTTATAGATACCAGCAACAGTCAAGTGGTAATCAAAGTAGTCCAGTCAGGATGTGGGCTCACCAGAAACAGGCAAGGGCTGGTGCCAGTGCCCTAAGCCCTGGTTGGCTGCTGCCACTGCCACCCACTGCCTGCCCCAGTGACCAGTGCTCAAACCTTGTCTGCCTGGCAGTGCTGCCATGCAGACCCATGTCCTTGGTGCTCCCACTTCCCTAGAATGGTGTTTTTTCCTCTCTCCATTTGTTTAGTTTGTGCCTCTTCCTCTGTTTTTGGGTTGATTGCTTACAGCATCTTCAAAATAGGTAAGGAGCTGCCTTTGTGGCTTTGCCCTTGGAGTCTCAGTGGGGACTTGTCCCCTCATGGGCTGATACAAATGGGACAAAACAATGCTGCTGGGCCAGAGGTGCAGCTGACCTTCCCGAGCCTTGAGGAAGCAGCGGTGTTCCATCTCTGGCTTCCCACCTTGTGAGGTTGAGACGATCCCAATTGTTCAAAGTTTCTGAGCCAAGCAGCCCAGTTGAGATCAAATCCTTATGAGCTTGTTTAATCAGCCTTTTCCCGTCCTTCTTTCTCAGGGTTTTCTGTCGCTGCCTCTGCTGCAATGCTGGAACATGCTCCCTGTATAAGCTGAGTGCAAAACCTGCTAGCAACTTTAGGAGGTTTCTGGCTGTGGGCTCAAGGTCTGAACAGATTTGCAGCTTCAAGCACTTGTGCCAAGAATTGCGTTGCTTTGATCAATTAAGTTCCCTGGCAGTGAAAGAAGAATAATAAAGGTTAGGGGAGGCTATGCTGTGAAGCTCCATCTGCAGAAGAGTGTATCTTCCCACTGCCCCTGAATAGCACCAGCAGGCCCTCCTCTACCTCTTTTATGGATTTAATTCTCTTTGGGAAGCTAATCTCACCCCTGCTGCCCCAGCACAAAACCCAAAGTGGCAATCTTGTGGAGCACAGACAAGCAATTGGGGGAAACCTAGCTTTTTATGGTAATAACCAGGGAAAGTGACTTGTACCACTGCTCTTAAGAATGCGAACATGCTCCCACATGAGTATGGGGTAAACAGCACAGCTTGTACCTTTCAGCAAAACAGAAATGTGCTGTTGTTGAGGCTGAGGGTGTCTCCTGAGGAACTGTTTGCTTGCCAGCAAGCAGGGCTTTGCTTATACCCAAAAGTCTTTCAGGTGACCTACTCTAGGTGATCCTGCTCTGGCAGGGAGGGGGTGGACTTAGATGATCTTTCGAGGTCCCTTTCAGCCCTTGTGATTCTGTGTGGAGGGGATTTTTCTGGAGAGTAGGCTGGGAGGAATGAGGAGGGCAACACTGAGTGGTGGGAATTGACCTTTGCCTTCTGCCCAGTGCCTTGGTGGTGGTTCGTGGCATGGTGTGTGTATATAACACTGTTAGCTTGCTCAGGTGAGAGCCATGAGCCCAGAAGCTCTCAGTCTCAGCAGGCTTTGCTATCAAGTCAGGGATTTGCCTGTTTTCTTGCTGTTTATGCAAAAAATATGAAGTTGAAGCCACGTGCAGATGAAAGGGCAGCATTCGTGTTTCTCCCTGGCACTAGCAGTTTCATGGCTGCACAATGAGCAGAGGACATCTCCAGTCGAAAGCCACAGAGTCACGATTTAGGGTGCAGATGCCTTCATCCAACAGTGGGCTGCTCTCAGGAGGGCTATCCCCACCTGGACTCACTGTTGTGCAGCTGTGTTGGCTGAGATATTCTTTCCTCTCTTTGTAGGGTTGAGTTTCTGTGCTCTGAGTTCCTTGACATAGCCTCTGTAGGGTCATACAAACTCTGGTGCTAAGGAGTCTTGGTAAGGTGAAGGTAGTGGGAGAAAGAAGCAGACCAGGGGAGGAGGAGGAGGAGGAGGGATGAGACTGCCTTGATCTCCAGCAGCTCCATCCAAGATGGACACATACACATTGTGACACTGCATCCCAAGGTGCTTTTAAGCAATGCAGCCTTTCCCAGAGGCTGCAGATCTGGGAGATGGAAGAGTCACAGAGCAGCAGGCAGGGCAAGGCTGGGCAGCCCTGGCTGTGTGTTGTCCTTGTAATGTCTATGAGGTAGAGTTGCCAAAGTGGCTCCTGAGCCACAGCTCATCTCCCTTCCTCATTCTCCAGCACAGAGCAGTCTCCTCACCCGAGGTAGCTGGATATTATTTCTGTGTGCTGGCTGCCAGAGTAATTTCAATTTAGCTGGGGCTATTAAATCACCTGTCTTGATGCAGTTTGTCTGGAGATAAAATTTGGAAAGGCAACAGCTGGAGGAAAATTAGAGCAGGCAAATGGGTGTAAAATGTTTCCCTCTAACTGCTTTCATCACAGGCAATCCTTGATTAAATGATGAGGCTTAGAGCTATAAGTATCTCAGTTGTTTCAACTGGAGTAAACTGAAACCAAGGTCAAGTCTTAGCTGGTTTGTGTCCTTTTTCCTTCTGATCTTCCACATTTCACTATGGTTATTTAAATGTCTGCCACTTGCCATTTCAAGCTTCCAGTGGTATATCTGCTCTGCACCCTTGTTTGCCGGCCAAAATGTTTCTGCCTCATCAGTGGAGACAATGACATAATTTTAGATACGCCAAGGCCTAAAGTTATTGGATTTTTTTTCCCCTCCGGTACAAATGAATGGATGTGAGCTGTTTATTTTTAACTTCCCCTCCTGCCTGTGAACTCCAGAAAAGGGAAATTTAATGTTTCATTGTGGATGGTGGGGTTGGGGGTGAGGGTAGAGGAGGACGAAGGGAGTGGAATAAGAGGGAAAAGGGAAATAAAAGGGAAAGTGTCTGCACGTGAAGGCAGGGGAATAAGAAGTGTGTGAAGGTGGAGGCGTGATGTCGTTCCACCTATTTCTTTAGTTACTAGAAGTAGCTGAACCTCATCGGTTGTCCCCCCAGCCCCTGGAGGAGAGGAAGCACTGATGGGGTCTTAGCCCACGCAGCTTTGTGGGCTCGTGCCAAGACAGCACACAGTCAGGTTCCTCCCGGGATCATTCATCCACAAATGCATAGATCATCTGAGCTCCAAACTTGCTTGGAAAAACAGAAGTAACCTGTGTAATCTATTTTAATCTACAAACCCCTTGCTCTGAATCATCGCTCTAAGAGCAGAGTTCACCGAATTCATAGTGGTGTCTTGGTTTCCTGACATCTAATGAAGAGGTGAATTGGATGCTGCATTATATAGGGTTTAATTTACTTCAGCTTCCCTTCACCCCTGGAAATCCTGTATTTTCTCTCCCGTACTCTTAGTTAGCCCAGTAAGGTTATTTCCCAGAAAACCTTT
Source organism: Urocolius indicus (assembly GCA_013401255.1). NCBI lineage: Eukaryota > Metazoa > Chordata > Aves > Coliiformes > Coliidae > Urocolius > Urocolius indicus. The sequence continues at coordinate 285,347 of WBNH01006081.1, read as the reverse complement.
TGTAAGATAAAAGTAATTTGCCAAAAGGACTCCACTGGATCTGCTCACATTTGAATACAGAGTGCAAATGCACTTTCTCTGCAGCTTCTGTGGGACATCCCTAATTAAGGGCACCCAAGGCCAGAGCATCGAGGTGTGTCTCTGAGCCCGCAGAGCCAAATATGATGGAGAGCATTCAGCTTTCCAATTCCTGCTTTAGTCCAACCTCAGTGTTAACACACAGGATGTGTAATGATGGCCCTCAAAGGCCTCTTTGCATTTACGCTTGTAATCTTGATGTCATATTAATGCAGGCTTTTCCCAATATTTTCTTTCATGCTTCCTTCACCATAAATACTTGCTTGTGGACAAGCAGCTGGGCTGTGTCTCTCTTTCCCCTTTAATACTCTCTAGCTTGGGACCACTGATCCTTCAGTAACCTCTTCCTTTTTCTTTTTGATGTCCCCTCTGTTTTCCCTTATTTACAGCAACCGCCGTGCTTGGGATTCTCCTGTTTGTCCTCTCCCTCCTCTCAATTTCTCAGGACAAGCTGAAAATGAGATTTAATGGGCCTCCCACTGTTGTTGCTCTTTTGAGATTACTGGGATCAGATGTTCTTCCCTTGAGAACTAGATCAAAGAAAATGAGAGAGGGTAAAGACCAGAACATTCAGGAAGGCAACAAAGAACAGGGATAAAGCAGGAGAAGAGTGGTTCTGAGCATGTAATGCAGTGGTGCAGGGCAGTTTGGGCTTTGCTAACACCTTGCCAAGCTTTTACAGAAGCATCAGTGCCAGTATTGTGTGAAAAGCTTAATTTTGTTACAAACCCTTTCTTGTATGTTTTTTTTTTAATCAGGATTGTGTTGTGTTACTAGGTATAAACAACCCACTAGCTTTAATGTGGGATTATTTGGCTGCCCGATCCATCCCCACGTTCCCAGAAATCCTCTCTGTGTTAATTGCATTTCACTGCTGGGGACACCTGTTAGCAAGAGCACAGCTGAGCAGGCACTTAATACTCCCAAATCTCTGATAATACTCCAGTTAAACATCTCTTTCTTGCCTTCCTTTTTTTGTCTTTTTTTCCGCCCTTTTTGTTCTTTTTTAATAAAAGAGAGCAACTGGTTAGACTTTCCCTGTAGCAGCAGACTGAAGGTGTTCCTCTCTGTAGCATGAGGTGAATTTGCAGCAGAGGACTGGATATTTTTTGAAGGCTGTCCACTGCACTCCCCCTTTCCTCCTCTTCTGCCCTGATAGGGAGGTGTAACCCAAGGACTAGAATGCCACTTGGGCTTCAAAGGTCTGCTTTAAATTCCCTGTGACACCATAGCTTCTGCAGCACCCTTGCACCTGTGCTGCAAAATGCTAACACAAGTCTCCAGGAGTGACAGGGAAGCTCTCAGACACTGCTATGACAAGGATTTTGGTTCCTGACAGGAGCTGGTTTGGGCAGCTTCACTTGTCCCAGATGCTGGTCGTGCCACCACAAGAGTACAAGGGGTAGGGAGGAGAAATCTGGCTCTGGCAGCGGCTGGCTGAGCGGGGTGATGGAGGAGAGGGGCGTGCAAGGAGCTGGGGAAATCATTTTGTGGCTCAGGCTCTCAATACAGAAAGGCTGTGTTTTTATTGGTAAAAAAGAATTGACATGGCATATGTGGTTTTCTTTTTGGTGATGAAGCTCAGAGGAAAGAAGTACAGTATGGCAAGCACTCTCTTGTTTGTTTTTATTTAAGTGCTGCATTTAATCCCCTTACACATGTGAGGGAAATCTCAGAAAATTCTAAGTGTCTGAAGAAGGAGATAAGCCCTTCACACTGTTCAGTTCTACAGTGTTTATTCCTTTTCCCCTTTATTTTCTTAGCATTGTCAGAGAGGGGTGGAAAGCCTTTGTCAGAGTTCTCCTTTAAAGCGGGAGATTCTATCTGAATGTGAGCAAGTCTGAGCACACGATGTGACCTGGGGAACGAGCAGCATCTTTAATTTCTCATTTTCCTAGCCCTTGTGAATCGTGGCAGGATCTTACCATGACTCAGACTGCTCTGAGCACAGGATGGCTTCTATGCAAAACCTCTAGACAAGAGATTCAAAAACCATCTCTTTTTTTCCCCCAGAAAATTACATCATCACATATGAGATTTCCTTTAAAAACTAACTACATGGGAGTTCTTGGCAACGATGGTCTCTGCATCTGATGGTCTAACTAGCATGAAATAGAGCTGCTGCTCTCATTTATATACATTACAGTATCTGGTTCCTCACTTGTGGTTTGGTAAAAGCATGAATTTTCGGGTTTTCCTCATGGGACTTTTTTGGCTTCTTTCACTTCACCTTTAATTTTCTTCCCTGCTATGCAGAAAGACAAGATGGTTATTAAATGGCTTTAGAAATTTTCCTGTAAGAGGCAAGAGAACATGCAGCATGATAATTTTTATTGCTATCATCAGTTTCTTATTCTCTTTTCAAGAAAGCAAAACAGCAGCCAGGCTTTCAGGGGAGGATCGTAGCACACATGCAGTTAAGCTGGAAGAATTCAATATAGATATTTTTCTTGGCCTAATATTTGTCAGGCAGATCACAGGGTACTACTTCTGAATAACTTTGCGTGTTCAGTTTGATCTGCGTGTCACTGCAAGATTGCAGTCTCGGGGTAAAACCCCATAACAAACATCCGGGAGCCTTGGAGCATAGCAGTTGCAGGGAAGATATGAGACTGGTGGGAGAAGAGATTGTGCTGACTGGGAAATGGGGTAACACAGGTACCAGCTGTGTTTGCTTCAGTGGCTGTTTTGCATGCAAGAGAGCTCTTGTCAGTTGGCTTCAGCCAAGCCCAGCAACTTCATCTTCCTCTCCACCAGCCTCATATAGGGGAGAACAGAGATGGCAAGGCTGATGACAGCTGGAGAAGATCAGACAGATGCAGAAAAGGTGGAGGAAGGATGCTGCCCCTTGGCACAGAGGCTGGGGAACATGCCTAGGGCCGTGTAACCATCAGTGGCAGATGTGGGCATAAGAAGCATCACAGCTTATCCTTCTGATGTCCCCCACCACCAGAGCAAACACAGGGTTTGACCTTGTGCCCAGCCACAGACTGCCTGGCCTCTTCCCAGTCCCTCATCCACCACCAAGGAGTGCCTGAAGCACGGTGTTTGCTTGGAGATCAGTGGGGAGATTTTTGGTGGCCACTGTCCATTGATCTATTCAGGGCTGTTTTTTAGTTAAAAATACACAGGTGACTATTTTTATATGAAGGTACACATGCCTTTCCTTCCTCCCTCTCCTCATTATTAAGTGCCTAAACCATATTATGAGGTATTTGTTTTTATTCTGTGATATTTCGAAATCAAAGATGGTTTCTGAGGTAGGCAAGCAACCAAAATATTTAGAGGTTATATTCCAGCTTGATAGGCTCATTTAATTTAATTAGCTGTAATGTGGGTGTTTGACTCCTCTCATAAGGATAGAAATAAGTTTACTACTTTGTGTTCTTTTATAGTAAAAAAAAGAGAAAATGCTTGTTTCTGTTTTTCTTTTCTCTCTTCTTTCTTTCCCTACTACATAAATTATTTATACTGTGTATGTGCTGAGATTTCACTCCCTAAGTGCTAAATAACCACCCCCTACACTTTTTTTTTTAACTAGTTGGGATTTATAATGCACCCCAGTAAAAAACTAGGTGCTGACTGTGCTATGAACGGTGCCCCTTCATTATGAAACAGCCCTTGCAAACTTCTGGAAAATGGACCTACTGTGATAATAAATCTTCTCCCTTGACATACAGCACTGAATGTGGCTCTGACCACATAAACTGCTCTCCCCGTGATTCTGGGGCTGTTCACAATGCCAACCATTTATAAGCCAGTTGGCTTTACATTAATTAATTCCCAAGTCATTCACAAATAGCGACAATCACCTCAAAGTGCAGGCCTAGGAAAGGGCTGGCATTTTTGAAAAGGAGATCTGTGTATAAAAATTTACCATGCTCACAATAGGGGACAAACCCAGTCCTTGAAACAACAATGGCTTTCTGCTTTTGGGCTCAGGGTCACGGCTTCTTTCGGATCAACTTGTGGCAGTTTATTTACAGCGGGTGCTGATTTCTGAGCATCGGCAGGATGTCCTGCCCCAAGCCCGAGGTGTAGGGCTCCCTGCACTAATGCCTGCAGAACAGAGCCAGGGAAAGCCGGATTGCCTTGGAGAGGAGCTCGAGGATCCCAGGAATGCCAGGGAAGGATTTGGCTTTGTGATATCCTCTGCCAGATTCCTAGCTACTTCTCACCTGGGTTTCTGTGCTTGCCTGGACATGTTCTGCTTGTAGCCTTCCTCTACAGAGTCTTAACATCATCTGGTACAGTTTCATGGCTGAGCCATTACTAGAAATACTTTTAAGAAGCTGTAAAAGAGGAACCTCCCCATCATAACCTTTAGGCTTTTACGAGAAGCTTCTGCTCCCACTGAAGCTATCTGGGGCCAGATTTTCAAACATCAGCTTGTGATTGCACCAACATGATGAGCCCATGCAAAACACCAACAGGCACACATTAGGCTCTTACACGTGTGGGCAATGCCTATTCGTGCTGAAACGTGACATTCTGAGAACAGATGTTGCAAAAGACTTGCACATATTTTATGGGACCAGCAGTGACATCTTATCTTGCTAGAGACATAGCTCCTGTTCTTACTTTTCTTCTCTTGGGAGGCCATTTCTCTTGTTTCCTTTGGTGCTGGAAGTCTTCTTCATGCCACTTTCTGTGTCTGGAAAGTGTACCCACCTTCTGCATGCCAGAAATCTCTCCTGATCTATTCTATGCTGATATTCTTACTATTGTTTTGTCTCCAACTCAAGTCTCGGACTGTCCCTTGCAGCGAGTATTAAGTGTGTGTATTTATTCATAATCAATTGTATAAGGGTGTGTGGGTTGGTGCCTTCTCCATTCTGAAGAGAAAAATTGATTTTATGCAGTTACTGACTTAATTCATGCCTTATCTCCAGAAGGCAAAGCCCTTTGTGTGAATAGCCCCATTTCTCTTTTAAAGGGGAGTTCCTTAAATTGTAGAGATTTTAACAGTCTGCCCTGGTCGAAGTTAAAGGGTAGCAAATCCACAGGAAGAGCACAAGTCTCGTGGTTAGATCAGACTAGTAGTTTTAGTGCTGAGGCATGGAGCATTGGCACACCTTTGCCTTTTTCCTCCAGAAGAAAAATGAGAGACAGTAAATCAGTTTGGAAAGGCTGGTTTATTTTGGCCTCCTGACACCACAAATGTTATTTCTGAAACAGCGATGGTTTAATTGCTCAGACTCCTCAGCTGCACAGGCAATATTAAATGTTTCCATGTAAAGGGTGAGGGACAGGAGCTCCTGGAGAAGGCAGGAGAAAGGTGAGCACGCTGGGACAGAATGGAGACCATTGGATTGGCAGCTGTGGGGCAGCCACAGGGGCTGGAGGGCTGTTGTCCCTTCATCCCCAGCCCATTGTCTGCCTCCCTGGCTCTGGTGTGCTGGCACAGGCAAAGAAGGATGGGTGGCACTACTAATCATTTTGCAGGCTTGAAATTGCCATAGGCAGTGGCTCGTTTTGCCTAAGCCTCTTGCTTGTCCTGTTCATAGAATGGTCACAGAATCACAGAATGGTAGGGTTGGAAGGGACCTGTAGAGATCATCTAGTCCAATCCTCCTGCAGAAGCAGGTCCACCTAGATCAGGTCACACAGGAACATGTCCAGGCAGGTTTTGAAGACCTCCAAGGAAGGAGCCTCCACACCCTCCCCGGGCAGCCTGTGCCAGGGCACCCTCACTGAAACACTGAAATAGTTTTTCCTTATGTTTAAATTGAACTTCTTGCGTTCCAGCTTCATCCCATCACCCCTTGTCCTGTCATCAGATACAATAGAAAGAAGTGCTGCCCCAACCTCCTGACACCCAGCATTTAGATATTTGTAAATAATTATGAGATTCAGAGGAGGTGTGACTCCTAACACTTTTCCTCTATGTACTGTGATTATTGAATCTCCACGTAGCCTTTTATATCTTTGGCTTAAGTTTATGAGCATTTAATGTTCCATTTTCTGTTGCTTTTTCATACATAACATGAAATTGCAGACATTTCCAGGCCTTTGTAAATTATCTCTCCTCATAATAATTTACTGCTCGTAATGATTTTTCTGACACGTTTTAGTAGCAACATCCACTAAATATTCCTCTTTTTCTTGGATGCAGTGAGCTGTATTATACAAGACACTATGGATAATATTATAAAGATCCCAATGGCGTGTAACATCCAGGAGAGTTTCCAACAATCATTTTTATCTGTCAGGATATGCATCACTTTGGAATCTTTTCTGTGGAAAGGACGAGAAGAGATGCTCCTCCAGACAGCATTTGTCACATTGTCCTGGGGTTTCTGGGGGCTCCTGCAGGGCCTGGACGTGGCTGCCGTCTGCTTGGTCTGATGGGTTGCGTGAGGATCTGCAGATCTGTGCTGGAAAAGAAAACCTCCAACAGTTACCGTGGCCCTGGCAAGGCACAGGCTGTGCTCTCTGCGTGCCTTCTCCAGATGCTGGGCATATGGGCCTGTCCTGAGAGCTCCAGGATGGTTTGGCTTGCTTAGTTTCGCTGAAGAGGCAGCTGGAAGAAGGAGTATGGAGAGAGACTTATTGCTCTTGCAGATAACAGCCTTGCTGAGCTTGATTGATGGATGCTACTTTATCTGCCAGACATTAGCTAAAACTTAGGAAATGGAGCAGAAACAGGCAGCTTGGGCAGAACAGTTGTGCATAGCAGGGCCGTGCAGGGTGCTGGTCTGGGCAGCGTTTGTGCCAGGCTGCTGCTGTGTGCGGGCAGCCTCACAGGCACAGCTCGATGAGAAACACCTCACTCACCCACCCATTCCAGCCCTGAGGGGCACAGAGCCAAGCAGCAGCTGTACCCCTGGAGGAGATTTCCTCTTTCTTGTTTTTCCCATCGTTTATTTTTGCTGCAGCACAGGCCCTCTGTCCCTCCCTCACAGCACGCGTTTCCCAGCTATGCCTTGGAACTGATGCACAGACCTGGGCTCTGCTCTCTCTGGCTTTAGTAAACTAGCTTCATGGTGCTGGACACCCCTCCCACCTCCCTGTCCATCCCAGTTCCCTTTACCTATCTTGGACTTGCTCCATACCCATCATATGCTTCCAGCCACTTACTGAGTAGCAATGCAGAGCAGAGAGTAGCTTCCCTGTCTCACATTGTGAAAGGCTCTAAAATGGAAAGGATTGTAGGGCTGAGGATCTCCTCTAGCTAAGGTAGTTTATCCTGAGCAGAAAACTGGCTGCAGCTGGAGCACCTTTTTGCTAACATACTCTGCATTTTCATTTCCCTGTAACTGTAAACCTCTACACGAGACTGTAAACAGGGATGGAGCTTGTACACTTTTTAAGACCAAGTGCTGCTCTGCCACATTGCTATTTGTCACTGTCTGCAACCCTGAAACCTTGGTCTTCTTCAAGGCCTTTGGCAGCTAAGATGCAGCTAATACAATAGGAGAGGACAGAATCTTTGAAAGAAGCAAAATGTAACACATTCTGTGTCTGAGAGGGTCACGGAGATGACCTAATATTGTATGTACAGGGTATTCATCAAGTGTGTTCTAATTTAAGAGAGTGGATAAAAGCCTAGCAAGATCAGTGATGGTAAGCAAAGCCAGTAATACTCAGGATAAACTCTATTGCTTTTTTTTTTTCTTACTCAGCACAGAGTGCACCTGGCTGCTGGTTACAGAGGAACTGACAATGAGCCCGTTCGGGTGTTCAGTGCACAAGCTGGGATAAATCTCTTATGAGGATGGGAAAAGCCACCGATGATATTGTCTCTGGAAAGAGAAATTTGCTTCACAATGGATGTATCTACACCAACCCCCAGTTAGCATTCACTGGCACTCCAGTTTACTTTAGAGCAGAGGCAGCACTTGCTGAGCAGCCAGGAATAGTGAGACAGTCTTTGGATTTTAGGAGTGGCCTTTTGGGTGTAGTTCAGAGGTTTCAGCTAAACAGCATCAGGAAGCTTTGGCTGCAGCTGCTCCTGCAGTAGTTTTTTCCTGTCATAGTGAACAAGGCATACACAAAGCATCTGGTCCATCTGCACAGGAGAGGAAGGAATTTGCCCTGTGGCTGTCAGGTCGGTAGGTATGCCTTGGCATACACAGATGTGTAAAAATCGTTTACTTCTGAGAACTTCAATATTTTGTGCTTCATTTGGCAGCCTTGGGACCAAATTCAACAGTTTGTTCAGTGATGGTGTGAGTGCTGGTAAATCAAATATCCACAATCAAATATCAAACATCCATAATGGGGGAAACAGATGTAATTTGCAATCAATTTGCCATTTTATGGTAGGGCAATGAAATGCTAATATCCCATTTGAAAAATATTTGAGGAAGATAATGAGGAAGAAACCAGTGGGGGATATAAGGTAATTAAATAGAGAAGAAAATCACTCTAAATCATATAAGAGAGAGAATATGAACTTTGTTGAACTATTGGAGAATACAGTTCTTTTGTAGAGTTCAGAATTTCTTTAGGTTATTTTCAGACCTCTATACAGTCATATCCTCGTTCTCAGTTTAGTGTTGGGGTTCTTTTTCTTTTAAAAGAGAATTATCTACTAGTATAGCAGCATCCTGGAGATGAAAGCAAGTAGGTTAAGGAGGTATGGTATCATGTGGCTTTTTTTACTCGCCCTGCAAATATCTTTATTCTTAGAGCTGTGCTCAGCTCAGGTAAAAGTGAGTGCAAATTGTAAGTCCAACAGAACCTCTATGTGTCCCACTAATACAAGTGAGTAATTTTGTCTGTGTTTGAACTGTCTTCATATTGAAACTTTTAATTTTGTTTTAATAGTTTATTTCTGGTATCTCACTTTCACCTCACTATTGAGTCAAGGTACGGCATCATATGACAGCCTCTGCTCAATTCAGGATAGGATTGCAAACCTGAGTTTCCAGTATTAAAAGCCAGAGCCCTAACCAGTAGAAAAACATGTGCATTTACAGCTAGGATAAAACCCCTTGGGTAAGATATCTAGGATTAGATCAGAAACACCTCAGCAATGTGACACAGATACCTCAGTGGTGTCAGGTCACATTTGTTTAAGAGAATGTTCTGAGGGTAACTGAATATCAGTGCAGGTCCTGATGGAGATTTGGTATCATATTCTTCATCAGCCAGTGGCACACCTAGTTGGATCTTGTGTGAGCTGGCTCTGGTACTTCTGATCCTTTCTTCTTCCTTTTCTGAGGTTCATGCTCAGTTTCATGGATGTTGGATGTTTATGTTCTCCTTCATCGGTACATGTGGGGTTACAGCATTTGCCTTTCTCTGGGATGCCTGCTGGACTTTGATAGTCTTGCTGCAATGAATTTGGGCTGGTCTCTGCCATAGTTACCATCTTGAAGGAAAATCCCCTCCCTGTTGGGTCACATTATCAGAGACCTCCATTTTTGATGCAGGCTTCCTCAATATAAAACAACTCAATTGTCCCAAGCCAAGCTAGGGACATCATAAAGTTTCAGTAAAAAGCCATTCTCAGAGAAAAACAGGAAAATAGTGTTTTCTGACTACGGTTCACAGCAGCATCATTTGGATAGGTCCTGAGCTTGCTTTTGCCTTTGATGAAGAGCACTTTGAAAGCAGCAATAGCTGGAAAATCAAGCAGGCTGTCCTCTTCCAGGCAACACAGTACAGACCAACCTGGTGTCTGTAGTCAAAGCACGTACCCTGTGGTGGATCTATAAGAATGCCAAAAATAATAACGGACAATTGTGGGCCTCAGCAGTGCCAGAAACTGGATATATCTCAAAATGTGAATAGTGGGCTGTTATAGAATAGGTATTTTACAGGACAGAAATTAGATGTATCAGTCCTCAGATGAAGGGAATTTTTTTTAACCTTCAAGGACTGCAAGAGGCTCTGAGGAACAGAGGAGAATTCCCACTGTTCTCAGGAGCCAGACTCTTTTTAAGCAACAGGCACTTGAAAAGAAGCCTTGGGAACAGAAAAAGCCTGGTTCACGGGTGGTTTTCTGCTGCCTTTCACAAGTCGAAGGCTCAGGGTCACGTGTCAATACAAGCTATCCCTGTCTATTTCAGTTGCATCTCATTTAGGGGTTGTGAGGCTTAATTGCCAGTTCCCAAGAGCACTGGCCAACTGGGCATGGTGTGCCTCTTTCTCTTTGTCATTTGCCACATCCCCAACTTGCCCTGTTTTTTTTTTTTGTTTGTTTCAGGTGTGTGAATCTGAGGATGAAATGGATTGGCAGTGTCTTATATTGCAGGTCCCACTTTCCTTCTCTTGCCACACAGCTCTGTGCTTCATCCTGGCCCTCTTTGTCATGGGAAGCTTGACTCTTCCTCTCCATGCTGCCTATTACTATGCTGTGGAAAGCTCAAAATGGCAAAAATGGTCACTGTTATTAATTCCAATCATTGTTTATTAAATAGAAAAAAGCAAGGAGAAATGCACACAGGGGGAGACCATCTCCATCCTCTACCCACCACTGGGAGATACTCATCAGTTCAACACTGAACCTCTGGCAAGACATCAAGGGTGATGAATCTCAACTTCCACTCAGCAAAGGGAGTGCACACCCCTTACCTGCTGTTTCTCAGGAGAGCAGGCTTCTTGGATGTTGTGGCTTCGGTCACTGCCTCTGTCCCATAGGTTCAGCCCGCATTGTGCAGAGTAATGGCAAGGAGACTCTTACTCAGCTGAGGTAAAGAAGTGCTTTCACTTGGCCTGGTCTGACAAGAATCCGTTTCTCCTTGTGCAGTGTTTGCACAATGTTGTGCAATGCTGCCAGCCCTTGCTTGTCATGACAAACTGGATAGAGTCTTTGCAAACTCTGCCTCTTCCAGTTGTACCTTATTTTGAGGTTATAGGTTACTAGTGCTACCCTGGCAACAACTGGAAGAACTTATCCTTACTGGGAAGGATTGTGGGTGCTTTCTCTGTGAGGAGAAGGATTTCTGTCTCATCTGAGGTAGATAATTCACCACTTTTGTGTCTGAAAAAGAGATGTTCTCCAAATACTGTAGCAGGAAGGGATCCCAGCACTTGCTGCAGGAAGTTGAGCTGAGTGAAGATGATGCCAAGTGAGCACTCAGTGCAAAGCAAGACTAGAGTCATCATGTAACCTATGTGATCATAAGAGCAAGTATGCTGTTTCAGGGGAGGAAGAGGCAGGAACTCCTGGAGATGAAGAGCTTAGCTGCACAATCTCTCTTCATGCACTCCATAAGATGGGTCATTCCACTTTTAGTTCACTCCCACTCAAAAAACTGCTGAGGGCTGCAGCTTGAGATAGGGAAGGAAAAACGGTCATGAAAGACTAATTGCTCCTGGACACCTGAGTTGCTTCCATCATTCCCTTGAGTTTATGATATTGTAGGTAGCCTTTTATGGCAGTTTACTTGAAATAACTGAGCAATGCTTAAAGGTTTGCTCTACTCAGTGTTGCATGAAAGCTGTGTGCTTCTCATCCTTCAGGCACAACCTATTAGCATCTCTGGAGGGCAGCGGAAATCAGGAAAGCTGCGTTTTAAAAGATGTGACAATTAGTCCCAGAGCTGAAAAAAACATTGGTTTCTCTGCCAAGGCTGTCAGGATCTGCAAATACCAGTGACCAAGGCCAAGAGATGCATATGTGAAGCTTTGTTGCATTCAAAACAACCGAGTAGCAAGGGTCAGCCACCAGACACTTCTTGGCTGCCTGAGTTCTCATGGGAGTGACTATCTGTGGTTTCTCTCCATGTTACTTAGCAGCACAATGGCTTTGCTAATTTCCTGAATCCACTGCCAGCATGGAGGCATTTCACTGCTCTCCCTCATGCAACACTGCTGGAGAGCTTGGATTGGCCATACATCTTGCTAGGCCATCTAGAGATCCCCATGGCTGTTTGACCGTTGCTGGCTTGAAGAAGGATAGTGGAGGTTGTCCCTGAAGATGTGCTTCATCACCTGCACGTAACAGGGTGAAAGGGATCATAGGTGCACGTGTCATGGCTTTCATGCAATGAGTAGGTCCCATGGAAGTGGTGCTTACCACCGCTTCATCCTTCATTTGCAAGTAGCGTGGGCTCTACACTGCATCATCTCAATGGTGATTATTTTAAGGGCCCTGAGGGCAGCTCTGTCTGTGACTGTCCTCCTCCTTCCCTGAGTTCCCCTTGCCCTGCTGCGTGGCTGGTGGTCTCAGGACACCGTGACAGACCCAGACACATATTTTGGCTAAGAAGGGGTCAGCTGGAGACTCAGTGCCTGGAGTGAGTCCAGGCTGTTGTCAGCATGGCTGCACGTGGCATGTGGGGAAAGGACAGGAGGGAAGGCACGTGCTGATAGCTGGGAAGCAGCATCCTGGCAGTGCCTGGGGGCTTTTCTCAGGGCTGGGGTTACAGCAGATGAGAGGAGCATCACGTGAGCAGTACCATGTGCAGCTTCCTCACAACTCGGGCATCCTTGTTGCCCAACCATGTGCCCTGGCCAGCTCTGCCAAGGCTGGCTGCCTCACTGCCAGGCGCTTGGCGATGACTGGTCCCACATGGTTTAGATTTAGAGAGAATCCCCTTTTTGCATTCAGAAGGTCTTGTTTTCAGTCCCAAAGTGCCTCACAAAATGAATTGTTGTTTTCTGGCCAGCCTGACTAGGAAACGTGGCTCATGCTGTTGCTGGGAACTGGCAGAAGTGTCCTGGTCTGCAGAGTGTAAATTAGGAAAATGCATTTGTATTCTCATGGATTTTCCTTTCAGCAGTGGGAGCGTGTTGCAGAGTGGTAAAATACCATTCATGACAACAATCCCACTGAGAATAGGATTTTTTTTTCTTTAAATTCTATTGCTTCTGATTGTGGTGAGGAGCAAACACATTTCTCTTTAATTCCCGTTGGCAAGGTCTCCAGGACTGTGCATGTGCCAATGTGTGTGCTGTGGATGCTTTTGCATTTCCTCTCTCTCCCCTTCCTCCACCTTCTCCTTCATCTTACTGGTATTATGGCAAATCCCTCTGCAAACACCTCTTTCACAGCCAATGTAAGTGCTTTCCCTCTTGTTTTTCTCCCTTCAAAACTCGGCTCTATCTCTTTTGGCCAGCTGCAGCCTTCCCAGAGCATCTTCTACCTGACAAAAGAAGATACCTTTGATAGTCAGGCACGACTGTGAAGTTGAAACATGTGCTTGGTTCAGATACCGATGAACTTTAATTTACCTCAATTCATTAGCAATGTTTAAAACCACAGTTAATGGAAGGCAGCCTGTAAAATAATTGGAAGTAAATGCTGAAGGAGAAATACTGGGGTGAGGAAGGAAAGGAAGTTGGCTTACAGCAGGAGTCTAAGCCAATCTTTCATCTTAAGGACAGTCCAGTTTTGAACCCTGATGAGAAAGGTCATGAATTTTAAAATGTGTCTGGCAGCAGACAGCTCTAATCATAACGCCAGCGCTATCTGCAGTGCGTGTCTGACCATGTGAGACTCGCAGCTGACTGAAGAGGGAGACTGGCTTTCAAGCACAGGATGCTGCTTTGAGCAGGAAAGTGTGGGATAAGCAGAGCTGATGCCGTATCTGTCAGCACTGGCACGGAGTGCCTGGCTTTTGGGGGGCAGAGGCAACTGTGCTGTTCCTGGCAGGGTCCCAGCAGGGCTCACCAGGGCAGAAGCACTAAATACCATAGTGTTTGCCTTTGCCAGCTCCTCCAGGATCCACTGTTTCCCCTGCCTGCTTATGATTTAAGAAGAATAACGTTTTTCTGCTTCAGCTCTCAATCCTTGTTCTCAGTTTTAATGCAGTTTCTAAACTCTTCTGCCCCAAAGTGTGCAGAAGCTGTAGTGCTTCCTGCAGCTACTCTTGAGAATTGTCTTTCTGCCTTTTGCCAGGCTGTGTTTGAAATCAAGGGAGGCTAATGGTTTGGCAGCACCTTGCAGTGATCCTGACAAAGGAGTTGTGGTTGGTGTCTGTGTCAATCTTAATTATTCTCTTAATTGGGTGCTGCTGAGGCTTAGACAGTTGTTTGCAGGATGTGAGAAAGCACTTGATTCTCTCTCTGACTTCATGTGTTTCTTCTAAAATCCTTCCAGTGTACATCTACCCCATCTTGGGCTCTGCTCTTCCTAGCACTTACAGAAGCGTAGTCCACTGGTGTGAATCACCAAGTGGTGTCTAGACATGCTGAAAACACTTAAGCAACCGTGACATCTGTTTGGTTGGCCTATGTTGTTGGGAAACTTGACCTTATTTATGAACAGTTTTCAAAACCAGGTTTCGAGTGTGACGTGATAATTAAACGTGAAGCCTCTTCGCACGCTGTGACCACATCTTCATGGTCGACATCCTCTCTGAGGAGAGGGGTGGGCTCAAACTGAAAGGTTAGGACTTGGGACATATGGGTTCAATTTTAGGTCTGGCACACACTTTTGATCTGACCCTTGGTAAGCTGCATGCTCACTTTGTGTCTGGGATAAAATGGCCATGGTAATATCTGGGATCAAACTCATCGTTGCACTCTTCAGATTGTGGCAGCTAATTTGATCACTAACTAAAAAAGCCCCCATGATCTCAACATAGCTCAGTGCCCCATTGTATAGATTTAGTGTTGTGTGAATAGAAGCAGGAGCCAAGCTGGAATTTCTCTTGCTTCTGCAGCAGCAGCAAAGTCCATGCTGGGGATTATTTTTAGTGCATCATATTGCAATTGCTAGGTTTTTCAGTGCATAATGTGGACCAGAATTTTCAAGAGCATCTGGTCCTTGGCTGCTGAATGTTTATAGTGCTTCTGAATATGGGATTTAGGGCTCTGAAAGGGGATCTCTGGTAGATTTAACTGTTTCAGATATTATCTCCTCTGGTACCTCTGCCAAAAACTACTGTGTCATAGGAGAGGCACAGAGCACAAAAAAAGCATGGTGAGGAATGTCCCCCTGTGAACCTGATGAGGGACAGTACCATGTTCTTTTTGTTCACACATCCCCTAGCAGTTTGTTGTCACTGTGGCAAAAAAAAAGGACAGACTTACTCAGGTGTTGTCCCTAAGCTGCTTCTGCTCCATGTCTGGTGAGTGTTTAGCAGCGTGAGAGCGATGTGCTGTGTTTGTGGACAGGCTAGCTCTCCCACAGCTCTCTGCAAAAGGACTGGGCATCAGGAGCCAAGGAACCACCAGAGGGAATTTGGGAAGCCCTAGTTGTGTGCTGGTGTGGCACAAATGCCAGGAAGCCTCTAAAGCAAGGCTAATCCCCATGCCCACAAGTAAGGCTGAGTTTACTTCTTTCCTGAGTGAACTGCCGGGGAGTTTCCAAGAAGCTCTTGATTCTGAAGCAACTGCTGCAGGCATAAGCTGCTCTGCTGGAGCTGCACTTGACTTGTGGTTTCTGTGGCTGTATCTTTTACGATAGTGTCTCCAGAAATACAGAAGTATAATGAGGTATTTACTTGCCAAGCCTTTTCCGTTGTGTTTCAGCCTCTACTCTCCCCCTTCCCTGGCTTATCACTGGTGGAACTGGGTGTAAAGTCCTTTGAAGGAAGACATCAAAAGACAACTGCATCTCTGTTCTTTAACCAGGCTTATAAAGAGATTGTGATAAAGGCCAACAATACATGTCAGTGTTGCCCAGTTATTGTAGTGGGCTTTGTACTTTTATTAGGAAATAATTTCTCACCCTGTGTGGCTCCTGGTGAGTTTTGTTTTCTGTGCTGCTGGATTTGATCTGCCCAGTGAAAGACCTGCTACAGAACTGAGACTTTCACCAGCTGTGAGTTAAGAAGGAGACATGATTGAAAAAGTTCAAGCTCTGCTTCCTAGCAGCCAATTTGCCATCTGTCTCCCTCTCTCTCATGCCCCTTTTATAGCAAAAATGCAAACAATTTGTTTGACCTCTGCTGAATCTGTACAACTTTGGGCTTTTAAAGTGTTGCTCTAACAAATAACAACCAAACATGACAGCAGTGACCCCGAATTCAAAACCAATAAATGTAGGTAGTGGCAAAGCCTGATGCCAGAGATAGTAAGAGGCTATTAAAGGTTTGCTTCTTCATTAATGCATCTCTCCTCTTCTCCCTTCTCCTCTGGGGAAAAACTACAGGTAATGTGAAATCCCATCTGCCACAGTGTGTGGCTGACAATTTGCTTCTCCTCCAAGGCAACAGAGAGAGCAAATGTGATGCTTGGCGTGAGGAGGCAGGGCAGTGTGGATAGGTAATTCCCAGCACCTCACAACTCCCATCTCCTGATGTCTTGCCCCCACTTCTGACACCACTGTGAACTGTTTCAGTTCACTGGGCCACCAGGATAATGTGGTCCTCAGTGGGGCTGGTGAGCTGAACCTCCTCACAGAGGCCTCTGGGTGCTTGAGCTGATGTGAGGAGTAAGGGAGGGAGGGAGGAGAGGGCCCTCTCTCTTGTTGGTGAAGTCACAGCCTGGCTCAGCTGCATGTGGGAGCATAGACTATGAAATGCTCTTGCAAAACTGGCCTGTGTTTCAGGACTTTGTCTTGATGGTATCAACCCCCATGGAAATCCAAGCTGCTAAATGACTCGCTCTCGGTCTCCTTTACCCTCGAATACTTGTACCCTCAATTCACATTATTGAACAACTCTTAGGGGAAAAAAAAACCACCCACACTTCATTTTTCTGTGCTTCAAACAAAACCTATGAAGTTCCCATTCCAGACTGCTGAAGCAGCCTTTGCTTTGCAAGTAAATCTCTGTAGGAAGAGATGAGAGCTGGTGAGAAAATCACCTCATTGCTTGTGTGTTTTACTGAGGTTGGAGGAGGGCAGCGTGACATTCTTGCACAAAACGATTTCTATTTCAGTGTATCTTAAGTAGCTTGGAATAAGAAAAGAAAGCCCTCTCTTGGGTTTACTGAAACTATAAAGCTGTCATAGAATTGAGGAGCATCCTGGACAAATAATGGGGTGGCAGGGGCCCGGGTGAGGAATGGGGAAGAAAAGGGTTTAGTGTGAAAAATGAAGCTCACAGCCAAAGATGGACTTAACCTGATAAGTAGAGTTGAAACACGAGCTGAGTCACTAATCCCCTCTGGACAAATGTGAATCCTTCTTTTGGGAGTGTGGAGGCAACTTTATACCTGCTGTGAGAACTTGGAAAAACCCTTTCTTAAGAGCAGGGAAAGGGGACTTTCCATTGTTAAGGAAACAGCTTGATTATCACAAGTTTGGTATCCTTCCCCACGATGTACTTTGTCTTACAATTATTGGTCAATGCATAAATATTGTCAGTAAAGAATAATAAGGAGAAAAATCAAAACAGAAAAAAAAAATCACAGCAAGGTGTGCTATAGAAGCCAGGAGGAAAATGTTTTTGGTTCTTTTTTTTCCCCATGGTAGAAGCAGAGAGGTAAGGCAGCTGCATTGCAGAAGAGCTCCCTGAAACTCGGGAGATGTAAGGAGGACATTCATTCATCCTGGTTAGGGGAGTAAAATAGACTTTACTTTCAAGATACAGGCAGTAAAAATGAAGCAACCTAAAATCTCCAAGAGATCGTGAAGTGTTTACATGAAATGGCAGGGAAGGTTGTGGCAACTGAAGAGTCCTGGGAGCAGCAGAAGGGCAGTGGAGTTGCCTGGCAATATGATGACTATCCTGAAAGGGTGCTTGAGCAGAAAGTATGCAGGGAAGCAGATCATGTCAGAAAGCGATTGCAACTGAATGGTCCCATAGTGTGATAAAACCAGGCCCTTAGCTTTGCTATGGAGAGGACAGCAGAGACAGGGAACAAGGAGCCAGGACCCTTATGAGGCAGGGGAGAGATCCCGAGATATCCCTCTGAAGCCACTCACAGAGAATACAGATAAAATCCCATTATTCTGCCCCACTTCTTGCTGTGTCAGTGCCAAGGCTCAGCACAGAAATCTTTAGGATCAGCCTGAGCGTTATTTTGATGAAGAGTGTCTTTTCTTTTTCTAAGTTTCTGCAGCAACTGTTCTTGTTTCTGGTAATTAAATGTTTGGGAAACACCTGAAGGGAAAGGAGTCCAGTGCTGCCAGGCTTGCTTTAACCAGCCAGAGTTTCCAGGTGGCTGTGGGGTTCTGAGAGCAGCACTGACTGGGCAATCAGCACATACACTCCCAGCCATCCTGTGGCACTCAGCACTGAGTCTGTGGGGCTGGAGAGTGATGGGCTTAGCCCTGACCAGGCTGCAGGCAGATCCCTGGGGTTCCAGGGTCTTTGAGCCTCTGTGTAAATGTTAAGGTAATCTAAAGAGAAATATCACTATTCTCATCTTATAAATGGAAACTGAGGCTTAATGCTGAGATGACTCCCAAGGTGGGGAAGTGGATGTAGAGCAGCATCAGAAGTCTCAGGTGACCTCAAGTCCCACTTAGAATCTCCATTTGTCCCCTGCTCTTTGTCGGTGTACAACCTATACGCATTGAGAGGTCATATGAGCAATTTAACAAGAGCTTTCTCTGAGGTTTTACCCTATCCTGGTAAACCATGAACAGCTGTCCTGTGAATTTCCACTCTTCTTTCACCAGGAACTACAAGCCCGTGGTTTATATACTCTTGACCAACTGCATGGGAGGGGGGAGTAGTTTAAGAGAGAATCTTATTTCAAGTGGGGAGCTCTTAGATTTTTTCCTTATCTTTTTGGAGTTTTTTTTTTTGCTTGATTACTTCATAAACTTTTAATTCCACTTACCATATAGCTCTTGGTGGCATTTCCATATCACAGAGCTGTTGCTTCATTCCAGGCTTTCAACAACTGAAATATATCATGGGATTTTGTTGTAATGCAGGAAATTGCCTGCACATTAACAATCTGCCACTTCTGTAAACAAGAAACCCACTGATGTGACATGTCAGCACTCAACAGGAGGAGTCCTAACTACCTCTGCAAACTGATGCTTTCTTCAATGGAAAACCTGGGTGTTAGGCATACCTACAGAATGACACAATTGTCTTCTTTTCAGGGCAAAGGCTGGGTGCTCGGGGTAGCTGAAGGCAGAAAACGTACACTAGAATCTCTCCAAGCTTGTTCTTTCAGTGCACTTTGCTACCAAAGTTCCCTGAGGTCACAGGGTTGCATGTGGGGATTTTTTTCCTCCCTTTAACAGCATATAAATAGCATGCTGTGTGTTGTAGATGAGAATGCAGCTTTTTTAGCTGAGCCCGCTTGTCTCTTACATGGGCCGCTTATTGCCTCCTGCTAGCGTGGCTGCTTTTGACTACGTAATGACAGCTGTGTGGATATATGGACTGTAGCAATGGGCTGGCAGCCACTTCATTGTCAACTCCCCTTTGTTCTCCCAGAAAAGAGAAGGCACAATAGGGGAAGGTTTCATCCACATGTCAGACATATGAGGGACAAAGGGATGATGGGAACTGACTGAACTACACGGTCCGTGTCAGGCGGAGAAGTGTTCCCTCAGCTCACTTTAGCACTGTGTGGTGGCCGGCCATTGTGCTGCCTGGAATTAGCCAACAAGCAATTAAGTTACAGTAAAGCTTCTATGCTACTTACTTTAGATTTTGCAAGTCTGTTTCACGTGGTGGGTTTTAGGGGATATTAACCCTTTGCACCTGAGCTGCTTCTTGGATTGGTGATGGACATTCAGCATGGGCTCAAGATTGTCAGAGAGGTGCAGAAGTTCAGTCCTCTCAGAAGAATGCATCAACTCACCGGTACATGCAAATCCTTAATCAGGTCTAAAGCAGAGAAGCAGCAGACACCAAAGTGGATAAAAATCACTCTGAGATTAACTGGAAGTTGCCATTTAAATGGTGTGAGAGAATGAGGTTGGGCCCTGTGGATCAGAGAGCTTGCCAGTAAAGAGCACGGTGATAAGGTGGCTGTCTGCTATGGGAAAACTGGAGGGAAGAAGTAATTCATAGTGTGTAGCACAGGTTAGTGAGAGGAGAAAAAAATATAATCTCATAAAACTCAGTATTTCTATTGAGTCTGTACTTTTTAATAGTTGTTAGACACATAAGTCCCGTTGCAGGGTCCTTGTTTTAAAGTGTTACACTTCATCTAGTGCACAGTGTTTCCCAGGAGCTTTCACCCACTGCAGCCAAATGCAGGTCATTTAAAGGGAATCCCCTTTAGACTACCTCCAACCCAGCTTACACGAGGTTTTCATGGGATGCATATGGCTAAAATAAGCTAAAGTCACCAGAGATGAGGAGGAAAAGACAAGAAGGGATGGTAAATGTGTCTGGGTTGGATTTTTCGGTAGCCTCATTGTGCTATCTCTGCATAACTGTAAACCCTCAGTAAAGATGGGTATTAAATCTATGGAGAACATGACTGAAAAAAATTAGCATCATGATTTCCATCAGAAAGTGCTTGTTTGTCAGCTAGAACTTTTTGGATGGAAGAGGCAATAGAGAGGTGGTTGGGTGTTTTTAAAGGAAGAAAAAGCGTAGTTATAATCGTTAAACTGTGGTGAGTGTGGGTTTGCACTTGGATGCAAGCTGTGTAACAAGTACCAATGCAGCTCTTCACAATTAGACAATTATTACTTCTTTGCCTGACCCAAACAGAACTCAGAATAGCCTATCAAGATTTTTAGTATCCTAATTTGGAATGAAAAATGTTTTGACAACGTGAAAAATCTCACAGAATGTGAGAACTGTTTCCTGATGTACCAAAATGAAACCCTGAAGTGGTTTGGGGTTGGTGTTTTTTTTTTTTTTTCACTTACTATCTTTTTAATCACTTGCCATGACTTTTAGGAAAAAAAAAAAGCTATTTGGAATTTCTCAGAGCGTTCATTTCTATAATCATGTATCTCTTGATGTTGTCAAGTAAATGTGTTCAGCACCTCTACTGAATTACAGAAATGGTATGCAATTGTATTTCAGATTTATCTTATGCATTCCCAGTGGTTACAGGATGAGTTGGTTTATCTGTGTGTTGCTGTCCCAGTATTTTGAGAGATCACTGAGACTGATTCACAAACTCCTACAAGATAGAAAATCAGTTTAGTTAGAAGGTGGAAGATTTTTCTCAGTCGTCAGATCCAGAACCTTTGCTCTTAACTGTGTGTCCAGCTGTCAAAAGACAAGGAAGTTCCTCTGATAAAGTATTTTTTATTATTCATATAGTGGTAAATGCCAAAGATGCTGCAGTAGGGCATAAACCCTGTGTGCCTATTATAGACTTATGTTTTCTGCTCCTAACATTCAGTTCTCTCTACCCTTTTCCTTATTGGCTGCCATAGGGACCTCTGCAAACAGATGGAAAAATTTCTGTGCCAGAAGCACTGGTTTTCCATGTCCCCAGATCGTGAGGTCTATCCAAGCTGGGATCCCAATGACACAGGATCTCTGGTCAGCTTTTAAATAAGACACTGGTTTTGTTAATCACAGAATCTCAAGGGCTGGAAGGGGCCTCGAAAGCTCATCCAGTCCAACCCCCCTGCCAGAGCAGGACCACCTAGAGTAAGTCACACAGGAACCTTGTCCAGGTGGGTTTGGAATGTCTCGAGAGGAGACTCCACACCCTATCTGAGGCACATGGCTGCAAAAAGATATCCCTCCTGCTTAGCTCCTAGAGGCTGAGAATATGTCATGTACTTCAGTCTTGGGAAATAAAATTCTCCAGGAACTGTGCTATAACATATAATGCAGTCAAAGAAAAGGGCATAAATATAATCACACTATACTACTATTCTGTTGTGGGGAGCTAATGTGAAACAAAAAATACCTTATGCAAAAAGTCTATTGCTGGAGATATTACTTTCTCACAAAAAGGCTTTTAAAATAAAACTGTTTCTGTTGCCATTTCTCCTGGTGTAATTCCAATGGCCTTACTCTGCTCTGGCATGAGATTTCCTCCAGTCTGTACTAAATCCATATGAGGTGAGATGCCAAAAAGGGGCTCAACCCTCTTGACATTTGTATTTGCAGTTGTGGATTCAAAAGTAATTGCTGCTTTGTAAAGGAGAAAAGATTTGTTTTAAAAGTGCAGTTGCAAGTAGCTGTAGTGTAATTAACAAAACCCCAAACCCTAAAAAGATTATGCGAAAAGTAGAGATGTTTGGAAAATAGTGTAAAAATTAAATCCTAGTGAAAAAAAAAAAATCAATGTACCTAGATTCCCCAGGATGGCCCAGCACATCAGTAGTGGCACGTGACAGGAGCACTGTGTTTCTGATCTGACCCTTCAGCCACCTCTGAGACTGCAAGTCCATCCCTTGACTGGGAAAGACACCTGCATGGCTTGTGGTGTTAGTACCTAGTGCTGGCAAGCACAGTGTTGTAACCGTGCAGAGGAGAGCTGTGACAGAGAGAGAGGGCTGCTTCACACCTCAGGATGATCTCAGAGGCTGATCTTCACTTTTAACCAAAACCTGTTTTCAGTGTGTTTTTCAGGCTACCAGTGACAGGCATCCCACACACTGGCAGGCATCCGCTTCTGCCTGCCCCAAAATGCAAAGAATTGGAGGGATTTAGGGAATTTGTTGCCTGCCTGAATACTTTTTTTGGCTTAAGCTATACATAATGTTGTTAGCTTGGGGTCATTTAAGGCTCCTTCCTATCACTGGAATGCTTTTCTTTTCCCATAGGTGTGCAGACAGGGTTTAGTCTCCAATGTTTTACACCAAGATTTAAGGCATGTTCAGAAATATATTACTGTTGAACCTGAATCCAAACAGAGCAGAAAGCCTCTAGGCTTGGATCTAAATCCACCAGGCACAGCAACCTGAGTGGGCCCCCATCCTCTCCTTTCCCTCTGCCCATTCTTCACTAAAGCCCTGGTTCACTGAAGCATTCAGAAATGTGCTTAAAAATGAACTATGAACAGTTTGAGTACTGTAAGGATGTGCTTTGAATCCAGAGAGTTTAGGGAAAAATGAATTTGAGTTGGTTAGATAGTTTATGCCCATTATGCCAACCTGCACAATCTCAGAACTGAATAGCTGGGTCCTACTGCAGGGTTTATTTGCTTAACTGATATCTTCCCTGACCAATAAATAAATAAATCATGGCTGGACCTCTGAAGTAGAAAGCCTCTGTCAATCATGTAAACGCACACCTGCACTTTTTATACTCCTATTTGTAAGAGATAATAAAATATCTTTTTAGACATCTAAAATAAACCAACTTTTTTTGGTCTTTATAAGTTTGTGATTGTCGTTGAGAATTGGGAAGACATTTCTCACGTGTACTACAGATGACACACTCATCTCATAGTCAGGGTGACATCCTCATCTTCCTGCTGTATTTTAAATCACTCCTTAAGAATATGGTTTTGAGAAAAAGATATTTCACTGTATGGAGAAAGAATCCTTTTCAGAAATGAGAATTCCAACAGTCAAGAGAGGAAATTCCCGTTAAGCAAAAACATTCTAGAGATGAGCACTCAAAGGAAGCTACCCTGAAAAGGCATTGTTCCTATTTGAACAGTTTATCTAATTGCAATCTAATCTGAGGATATTAAAGCAATCCATTATATGGCCTGAAAATTAATGCGTGAAGTATGTATGGAAACAGACATTTACATGCCAAATACAGCAGCAGTTAAATATTTAAATGAATCTAAAGAAAGGGCTAATATGGTGAAATGTTGCTGTGGAATTATAGCTGGTTTGTTACAAATATGTGATTCTGAATATGTCTTTTAAAAAAAAATAGCTGTAACTAAAATGATTCATGAAGAGTAAGTAGGCACAAAATAGATGGCTCTGGTTTTTGTCAGGTTTATTCAAATAAATGCTCAAGTACTTGGGTTAAATGTATAGAAACTGATAATTGTACCTCTGACCTGACAAAGAAACGCCTGTCTCCCACAAATAAATGATACTGTCCCTTCTCTGTATCTATCCCTGACGAGAAAAGCTTGCCTTTACTTCAGGAATGTTGTTCCATTTCTAATTCCAAAGTGAGCTGGGTTGACAAACCAAGGGCAGACTTAGAATATTATGGATTTTTTTCCACCTTGGTTGATTAACCTCATACATTTTATTTGAATAATGTCTAAAAGCTCTAATTAGCAATGGCTAATCTGCCCCCCAGATGCTTGCTATTGATTTTGCCTGCAGTAAACTAATCTAATTGCCCTGCTTATCAGAGATAGGGTGGCTATTGAAATAATCAACTCGCCCCTGTGCCTGTGAGAGCCATCTAAGCAGCAATGGGGAACAGGGTGACTCTGTGGGGCACGGGGGAAAAAAAAAAAGGACCATGGAATTGGGGAAAGAGAGAGTTTACCTTGCTCACTGAGCCAGTGGGGAGGGAAGTCCTGGAGAGGCAGTGCTGCCCGTGGTAAGGGCTCAGACATCACCCCACTCCCATATGAAGAGTCAAACCCAGAAGAGGGGAGAGAAGGGCAGCTTGTTGGTTATTGTGCCAGCAAAAAAAGAGGGGGCTTATCTAACAACAGTCCACTGATTAAAATGCCTTTCAGGTCTTTGTCTGGGTCTCAGGGGGCTTTAGTGCCACCCTCAAAATGATAGTGTTCAGATAACTGTAACACAACATCTATTATTGCTTCCTTTGAAGGCATTGTGTTTACAGAGGCTTTGCTATTGTCTGTAGAAACTAATGCTTCCTTTAAACTCGGCTGCTAAAAAGCAAAGTCGTTGCCTAAAAGCAAAGTGTTTCATAAAAGTGAAGGCTCCTTTTGTTGCCTATTTATAAAACTACCTAAAAAATATCAGTTTAAGCAAATTTATTTTTGTATTCTACTAGAGCAGAAAATGCTGTTTTCTTTTTGTTTTGAAACAGCATTTCAGAAGTGATTAGTCAATAATGCAGACTTTGTCTGGCATTTAAAATGAGGTGTCAGTATGCAAGTTACACTGTGATGCTTTGTTTTTTCACTGATAGCTTCTGGTTTTATTGAAGTTTCACTAGGATAGGTTTATCTATTTATTATCCACGTAAAAATGATATTAATAAATAATCCTAAGTAGGTCAATGAGGGTTTTTTTCCCTCTCAAATAGTGCCTTTGTTGATTTGTCAGCGCAGTATCGCATTCCTCTCGCTACCTATTCTTTTTTCTTGCAATTTTTTGCACTTGAGTATGTGTTTTGGAAACAATCCAGCCTGATCCTACAAATCCTATTTGTCCGTGTGGTTTGTTTTGCAAGAGCACTCAAGTGAGATAGGGGTGTTGGGGGCTTCTTTGCCTTTTTTGGCCTGAAAAGTCAATAAATGATTGGCAGATCTTGACTCATTTTTTTGCCGCTTGCCCTTGGACTGCCACGCAGTTCGGTTGTCACAGTTACACCCAGCCATCATCACACATCCCTTAACATTCACCTCTTCCACAGCTTTCCTGTATCTTCTAGCAAACTGCTTGGAAGAAGGAAAAGAAGGTTGGCTCTTTAGCATTACTGCTGACATAGCATGATGTTCTTGCTGCATGGTGACTGTCTCCCTTGGGCTGGCAACTAGTTCTCATCCAAAAAGATTCTGCTGTCTTTAGTGATGTCCATAGAGCAGTAGTTTTTCTTGGAGGCTCAGTTTAGACTGTGGTAAGAGATTGCTTTTTTTTGTCTGGCTTGTGGTAGGCTTGGGAAGGAGTCCCTGCCCTCTGTAGGCTTTGTTTGGTGGGCAATGCATTAGCACTGCAATGTCTTCCCCGAAGTGCTTGTGGCATTCATGTGTTCATGGGGTCAGACATTTGTTACACTGCTGGATGCAGCAACTAGGAATGTGTGGGCTAAGACAATGGAAGCACCAGCAGGGAGCTAAGGAAAGGCCTGGTAAGGACAGCTTACATGGACCACATTGACTGACATATTGGAGCCCTCAGGAAAAACTTAAGCGTGGAGACCTCTCACTTACAAACTTTACAAACCACAGTGCACTGCACTAGTTGCCTGTCCAGTAGCTGGTGGAGAAGAGATGCCAAGAGGCATGACTAAGTGGAGAGAAGGAAGAGAAACTGAACTAGAAAGCTTTGAATTTAGCAATTGGATGTTTGTTTGCACAAACTACAGATGCAGAGTGAGCAGTGAGGTTTGACGAAGGCTGGGAGATGAAAGTGAACAGTTCTGGCACTTGTTTCTAGTGGGAACTGAAATACGATGGTACATGCGCAAGAGCTCCAAAGATGTTGCAGAAGCAAGGTAGAATAAATGAAGGCCTAAACAAGAGACATATTTGTGAGGATGAAACCCTAAGGATGGCTTTTGGGCAATGCTGAGACTGAAGAAGCATATGGACAGACTTTATGGAGGAAAATAGAGTGAGTCTGGAGCAGGAAGGACTGAACGAAACAGTTTAGTGAAAGCTAATGGGAAGATGTGTGATATGGAGGCAGAGCCTGAGGATGGGGGACTATGCTAGTGGCAAAAGGCTGTATGTATGAATCACCAGCCTAGAAAACAGTACCCAATCTGAGGGCAGGTGAGATTCACCACAAAGCGGGGAGCAAACAGCGGAAAGCATTGCGGAAAGGGCAGCATCGCAAGCAGCGGCATTTAGCAGTCAGGAGGAGGAGAACTTGATTGCTGTCTCCTGTTTTGAGCATAAGGAGGATTGCTAATGAGTAAAATATTTCGAAATGGAAGAAAATGTTGAAAGCAACAAAGTCAGTCATATTCTGAGCGAAGCCAGGGAGTCCTGCCAGACAAACAGAGGAGCCAATACAGTGAGTTGTCTCCTTGGTTATTCTTCTCTCTTCTTGGCATTACACTTGCTGTTTGTGAAAGCTCCTTCCAGGCTGCTTGATTCATGCAAAGAGAGCAGGAGCAGAGCCCTTTTGCTTGGCTGTAAAACCTGGGCAAGCCCGAAAATTGCGCAAACCCTCCAAGTGCTGCGGAGGCTGGAAGGGGATGGTGGCGGTTAGCAGCACTCTGGAGTTGTTTAAGGCCCTTCTCTGCTGGGAATTTTCAGTTGTTCCACAGTATATTAACAGCATAAACCTCCTCAGCTCTTTTGGGACCTCTGGAAATAGATGTGTAGTCGGTGTAGGGTACCGGCAGCGTGCGTGCTGATTGAGTAGTGGTTTAGTGTGTTTATTATTCAGCTTCTACCCTGTGATGCTGTGCTAGGGGAACAGGAACAGCTGCTGCAGCTGGAGAGAGGGGGAAGAGAGAGGTACAGGGAGGGAGACAGGCTGAAATGAGAGCACACAAAGTACAGAGGGAATGGAGTAGGCTTGGGCAGAAAGCAAAAATTGACCCTGGAGAACCTTTGGGGTGAGAGACATTAAAAGCCCAGCCAGTGGGAGCTAAGGGAATGTAAATGAAAAGCATGAGCTATGAGAGGGAAACACGCGATAGCACTGCAGAGGAAATGGAATTGGTTGTTACCCAGTGTGGGTGGCTGTATTTCCCATCTTCACTTGGATATAGTTCTGCTGAGTGATGAGGTGACCTTAGCCAATGAGGATGAATTCAAGTTCCATGGTATTGTCAGAGCCTGTTCTTGGAGGTGCTTCTCTTGCTTTGAAGAATTGGAATAGTTACTTTTAAATAACGAGAGTGGGGTTTCACTATAAAATTGCTGCTTTAAATAAACTGCAACTTTGTGCAGCAAATAGCTGTAAAATACCAACCCAGAGAAGGAGAATGACGTGTGTGAGGAGAGGACAGCAAGGAGAGAGTGAGATTCTGAAAAGAAGCCTTTGTGTTTCTTTTCCTAAAGTGGTAACTGTTTTGCTGGTAACCATATTGCTTCTCTGTGTGGTCTGGTATGCCATTTGTTTTCTCTTCACCAGCCATGCTGCAGGGAGTGCAAATTGAGCAGTGAGGTCAGTTCTGAATGGTGTAAGAAATGCATCTTGGTATGCCTCAGATATTTTAAAGTGCATTCATGTGTACCTTCTTGAGGCTATGTATTCTCTGGGGCACAAACTGGGGCTTTTTCCCTGTCTGGGCTATTTTGAATGAGCTGTTTGTGCTGCCCATAAATAAAGATCTGTGATTCCTAGCTCTGCAGAGGAAAAGCAGGGCACCTGGCATTTGGCAGCATCTACCTTAATGCCTCACCAGAAGAGGCTGCAGCAGTTTTGGGCAGATTAATTAACACTTCCTTCCTTCTACCCTGCGGTAAGACCTAACTCTGCTAATTTTCATCGCATCCCTGTGGATAGTGACAGTCTGGGACCTGCAGCCTTTCCTATAGATGCCTTTATTCTTGTCTTTGGCCTCCTCAGCTTTCACATTCTCTCCTTGCAAAACATCACTGCAAAGATTTACCTCCTGAAATCTGCTGCTCTTCCCATGTCAATCTCCTCCTGAAATCTCTCCAGCTTATGTTTTTCATCACATCAAATTCCAGTGTCCTTACTACTTGTTCTTTGTTTCACTGCCCTTTCCCAATTCCTTGCATGGATCTGTCTGTACTTCTTAGGAAATAACATTGCCACCATACATCAGTCTAAACTTTGAACCCACTTAATGATTTCAGCCAAACTTGACAGAACACTGGGTATCTCCAAGAGTTGGTGCTTCTACAGGTGGTGTGTAAATAGGCAGCTGAGGGAAGGGAGAGTCTGTAGAACTGATGTTATGGAAGGAAAGAGAATCAGTTGGAGACCAGAGAAGCTGGTGTCAGAGGTTTGACGCTGCCTTGCCACCTGCATCTTGTCTTCCCAAATTCCCAGGCAAAGCACTTCGCTGAGCCCTTCCGTCACGTTTCCCAGTAGAAGGTGGCCCTCTTAAGTTGATTTGTTCTATGTGTCCCCAAACTGTTAACCGTTATTTTTCAAAAAAAACCTTTGTGACAGGTGAGGGGAGGATCCAGTGTACATTCGGCTTTCACCTACCAGCTTCTCCACCCCTTCCTTAAGGTTTCTCCTTTCCCTGGCTCGCTCCTTTGTTTTTCTGCACTACATACAGGCACATAGCAACTTGCATGCACTGATGTATAGTTTTAACAGATGAAGTCCCTTAGTGTGGATCGTGTTATACTGAAACACTTTCAGTTTTAATATGTCTCCTAGGCCAGGCTGCAGCAGGAGGGCTTTGACAGCACAGCTGTATACTTTCGTGGGCTTCTCTTGATTGCTCCTGTCCCGATATGTCCAGCATTAACTAAGCTATCTATTTGCATGTAAAGTGCTTGCTAAGTTTGCCAACAGATGCTTTGCTGTATGACTATCTTGGTCAAAAGTCATAGCCCCAAATGAAGCAGTTTCACTACAGCAAATGCTATGCTCTGGGCCAGGGATGATGCCTCCAGTTGGAAAAAAAAGCATTAATATATTATTGGAGGAAGACTGTTCTCTTGTCTTGCCTAACCATGACTAAAATCCCCATGCCCCAGACATTGGGATAAACTTTTAGCCAAGGCTAACCCTCCTCTCTCTAGATTCTCTGGAAAAACACTCCCGAAAGCAAGCTCTGGTAAATTGACCTGTGCCTCATTGCCTTGTGCATATTTATTCATTTCAGTAATTCAAACACAGAAAAGGAAAAACACTTAGATAGCTGCTGTGAAAATGAGTGTCTTAAACCCCTCAATTGAAAGGAACATATGGAGGAAAGAGATGAAACAGATCCCCCTCCAAAAGGCCATTATTTGGCTACACCTCAGAAGGAAATAGCATGCCAGCTGCTGCTGCAGGCCTGGAGGAAAAAACACTTTGCAGTGAGGTGGAAGGCGGGGGTGGGGGGAAAGACTAATGGAGTCTCTTAATAAACATGGACTTGTCTGTAGTTGGGAGAGGAGAAATGGAACACTGGATTGAGATGAAATCACTGCAGCATGAGAGGCATGTGATCTTGCTCCTTGCTTGACTCCTTAGTCATACAGCTGAAGGAGGTCACTGAGCTGTGTGGTGGGTACACGTTGTTCAGCAGGGAGAGCAATCCTCAGCATTTATCTGTGCTGACAGAAAGCCCACAGCACCTCTGGAACCCAGCAAGGTCCTTACCCTTGTTTTAGAAATAGCCAACTGCTCAAGGTAACGTGAAGCATAGCTGTGTTGTGCAGCAGCCACAGCAAACAGTCTACAGCACTTGGATAGTTTGAAAATCCTCCCAGCACATAGCGATGCCACGTGAAGGTGGGAGCAGAGGTCTGGAAAGCCACCAAGTCAGGCCTTGAGCACCCAGTGGTCTACTCACCAATGGGACTACACTGCTTCTCCTTCTGGCCACTTGCCTGAGCTTTTCTCGATCATTTCACGAGGGACATAAGCCCTGAGACTCAGAACCCAAAAAGCCTCTGCTGCTGCCTGGTGAGAGGCTGCTGCTGTTCCCCTCTGTGCAGCCCCAGTGCTGCAGGCATTGTGCCAGTGCTGCTGGGCATGCAAGAAATGGGCATATAAAGACAAAATTTCCTCCTTTTTTTTTTTTTTTCCTATGCAAGGTTGCTATTCCATAGACTTTTTGAGACAGAGGAATTAGATGGACCAAAACTCATTATCAGGGCAAGGGTGGGGGTGGGGGGTGGGAATCCTTCTGGTGATGAGAAAGACTTCAGTGCATTCCCATCCCTACTGGGATAAGGTTATGTTAGGATATTATTGTAGCAAGATGCCAGATTGGAGGAAAATATCCACTGCTGTGCAATTTTGCAAAGCTTTGGACGCAGTACTTGTTTTTCTTTGGTAAATCCATAACGAATGAATTCAGGAAGTTCCTTTAAGATTATAAACTGTCTAAGGGAAAAAGTGTGTTCAGCGGGAGGAAAGAAGAGCCTTGGTATCACATCAAAAAGTGAAATTCAACTTTGTCAAGTACCTTTCTTCAAATGTAACTTAACAGAATACATGCTTATTCCACCTGAAATGTCAAAGGTTTGTATTTATGAGAGTGCAGCATGTTATTCCCCAGAGGAGAAGTAACGAAACAAAAAGAAAATTATTTAAAAAAAATCCCTATCGTTTTATCAATGCTTCTATTGAAATGACTAACAAATGCAACAGAGCTCCCAAAGCAAACAGCCAAACAAATATTGTAGCATATGTTTGTGTGTCTGGGAAAGTGTCAGTATTTTCCAGCTGCTCTTAACTCTTTCAGATATTGAATGGCAACATTTCAATCGTGTTATGTTCCTTTTCTCCTTCATCCTTCAGTAAGTGCTCCTGAGGTCCCTGTCTCTGCCAGGAAGGGGAATTGTCTTCATTAAATAAAAAAAAAAAAATCCCAAAACTTGACCAAAATGTGTAGCGGAAAGTGAAACTAATTCAGAATATGCTGAGTGGTTGATAAAATCAGCTAGAATTTACCTTATCAAAGTCAGGCACTTTTAAGTCAACACAAAGCTCTGCTAGCTCACAAAAAAAAGAGTGAGGCAGAGCTGAGGGTGAGGGAGGAGGCTGCAGGAATGCCATCTCTATCACCTAAATTTAATGGATGGAGAGTGATGTAAACAAGGGGCAGAGTTGCTTTAAGATGATTTGTCAGGTGACTCTTGAAAGGACTCTGATAAGTTTTTCGTTTATTCTCCTTGCTCATAAATCCCATTCGTACCTTTCTCACCTGGAGGCCAATGCAGTGAAATAGTGTGATTATTTGGTGTCATTCACCTACAGAGGGGTCTGTAAATGTCTTAATAGACCAAACTGTTTTCTTCTAACAGAAGAGAATGATTTCTGCCTAAATTATGTCTTTATTGGTTGTGCTCTGCTATAAGGTATAAAGCTAAATGAACCCCATGCCAACACACACTGAACAAATAGTACTCTAAATCTGAAACTTAGGTGAATTTGCCTGGTGCAACTGTGTCAGCTGAAGCCAGCTCCTCTCTAACCAGCCTGCAGTGTGCATTTCGGTGCATTCAAGACAAACTGTGGAATGGCAAAGCTCCTGAGACTGAAACTGTGGACGTTTCACATTCATGAAGCATTTAATGTTCTTCGATTTTTGTCACTTGGGACAGAATGCACGAGCTAAAGTCAGGGTGACCCCATGGGCCAGGTTCCTACAGAGCCGGTGCAATGTGTTTATTCTGTAATCCTCAAAACTAGGAGGGATTTACACAATAGACTAAGAGCTTCAAAGGGGTCAGTTCAGCCTTTTGGGTTCACTTTTTAACCCTTACAGTGCTGTCTCCTTGCCAAGTGCACCCACCCAAGCATGAGATGAAGCCCCCAGGCTCTGGTGGGGAGGGATACACAAGGTTTGGTCCCTGGGATGGAGATGGTGAAGATGTGATGGGACCTGGGAGAAAACTGTAGGTGAAGATGGGCCTTTCTCAGACCCACACTTGAGCCATTCACTCCTTTCTTCCCAGTCCTCAGGATAGCTCTGTAGAAATCAGTTAAGACAAATATTATCATACATAAGACTGAACACCTCAAGACCCTGAAAGGCCAGAATGAGCAACTATTTTTCCAGTCTGTGTGGTGCACAGTGCTCATGCTTACAGCTTTTAATAAAAACTTTATGAAATGTCATTGACTTTTCTTTTTTTTTTTAAAGACAGCAAGGTCAAGGCCATACAGAAAATTTCCCCTGTTCCAGCTGATGTATATTTTGCTTGAGTAAGATTTCCAACATTTCTCCCACTTGCTTTCCTAGGTAAATTTAATCATAATGAAAGGTGGGTTAGTACCTGAGGGATCGCTGTCCTTTATTAACCTTCTTAAAAGGTGCAAGCACTGATATAACTGGGGAAAAAACCTCCACCCAGTGCAACTCTAACCATGAATCTTTGCTTCTTCTCAAAAGGTCTCCCTCCTCTGATGGGCTTGCTATGTGTCATCTATCGTCATTTAAGAAGACGCTTTGTGCACAAGGCACACCAGATGCAGATGGATACCTTGCAGTCTTGGAGATCTTCTTTTGTGAGTACTGCACCTTTGCTTCAGATATATTGTTGCATACACGCTAGTTCTTGCTGAGGTTAAAAAAACTCCTTCAAAAGGTTCCATTCTTCAAGTTTTGTAGTTGTTGAATTAGATCATGTGTTAATCATTGGATGGAGCAAGTGAAATGAAAGGGTGTAATGAGAGCCGTATGTATGAAGTATGTATGAATAGAAGTTCCAGGATTGTTAATCCACTTGTCTCGTAAAATCTTTTAAAATATTCTATTTTAAGAAAAGGTAAAGCAAGTAAGCTGGGAATTTGAAGGCTGAGACACCATTCAACTCCTGGTTTGTTTTTTTTTTTGCTCATTGGTCTTTCCGCTCATTAGTTGAGGATCATTTTCAGTGTGGACTCTACTTTCAAGAGAGCACTGTGCCCGCTTTATGCTGCAGGTTCTCCTGCCAGTAACAAAACTTGAAGACCTCAGGTACCAAATACGGTGTACAATGATTCTATATGAAAGTATTAAGGCAACCTGGAGAGGGTTACCTGCTTTACCACTGAAATTGGTTGAGTCCACACTTTGAATTGGTTTCTGTGACCTTCTTGGTAGTGGTACCCAAGTAGCTGGAATAGTTGTTGCTCAAGTTTTGATGTGCTTTGAGATCACATTACATTCTAGACTTCTGGTATGAAATGACCTGTTTGGTTTTTAGCTTAAAGTGCTTCATCTTGCAAATCATGCAGCTGCATCTTGTTAGTTTGGCTGTAGTGATAACTGTAGGTAGATCCTTGGCGCTGGTAGATCCTTGGTGCTTGGTGCTAGTCCTTGATAGGTCCTGCCTCAGTACCGGTGGTTTGCAGAAATACTCCTGCTATGATAAGAGTACAACCATATAACTGTTACTGGGGTAGATTTTCAATGTGAAGATATTCTTTGGGTATAAACACTTTGGAGTGGTACCAGTCTGTTGCTTTCTATGTGAGTCATTTTAGTTGTAGCACAAGAATTCTTGCTGGATTTCATGTTATAGTTACTGGCTACTCATAGCTGTAAGTGCACCACAGGACTGTTTTTATATTGCCAATCAAGCTGGCACACTGGATGGAGAATTTTATTACTTTACTGTAACTTTCAATAATGGTCCCACACCAAATCTTGTCGTTTGAGATGCCTGCCTAAGGAAATGTGACAACTTCTTTAACTGCTCCTTCTGTGTTCATTAACGACTGAGAAGCTTCAAGGGTTTGGCGGCTGAAATCTGTGTAAATACCTAATTAATGATTTATGAGGAAAGCTTTTAACCAAAGTGCACCCCCCTCTACTAGCAGACACATGCAATCTATATAAGTAGTGGCTATAAAGTCTTGTCAGCTACTTGGAGACCGAAGCCTAGCTCACTCTGGTGAAGGCATGAAATAAAAAATAGTCTCTGCCTCAGGAAATGTACACTCTAAAAGGCTATGTCAGGAAAGCATTGCCAGGAAAAAACAAACCCCCTCAATTTCCAGGGGGAAGTTGAAGTATAGATCTTGTACAAAACCATACAAGAAATCTACCAGGAGAGTTATTACAAGTTACTGTGCTACTTCAGGGTTGCTCCTAATGTATGAAGAAAAAAAAATTGACGGATCTCAGACTTATGAGATTTTGGTTGTAGTTCATATCTCTAGATAGTCCAACAAATAAAACTAGGCTTGGGCTTCTGCCATCTTTAGGCAAAAGAATATGTCTATACAATATATGAGTACCCTGTACTAGGTACTGGTGAAGCTGCACCTCAAATACTGTGTTCAGTTTCAGGCCCCTCACTACGAGAAAGACACTGAGGGGCTGGAGCATGTTCAGAGATGGGCATTACAGCTGGGGAAGGGGCTGAGGCACAAGTCTGATGATGAGCAGCTGAGGGAGCTGGGGGTGTTCAGCCTGCAGAAGAGGAGACTGAGCTGAGACATGGTCACTCTCTGAAGCTCCCTGAAAGGGAGTTGTGGTGAGGTGAGGGTCAGTCTCTTTTTCTCCAGTAATGAATGACAGGACAAGAGGAAACAGCCTCAAGCTGCACCAGGGGAGGTTTAGACTGGAGATGAGGAAGAACTTTTTCACCAAGAGGGTTGTCAGACACTGTCCCAGACTGTGCAGGGAGGTAGGGGAGTTCCCATACCTGGAGATATTTAAAAGACATGCAGATGAGGTGCTGAGGGACAAGGTTCAGTGATGGGCTTGGCAGTGTGAGGGGAGCGATTGGACTCGATGAGCAACTTTTCCGAGTCTTTTCCAACTGAAATGGTTCTGTGATTCTATGGGAGATAACGTAGTCTCCATTGACACCTGGAAGTGGTAGATATGTAATTCTCTGGTGAACAGGGAGCAAACAGTGTTTAGGTCAGAGCAGCTCTCGCAGGCTGTCAGAGTGGGGAGGCCAAGGTTGCGCTTGACAGCGGGGCTGCGTGCTGGCCGCGGTGCTGGGCATGCCATCAGGATGCCCTCCTGGTAGCCGGCTGCCTACACGCCCTTGGCCCTGGCCGCCAGCTCTGTCACCGAGCCAAATGCAAGAGCCACTACTCGGGGACATGATGTGGATTTGTGACACTGCCCGTGGGACTTTGGATCTATAAACCAACGAATGGATTACAACGCAGCATAAATACAGTGTTTTCATGGGTGACGTATAATCCTACTCAATTATTGTTCCTGTCATGTAAAGGGAAACTGTACCCATTTTTCTTATCCCTGCACACTGACATTTCAAAAGGAAAGAAGTGCCCAATACAAAAGGTTCAATCTCCTAGCTCCTTGCATTTTATCAACAATTTTAAAGCTTATATTTTCCATTATTAGGTGCTTCCTAGAATTAGTTCTTTGCATCTCTAGAAGATTATTCTATGGGAAATTCACTTGACAGGAGCATTTAGAGTTTCTGGCCTGAGCAGACTGCTGTATCAGTCTCTGAACAGCACTTGTCACATCGTGTGCTTTCATTTATGACTGGATTGCACTGCCCAAAACAGTTTTGCCTTCTGCTTTGCTTCTATGAGCTCTTTCTGGCTTTAAGAAACCTCTGCAACAGTCCTTTGCTTTAAACAATTTCTATCTCATAGTTGTTTCAGGATCTGGTAAGACGTGAAACATCTCATTCGTAAAGATTAAATTCTTTCTATCAGTGCCAGGCAGTTTTATGGGCGTGGATGCTTCACAAGAAGCACAACAATGAGGAAAACTGGCTTTGTATTTGGTTTCCTTTTAAAACTAAAGTGTCATCTTAGTTGTCAAACTGTCCTCTTTTTTTCCTTCTTTTTAAAGCTGCCCAGGCAGTAAGAACCCTTTTCTTATATAAAGTAAGAATCTTAATATCTCAAAGTGGTGTTTTATTAGAGAACAGATACACATGATGTTTGTCCAGCAGGCATTTCCAATGCAGGATGTTACGGCCTTCTGCAGGCTGCTATAGGTGCTGAAGGAGTGCTACAGAAGACACCCAGCTCTTGTAGCAAGAACTGTAGCTCCCCAACACTGTGTCTTGCCTATGTTTGACACTGCAGAGGCAGCTGTCCTGTAACATTCAGCTGGTTGTAACAGGCAGTGGTTTTATTCTAAACCCTTCCTTGCGTTTGAAAGCAACCTTTCTGCTTACACATGGAAACGTGGGCGTCTCAAGACGAATACAAGCACGTTGCCCATAGTCAATCCCACGCAGAGATTTAGTCAGTGCCCTTTTCTTTCTGGTTAGAAAAGTTTCAGGGCACCTGTGATATGCTCTGAAGCTAAAGCAAGTTTCCTTGGTGTGGAGCAAATGCAGTGTTTACATTTTCCGATGTGGGTCGAGCTTTTTAGTTGAATGTTGCCCGCTGCTTTTTTGTTTCCCTTCTCACCTCTAGATACCCTTGCCACAACCACCAGAACCTGCTCTGTGCTTTTGAAAGGGCAGGGTCAGACAGGCACTGCTCTATTTGTAACGCAGAGAACGCTGCAGTTTTCAGCACAAGTGCTTTAATCATTCTTTCATCTAAAGGAGAAGCATCTGGTCCTAAATGTGTGCTTTTTTTTTTTCCTGCCCCTTCTGTTACAGTGCTACACGGATGGTTGATTAAACCACCCCTCCTTTTTCCTGGCAGCAGGGATGCGAATGCTTGCTACCTTTGTTTCCACTTGGGGCCTCTAAATGGGCTTGTATAAAGGGAATAGTAATAAGAAAAGTCCCAAGGCTTCTGTTGGACCCTCTCCCCAAATTTAATCTGTGCCCAGGCCCTGCTGGCCAAGCTGCTCTTATGTACATTGCTGTGTCTTGAAAAAAATATCAATAGAAAGAGGAGTGCTAATGAGACGGTGCTGGGAATGCCATCAGGGAAGCCAAACACTAGGTGCACTTGTCTCACAACACCCAGAATGGTTTAGGACAAAGGACCTAAACTGCAAAGGGAGTGTCTTTAGCCTGTGGTTTACCTTATGTTTACACAGATACAGACATTTGCTACTTAATGTTGCAAACAGAGCTATGCCAAGTAAGATCTTCCCTTTCCTCTTCCTCCTGAAAAACGTTTCAAAATCAGTTTATTGCAGCTTTGGCATTTGAAAATGGTAAAAGTAAAGAAGCTGCATTTAGAAATGAAGTTATCGTTGCAATAAGAAATATTGAAATGTTAATATATTGACACAAGATGTGATTTATTTTTACTTCTTCAAAGCAGTTCCCCAGAAATGAGACAAAGCCGCAAAGTGATCCAGTCAGTCTTTCAGTTTATTTGGTTGAAATTGGCTGAATAAGCCCTTGCACATGTTCTTTTGGGAGCACTCTGCTTTTTCCCAGAAGCTGATGACCTGAAAGCCTGTATCAGCAACACAAGTCTGCATTTGCAGGAACTTCCAGCCATTTGCACTAGCTTTTAGCAATCCACTCTGCAGTGTCTCTCTTTCCTCGTCTCTCTCCCAAGTGTGCTGTCATTTCCTAAGCCTTTAGATGAGGTGTTTTGCAGAAGCTGTGTTAGCTACCTCCTGTGTGTAAGGTAATGGGTCCCTTCCTGCATGGCATCATCTGGTTTGCCTGTGTTCACTCTCATATGTGACAAACTATCAGCACTTCTGGATTTCCTTATTTATACTAGGTTGAAAGCAATAAAACAAGACAGGGATGTTTTCCTTTCACCAGAACAATCCTTAAGGAGGTGGTTCTCAAACTTTCCAAGTGTACTGAACTCCCCAGGTTTTCAGTGAAGGTGCAAACTGTTATGAGGCTGGGGACAAGGGGGATTGTTCAGAGGCTCTGTGTGGACCCCTAAAGCTTTGCAAGTGGTTTGTCACTCCCCAGAGGTTGGAAGTTGAACTGAAAGAGGGGGAGAAATGGTCTTAACAGCAACACAGATGCAGGCAGTGTGGTCTCCTCTTAGGAGCAACTGTGCTTATTTTTTGGGCTGATGCCAGGTCCAGGACAGCCATTTAGTCCCACGCACTTGGCTCAAATTGCATTTGTCTGAGCAGCAGTGGGAAGCTGCTTTTCACCTTGAAAGGCTAGCAGCCCTTCCAGTCCCAGCCATTGGGACTAAGAAGGGAGAAAGAGCTGAAAGCCTTGTACTCTTGCTAAAGAGACATATATGATGCTGACACTAGTGGTGTGCCAAAAAAGGCCTTCAGCCATGTGAAAACATCGCTCCTTGATTACATCTCTCTGACCACAATATTCTGGCCCATTTTCCCCTCTCTGCAAACTAGTCAGGACCTCTCAGGCTCTGTCCTGGCAGCTGCAAGGGTTCTCAGTTCCCTTCTCCCTGCAGGTCACCCTTCCTTCCCTGTGCATGACCTGCAGTGGCATTCTTCTCTCTGCCTGAGACTAAATGGCCTCTTGAGAGAGGGCAAAGCTCCTGGGGAACCATCCTGCCTATCCTGCCATTCCCAGAGGATGAGGTCACCTTGTATCATGTACCTGATGGGACTCCTTTGCCTTCACACAGAGTTATACCTACCCTGGGCTAGAAGAGACCATACCCTTGATGGTGTGATGTATGTGCTAAAGGTATGACCCACAACAGAAAATTCTGCAGCGTTGCTCCACGGAAAAATATTATGCCAGAAATAAATGTCCTTTTGCTGACAGGGCTTATTTGGATCTGGACATCTTTGCAAGATGGAAAATCGACACAGGAAGGACTTCTTAGTAGTGCAAGCTGCATTCACACCACATGAGCTTTAAGCCCAATCTTTCTTATCTAATATGGATGTAGCATCTTGTGCTCAAGAGTGCTTTATCTGAGATGACTCCCTCTCATTTTTTTACTAGTTTAAATACCAACTGAAAAGTCTGATAGTACTAAAAAACAAAAGCCCTAGAGATGAGTAATTTGGTAACTCGTTTACAACAGTTTTCTAGACCTGGAAGATGTTTGTTTGCCAGCACAAGGTAAGAGGATTCTTTCGCACTGTTTTTGCGAACGTTGCACATGCTGCATTCTTCCTTGTGTGGGGAACAACAAAACCAGAACAGGATGCAGACTGCTTCAGATTTCTTCTCTTGCTGACCTTGCTGCCACTTGTGGCAAAATGAAGACAACAAATCCTTGGAAATCACCATGTGTGTGTTTCAATTTTTAATTGAAACTTTTTAGCCGAGCTGAAAGGTGGTGGGGGGAGAGGAAAAAAAACAAAACAACACACTTCTCCCCGCTACTCCCAGTGAAAAGAAACTAGAGCTATTAGATTCACTTCAATTGCCTCACCTGACCTGAAATGAACTCCCTCCCTCAGGCCTGTAAGAAAATTCAATTAAAAGGTCCATCTGTGAGGCAGCAGCTGAAGGGGAATTACTGTAGGGAGGTCCACATTTTCATAAAAAAAGACCCTCCCTCCCCCTCCCTGCCTCCCCTCCTACCTCCTCTATCCCTGATTAGGCCTGTTCCTAACCGCTAAACCACAAGTCCCCCAATTAACCAGATCTGACCAAGTAGCTTTTATACGCTCCATTCAGATGTAGAAACACTATAGATTTGGTACATCCCTTAAACATCATGGGGTGGGAGAGAGGGGGGAAGGAGCGGAGGACAGAGGTTGGGCAGCAGCAGAACAGCCTACTCCAATTAAGCTGGCTGATGCAATGGGATTAATGGCTGCTAACATGCAAAAGACTCCACTGGCAGTGAAAATAATCACCATAAGGCAACAACAGTGTGCAGTGACTTAAAAAATACAGGGGGGAGAGGGAGAAAAAGCTGGCTGCAAGTACCCTGTCTAGAAAGTCTTGCCAGCTTTCAGCTCTTCTCCCATCCCTAGCTGTGCTCTTATGATCAGAATTTTGTCTTAGGTGCTTATGCAGGGTCAGGGATGTGTTTGGTGTGTGGTATTTAGTGTGTTCCCCATATTAAAGATGCGCTAGAGAGCCTGGGTGGGATTGGGGAAGAGTGAGCCAAGAGTCGGCTCTAGGCGTGCAGGCTGAGGGCCCGTGAAGCTGCTGCTGTTTAAGGGGAGGGAGATGAAGGACCAGGAGCCAGCATACCTTTGATTTTCTTCTCTTTTTTTTTTTTTTTCCAATACATTGTGATGGGGTTTGTAACAAATAACTGAGGATTGTCCCAGACTCCTGTGTGGTTTTATGTTCTACCAGCAGTAAAGCTGACTTAGCCCGTGACTGAGAATACATTTGCTCCCTATGCACTGGCTTCATTTGTCCTTGCACAGTGCATAATCAATCACTTGAAAACATCTAACTCCCAGTGCTTGCTTCCCTGGTGTGGTGTACGTTGTGTCGAGTTACATCAGTTCAGGAGGATTAGTTCAAACAGCAACACTTTGTGTTCCCATCAGGTAGGGCTCCCGGAGCAGAGCACAATTAAAATCTTCACGCCGCCGTGCCGAGAGACGCGTTTATTGCTGTTTGCTTAGAAACAGAGACAGAACAAATCCTTCTCATGTAGTTTGGGATAGAGAGGGGGAAAACATACCCACAATTCGTGACAGGGAAGAGATGTTAAGCGTGCTATTAGGTTTTTTTTTGCCGGAGAGTCTGTGTGTTTGCTTTGCAGATACTTGGCAGTGAGAGATTTCAGCCTGCGTGGAACAGTTTAGCAAATTGGTCCTTTGGTGTCTTTATTGGCTTGTTTTCACTTTTTCATTAAATATGTAAAATGAACCTTGTTTTATTGCAATATCAACTGAAGCTCTATTAAAAAAAAAATATATATAGACAGTTCAGACAATAAAAGGCCTTGTAAATCAACCAGAGATTGGTTATCTGCTCAACAAGATCATTAACTGCGCACAGAGGGAGACAGCTGAGGCAGGCCACTGGAGAGAAGATGCTAAAAATTGATTTCACAAGGAAACTTAGCCCTGCCAAGTTTGATTTGTTTTAGGGACACTCCCTTACTCGTATTATTCATCTTTCAAGGCAGATTTTGAAACCTCCGTGGCTTACGAGGAAGGGGTTTGGGGTTATTTTTTTGCAACTCATATTTCAGCAAGACATCCAAAAAAATCTCACTCAAACAAATTGTCACAGCTTGACAGACTTGGAACCTTATAAT
This sequence comes from Urocolius indicus, assembly GCA_013401255.1. NCBI lineage: Eukaryota > Metazoa > Chordata > Aves > Coliiformes > Coliidae > Urocolius > Urocolius indicus. Next base: position 244,228 of record WBNH01006081.1, on the reverse strand, counting down.
GTTAAATCAAGTCCTAGCAGAGGTGCGTAGGGGAGTGTGAAACAGTGTCACTGGCTGCTCCTATCCTCAAAGCTTTGCACTGGGAATGTTGAATATTGGCTTCTGCAACTTGCCTATAATGAATATTGCACATGGCACCCTCTATGCAGCTGCTCTGTGTGGTGTGTGGGGTTTGTTGGGTTGGGGTTTTTTCTTTTGCAAAGCTCTCCAGCTGCTTTCAAGCTGTTCCTTTGAATCGGCCACAATATTCACATCTCCTCCCCCACAACACTGAAGGACACTTGGCGATTTGTTTCTTGCTGCTCTTTCAAGCCCAGGTATCTCTCATGATTAATTGAGAGGCAAAACTGAATAGAGGTTGGGTCAAGAGACAGGGGGGAGCGGGTCAGCTCTCAGTGGGTTGGATTTGGAATAAGGGTCTCTCCAGAGGAAGGAGAATCTTTAGCCTTTGCAGCCTTTGCCTCGATCTATTCAGGAAACCTTGGCCAAAACATTTAACGTGTTTCTGCTTCTCTTTCCTCCACTTAGGAGGGAGATGGGAAAGATGATCTTACAGAACTGACGTGAGAATCATTTGCTGAGTTTGGCAAAGGGATTTAGCTCTATTAGAGAGAAACACTCACTAAACACTCTAAAAAATAAGAGCAGACACAGGTAGCCTTACATTCCAAGGCTTAAAACTAATAGTCAAATGACCTGTTTCATCTTTCTTGTGACTTGCCCTTTACTTGTGTGTTTTTTTTTAAAAGGCACCTGCCTGTATGTTTAACCATCTCATAACTTTAAAAAAGTACTCTTCCTTTATTGATGATAAATTCAGGATGCATCCTTAACACAAAGGATGAACGGAATATCCTTCATCAACGTGAGATGAGATCTTGAAGAGCACAGTGATGGAATGTAATAGCATGGGCAATCACTTAGGGGCTAATAAGAATTTATGTTAAAATGAGAATCCATCAATTGTGACAGAGAAGGAGAAAGACAAGACTGGCCTATTAGTCAATCACAGAATGTCAGTGAACCTCTGATGTGGCCAGGGTAAAAGACAAGAGTGCAAAGATAGGTCTGATGGATGATTTTCAGCAAGGAAGAGGGGAAGGGGAGTATTATTAGTCCACTGTTTTAAGAGGCTTTGTCCAGTTCTGGTCAGCTCCACTGGCAAAAGTTGAACTCAGACTGGAGCAGAGACAGACTGCTTGGGCAAATGGCAAAATAGAGTTTATCTCTCAGGAGGACATTAGAAGAACTGGGCTTGTTCAGTCTAGAAACGTTAAATTTAAGGCTACTTTCTGTCTATAGAGATACCAGGCTCAGCGATAGGAAGAAGAGCTGAAGGACAGTGCTGGTTTCGAGGTTAAATGGATGTTAACTGTAGCTATATGAAATTGAGCAGAGATTTCCCAGCTGTCCTGGGGAGAGGCTCCAGAGCAGTTGTCCTGTAGTGGTTAGATAGGGTAAATGGCCTCTTTCATCTTATTCTGGTACCAAGTTGCTTAACCAAAGGTGGTTACTTATGTGAGGCAGTTACTTTGAGGTATCAGTGGACTGAACCCATGGTGTTCAATGTTACTTTTGGGATCTGTTTTTCTGTGTAGGGTGCCAGTAATTCATGTTAAGTGCTCTCAGATGTGCATGGGCACACACAGAGCAACCTGCATTTTCTCAGCAAGCCTGCATTGCCTCTCCTATTCAGCAGTGCTTGAGGAGCTGCTGTTTCTCTGCTCTTTGACCTCATCTGTCTTTCAATGAGAGAGGCCAAACCTCCCTGCATGCTTCTAGGGTTATTTTCCTGTTCCAATTACAGCCTGAGAGTAAGCCACTTGGCCCAGGATGCCTGCTCATGTCACTTATGTTACTAACTTTCCTCCTTAATGAAGGCCTTTTAGCAAAGACCTCACTCCAGATAAGAGCTTGCAGAGTCTGATAGACCTTCCTTATATCAGTCTTTCACCCTGAAGCCCTTTTCCCTTCTTCCCAGCACACCAGACACCCTGCAAAATAACTGGGCTTAGGTGCCTGATACGCTGGTACCAGTGAGGAACCAAAAGATTGTGTTGTTACCACCTGTTTTACTCCTCTGTTGCATTTAACAATACGCTTCTGTGCTAAGCAGAGATCTAAGTCTTCTTTGCAGGGATGTAGACCACCAACTATATATCTACTGTATCAGGATGTAGACCTGAGCCATATCTGCTAGGGACCCCTCCAGACACTATTGCAGCATGAATAATAAATTCTCTTTCCAGTGTGGCTTGCTGTCACAACATTTGGGAGGGCAAAGCAGCCTGTATAGAGAGGCCAGCTCATGGCTTCTGGCTGTTTCCGATGGTGGCAACCATTCTGGAGAATGAGAATGGCAATTGAATGCAATAGGAGGAAGGGGTGGAAACAAAAGAAGAATCCATAAAAAAGCCAAGCAAACACCCAATTATCTTGCAGTAGATAAGGAGAGCTGACAATGCTGTGGAAGGTTTTATCCATCAGCAAATTATTGATGCTTGGACAGGGAAAACTAATATTTTTTCATTAAGAGGGTATATTTTTCTCCTTTTCATTTCACAGTTTCTCAGATTATTAACAGATAACTGATGGATAGTTTTCAAATGGGGTTTGGCTTCTTTTTTTAATCAGGGAACTTATGTTTTAAGCCTACTAAGGTTCCTGTGCATCTGCTTTTGGATAACCTCCCTAAGGATTTGAAGGATGTGAGTTCATGGTGAGACAGAGCTAATCTCCAGCCCTGAAAATATGTTGGTACCAGTGCTGGCTTAGCTGAACCTAAAGGGGAAGTATCAGAAATGTCTAGTTAATTAAAAAATACAGACCTTAATTTGTTGCAACACCAGCGGGGCGGGGGCTACACTTCAAAAGTGATAACTGCTGTTGTATGTGGTCACCTAAATCACATAGGGGTTTAGCACGCCTCTTCCCTTTTGCACATTTGAGTGAAATCCATGGTGTTGTGCTATGGTGTGACAGCTTTCTCCTAAGGGAGATGAGCAATGGGTGCAAGTTGTGCTGCATTATGGATTTGCAGCTTCAGTCTTCTTTTATGAATATCTGCATGGCTGTGAGCATCTAAGTGCTTCACTTTCCTTACCTGTGAAAGTGGGATTGCTGAGTTGTCTGCCTCCTGGACATGGTATTTGTGAGGCTTACTGCGTTATTGTTTGCAAAGCTTTTGGAATGTACAAAGCTCTATGTAAATATCAAGTTGCTCGCTTCCATATATCCAGTAATGTGGGAGCACTTTAGGCAGATAAGGTTTAATTAGAGATACAGAATAGTGCAATAACAGTAGGATTTCATGTCCTAGTATATCACTGCCTGCGCTACATGTAAATGACGAGGCCAGAAATCACTACTGGAATGATCTAACATGGCTGCCTGAGTAATCAGCCATAAGACCATCAGTGTTTTTTCCCGTTGAAGCTACTTCTGCTTCGCAGCTTATTTTTTCCATCTCATTTACTCGTCTTTGGAGAAGGTCCCTGTGTAGGCACAGACTTCTGAACAGGAGATTTTAACCTCTCTGGTAATTGATTTGCTTTTCTTAATTATCTCTCACCCCTCACAGAGTTCACGGATCACATTTTACTCCAACACGAAATTCAGAAGAACACTTTGCCTTGATTTCCAAAGCATAAACTTCTACTATTAAAGCCAGGGAGCACCTTTCATATCAGCATGATTTATCCCTCTATTTCTAACAGAAAGGTTTAGAAAGAAGAATCCAAGTTTTCCAGTGCTTCCAGGGCTCTCCCACAATGATTCAAATTACACAAAAGGCAGACTTTTCTTTATCCTTGGAGTTTATGTGTTTGATACGGGCTTGTCTTTTTCAGTTGTGCTTCTTGTGTTTTGCTACTTGGCTTGTATTTATTCAACTTTTGGAGTAAAGGCACGTGAGTATACGAAGAACTGCTGTAGATTTCTTAGGCTATAAAACACAGGGTCAAATTATTGCCTCAAAGAAGCCAATGACAAAACCTAGTCTAGATTAGACAGGAATTACGATTTCACCCATTGTATTAGCATGAAAGTGACGTTAAAGCAAAGCTAAAATAAACTGTGGGAGGCTTTTCCTGGTAGGTTTGACTATTTGTTTGGATTCATGGTCCATTATTCAACTCTAATGACCACTATTTATTTGTTCAGACCAACAGTCTGAATTTTTTTGGACACATCTTTATTTTCTTAATGCCCTAAGCCAAAAAGAGGCACATGTGTGGTCTTCATTGCCTACATGCAGTTGTGTGGTCTTTTGCCCTCATACCAATTTATCTGTTTACTAGATTAAGGCTATCATAAATATTAGAATGGAGCTAAGGAGCTTACATGTGGCTAGGTAAAACCTCACTGCTCCATAGAGTTTGTTTTTTCTGTGTTACCTGAACCCACTTGCCACTTGTGAGAGTCACAGAAACTGTATTATCCTTAATAAGAATTAACATCAGGAGTAATAACAGCAAGACACGTCTTCTACCATAAAATACCAGCCTCAGTAGCAACACAGTCTAGCTCTGAGGCCCTGAATTTAAATGTTAAGTATTGAAGTTCAGAGCAGCTGTAGTATTTTGGGCTTAAATACAGCTCTTTTTTTTTGAGCCTGGGTTAAGAAGCTGTGGATGAGAGCATAAACTTGAAGAGCCTGCTTTTGCGTTACCTCTGTTTTACTTTAGTTTTGGTAGCCTCAACAGGCTCAGTGCACCATATCAAGGTGTAAGGGACAGTTTACAGTCTTGCCTGAGAATGATCTTGCTGTTTAAACCCCCAGTCTTCACATGAAGATATGTTCACGCTGCCTTAAAAGTACAGTAGCAGCGTGGGAAAGTGAAAGCGCTTTCTTGGCCCACTTCGACATTGTCATCTGGTTTTTATTCCATTGTTCTTTCACTGATGGGATAATTTTTTTGTTGTCTTCCCTGAGGTAGCTCAATCTGTTTGCGACAGCTATATGAGAGGAATAGAATCATAGAATCATAATTAAATCAAATGGAGCAAACCCTATCATCACCCCTGCTCCTTGGGTCAGCACTCTCACCTTACGAGCCGATTAAGAGCGAAAAGCTCTGTGCCAAAGATTCAGGCTTGTTTTGCTTTGGTTTTGTGTATGTGGATAATTCCCTGCAATAAATCTTCCTGTACACTGTCCCTTACACTCTCTGATGTTAACAAGGCTGGGATCTGCACGTATATGTACACACATTGTCTGTCTCGAGCTGGTAATGTCTTGATAAGAGGTTCATTATAATCCACCACTGTCAGAAGCAGTTCTGAAATGATCTGCAAGAGGAAACATCATGTATATATTGAGGTTGGCTGCCTTTTTTTTTTTTTTTTTAATTAAATAGAAAAAGTGTCAGGAAACTTTCTTCAAAGGTGCCAGGCAGCTGTTTCTTCTGAGGCATGTTGTTCTTTTCTTAGGCAATGGATCTTTGATAACTGTCTCTCAGCACCCTCAGAAGTGTTTTCCAGGTTAGAAGGATGAGAGAAAAGAGATGGCAGTTGTGATGCCACTGGCTGATAAAGCCAGAATGCAGACTAAGCCTTCAGATCAATAGAAATGCAGATGGCTGTAACACCAGACTGCCTGGTGTCAGCTCTAATTTTGCTTCCTTCAAAGAAGACTGTGCCCAACTTCCAGCCCTTGGAGTCAGGGGAGACCTCCCCCTGCTCTCCATGCCTGTTCCCCTCCCTCTGACCTTTACCTCAAGGATGTCAATAGATGCTTCTGCCATCTTGCTCCGTGTTGCTCCAGCATGCTAAGGCTTCCCCAGGCACCTGTACCTCGGCTGCCTGATGTTTTAATCAGAAGAAGATTTTATAGCAGTAATTATAGCTTTTTGGTTTTGGTGGGACAAGCAGGTTTCAGCTTTAACCAGATTTGCAGCCAGCAGGTGAGAGAGCAGAGCAGGGCAGGATGCCCTCAGCACAAAGAGGGGTTTTTTTGCTGTGCTGCCTTTGGAGTCTAATTCCTCCCTTACACACTCTATGTTAAATTATGGTTCTATGTTAAATTATGGTAACTCAGGTGTAGCAAGGGCTACGTTGACTTCCTCTACAGCTGCAACGTCAAGTAAAGGTGGGGATGAAATGCCTTGCTTTCCTTATTTCTTATGTGAGGACTGAAGAGGGGCTTTGTTTCTGCTCTTTATTAAGCTGTTGGATTTTCAAGTCAGGAATGTCATCTTAGAGTGGGTTAGGAAGCATCTAAATACGGAAAGCACTTACAGAAAGGGCAAGAAAAATGGAAAGAAGGAAGGAAATCTTTCTTTGAAGCCTAAAATTTTTAGTTTTCATCCATTTAACTAACTTTGTTTATTGAGCATCAAGGAATGCCTGCAGGAAAAACATACTACAACTCAAGTCATGATATTAAATAGTGGGAGAATGCAAAAAAGCAGAAGGAGCCCTCCAAATCTTCCTTGGTTGAATGCTGGAGATAAATGCAACTTATATCTCTGCATTTCATGCCTTCCAAAGTCCAAATGCAACAAGCATTTACAAAATCGATTCTAATTCTGCAACTGGTGAGCAGGCTGGTGATCAGCTCAACAGAAATCCAGCAGCCAGGGACTGTTCTCCCAGATGCTTTGGGAATTCTGAATTTGAGTTGCAAAATTTACAGTGTTAGCAGATTTACTCTTCTTGTTGCTGTTGTATTGAACTCCTGGAATTCCTTTGATTTCATATTCATATGTGCATATGTATATACGTATATAGACACAAACAGTATCTATTAAAAAAACCAAACAGCACCTTGAGGGTTTAAGGCCCTTCCCAGACTTAGCACGTATTTTTCTGCATTCTCCAGCACAGAAATGTTCACTTCCAAATCAAATGCAGTGCCAATGTATACTCAATTGGATTTTGAACTCATCTGAGCTACAACAACAAAAAAAGGGTGCTTAAAATTTGAGTTAGCTGATATGAAAAAAACATTCAGTAGTGGGGAAATAAAGGTCCAGTGTGATAGCTTAGCTACCTTGTGAGGGTAGTTGGGGTCGGAGGCAGCTGACCCTACAACAAGCTGCCCTCTGTGGTTGTTATGTGTTGTGGTAGGGATCTCAAGAGGTACATTTCTCCTTACACAAACTCATTGAGTCCACAGGCAGACAAAAAACAGCAGTGAGAGAAAAATGTGAAATTCTCTCACTTACCTGAATGGCTTTTTAAAATGTAGAACATACTTACAGGTATTTACAGGTCAGTGTTGTTAACTGTTTCATTGCTGATCGTTTTACTAGGACCTTTCAACAATTAGGCTTATTCATTTTGGCCAGTCTTCCCCGAGTGTGTTTACCTTTCCAATCTTGAGCCACAGCGCTTGAACAGGCAGAGCAATTCTTGCCAATAGCTTCTGATTTAGTAAATTGAAACATTTGCAGCTGCCAATTAAAAAGATTAGGGAGTAGGTTTCTCTGCCATCGCTACAAATTGTCGCTGCAGCACAGGCTCTTTGATTCTTTTTTTTTTTTGTGGGCACTCTATAAAACATGGTCCAGCAGGAGCAAGGGTAATTTGATTTAATAAGCTAATAAATATTTTTGAAATATGCTCCCTGCAGGTTATAAAAACAGAAGGGTAGAGCTATAACACAGGAAAAGGAAAAATTATGCACGTTAAAAAAAATACCAATTTGGGAAAGAAATCCCTACTGACGTGACCAGATTCATAGAATGGGAGGGGTTGGAAGGGACCTCTAGAGATCATCTAGTCCAACTCCTACTCAGGAGGAATTTCTGGAAGCTAAAAAAATCCAGACAAGTTCTTTTTATCTGGTGACCAAGTGCCTTCTGCAGCGAGGGCCAGGGATAATACAGCGGATAACAAGCTGCGTGTCTTCTTTTATTGAATGATCAGAGAAGGGAGCAAACCAAATGGTATCAACTTCTCTACTGTGTCTAATTTGACATTAATTTGATGCTGCCTCTAAACTGATGACTTCCAGCGGGCTGGTAAATAGATATAAATTAAAATGCATCGTGGAAAGATGCCAAAGAAGTGGAAGTCAGAAATGTTGGCAGCTGAAGATGTCTCGTCTGTCTTCTAGGACCAAAGACAAAATGAGAGACACGCAACCTCAAATTCCCAAGTCGCAGAAGCTGAATGCTTTTGCTAAACTAACAGACAATAACATCATTAACAATGTTGACATTTAAATTGACATAATTAGATTCTTCAAGTTAATAACCCATCTGTGCGAATGCATGGGTGATGCTTACCTCTGGCACTATGTTTCCAGTCACAGTGCAGGTTTACATTTGGAGGCCTCCCTTGAATATATAGAGTCTTTTAATTTCATCTAATAAAACCTGAGGAGGGAGAGAAAGTGTGGTACAGCTGCTTGGTTGGGTTCCAAAGCAAATTCTCTGCTAAAAACTTGGTAGGACATACATGAGAGCCTGAGGAGAATACCTATCCCTTATTGAAGCACTTGCGTCCAGCTTTGGAAGAGCTCAGTTCCACCAATCCCTTGCCCACTATTTGTGTGTCCTTGCAGAGCCTGAACCAGCCACTTGCTGCCTTTTTGTTTTTTCAGTCATCTCATGCCAATCCTTTAGCAGTTGTCATCAGATACTCACTGCTCTGCCAAGCATGGGTTGAAGTTATGGAGCCTGGGCATCGGAATGTTAGCAAAACCTGGAAGTTATTTGCTCAGAATCCTGCTGTGCATGTTTCATTCAGACTTGTGGAAAAATGACTTGGCTTAAGTTATTGATTTTGGGTAAGGACACAATTAACGAGGACTGTGTCATTTGGCCCCAAATTGTACCCTGAGATGCTTCTAACAGTGATTATTTGGAACAAATCTGTTTGAAATAAGAACAGTGCTGTTGTCTGTCTCCATCTGTCTGTCTGTCAGAAGGAAGTGACACACTGCATTACTGCTGGGGAAGGGAAAGAAAGTCCTTTGATACCTAATAACAACATAAAAATTTTCATTTCAACATTGACAAAATGAAATCTTTCCTACTGATGTGTAGAGAAGCACAAGGGTTTGCTTTTTGGTTTGGAAGTCAGCATTTTTTTGGTAAAGTAAGCACTGAAAAAAAAAAGGCAAGACAAAACAAATGTAACAGAGATTTTGTTCAGGCTTGAGCAAAATGATTGCAGTCAAAAAAAAGTTCAAGCTTAGCTATTTCTTCACTGTCTTTTCAGCATCCTCACTGAGTTTAAAAGTCTGTTCTTTATCTGTTCTTTCTTTGCATCCCATTGGGCAAAATAAATACCAGATCCTAATACGTACCACAGCTAGTTTTAGAAATAATCTAGATCAAAGTATTAAGAAGAACCACCCAGGCAGCTGGCATATTGAAATGTTTGATCTGAATTTTGGACCAGGCTTCTCTTTCAAACTGGTGCAAGTAATTTTGGCACAGTGTTTTCATTCTGCTGTAAGATGGTTCACACCTACTCGGGGATGCCACAGCATCCTGAGATGGCTTCAAGTTGTAGATATAAAAACCTCTGCAAATGTTTGCTGGTCAGATTTTTGAGTGAACTTTTAAAATCTGCTTGATTTGACAGATAGCCTGGGACTAGCTGATGCAACAGATACAGCTGGGTTTAGCAGCAAAGTTTTGCATACATACCTGTGTTAGCACTCCCTTTCAAAAGAAATGTGTCTATTGCAAGCTGGATCAAGTTTGGATGATTACACCTCAGGGGAGTTGGTAATAAGAAGAGATACTTTTCAATACTTGCTGTATCTAGCAAATTGCTACTCTAAGTGGCCTGCTCTGGTTGGGGGGGGGTTGGACTAGATGATCTCTCCAGGTCCCTTCCAACCCTTAAGATTCTGTGATTAATGACTATAACTGAAAAAAAAACAAAACAAAAAACCACCCAGCATTAAAGAATTTCGCTCTTGTTTTGGTTTCAGTTCAGCTTCAAACAGAACCGAAATGCAACTTTCATTAGCATGCATGCTTCGGATTATTTCAAGCGTTGCTTTACCTGATGAAGGCATGCTGTTGTGTGAAATGCTCCTGTCTATTAGAAATTAATTAGGTAATAGCATTTTACAAGGATGAAGGCATTGCTTAATCCTGAAATCTAGTAACACATGGACTGTCAAAAGGGTCTGCTTTTCTTATCTCATTGGTTGGGGAGGTGGTTTCATATAGAATTAATAGTTTCATCTGCTCTGGGTGTGGGCATTTTATTTGGGGTAAAACTCTGTGTCTGTGTGATGACAGAATTTTGGTCATTCGTTATTATTGCCACATATTGAAGCATTTTACTTCAATTCAGTAGACTATTTTTGTTTCCATAAATTATCCAGTCTGTTTCAGACATAAATGATAGGATGGATGCCTCTGGTGTTAAGGAAGATAAAAAGGAAAGGAAAGATATATTTGAGATTACCTTTAGTGTCATGCAAGTTATTACCTAGCAGTCTGAGAAGAGTTTATAGACATGTCTGATAAATATGTTTGGAACAAGCCTGAACTGGAACTAGCGAGGCAGACAGTGGAGCTGCACGTTTAGCTTTTGATTTTACGCATTTCCTCAAAATGCAGATGTATCACTTAGGATCGAAATTCATTGTTTCCAGTCACTTTATTTTTTTTTAGTTCAATTTGTCTTGAGCAGACAAAAGGTGCTGTATGATCTTTCCTTTTAGTGTCCTCGATCACAGGTTGGTGGTGTGTCATCGGATTTGCTGTTTCATCTACAGGTTGATGAATCTACTTGCCTTTGTTCATACTGTTGTGAACAGAGAATGTTTCCCATGTTAGATGACAAGCGATGAGAGAGGAAATAAAGTCTGTGTTTCTGTTTTGGTGGCATACTTAGGTGAGGGATTGGGAAGATCTCTCTTTGAGAGGATGTCGGTGATGTGAGAAGGATGCTTTGCACGTGCAAGACTTACAGAGTGCTTTAATGTCACTCTGCAGTAGAGACTAGTGTAGGGAAGTTGTAGCTGAAAGTGTTCTGAAGCAGCCCTTTGGTATCAGAGGCCACGTCCCTTTGCCACCAGTTCACAGTAGATTGCCACGAAAATCAAAATGAATGCCCCTCTTGGGAAATAAAAGGAAGCATTGTCAGGGTCAGGAAGTACCAACAAGTTGAAGGTGTCATTTTAGAAGCTTGCATCTTCTCCTAAATTGTGGTACTAATGCTTCCAGGTACTGGAACATTGGCCAAACCCAAATGAAAGTTAGTTTGCTGATGATAAGCAAAAGAGAAATCTTCTGGAGCAACTCCAGTGGTGACTGGTTTGAGTAAGAGGTTTAAAATCCAGTTCCACTATTGGATTTGAACCCAAGACCACACAGGTCTTTCCATCTGTAGAACAAACAGAACCTGAATGGGAACTTCTTACGATAACAAAGATAAAACCTTCCCTTATAAACGTTGTCTGCAACGTGCTCTTGTTCTTTCTGAAGTCCATGCTTCAAAACAAACATATCAACAGTTATTTCTTTCCTTAAATGCTTGCATTTGGTTCTTAAGGAAAGAGGAGAATTATTTTCCCTTTAATTAAAAACGGAATCACTTAGCAGCCTTATGAAGGATGAATGCTAGTGCAGTTCCAGCACAAAATACTTTTGAAACCCAGCTTTACTGTTCTGCTTGAGGGGTAGCTGTTGTCTGGAAGATTCTTTACTGGATTTTGCATACATAAGGACTACATTGTGAAGAGAAGGAGGTAATCTTAACATCCAAGTCAAAGTAACGTTCTTTAGGGTGGCAGGCACTCCTGGTGGTACCTGGACCAAACTGCATTGAACAACCATCTAAATTAACTGGAAGAATTTGATGTTCATACCTATGCACGAAAATCCTACATACTTCATTTGTTAAAGGGACATTGCCAAGACTGGTAGGCCTAAAATTAGCTCTCCAGCTGTGTTTTGCTTTGCAGGCACGTGCAAGTCTGTTCTGTTCCTGGAAGCAGCTGGGTGTTGAAACCCGCAAGAAACCTGCTCTGTGTGAAATGCAAAATGAATATGTGACTCTTTAACATTCCCTCCCTTTTCTTCTGTCTGTTTTTCCTTGCTTCTCCCATCTTTTTATGACCAGCTTTTCTGGCTGAAGACCAGACCTGTCTTCAAAGTTTTCTAGTGCTACATTTGCTTCGGGGTGAGAGCCTGAATGCTGAGGCTCCATTTTCAGCCAGCAGTCCAACATGACAGCTACAGAATGTAAACTGCACAGCTTCCTCAGTGCATGCTCAGTGTTACACTCCAGCTTGGATCCCTGCTTCTCCTTGGCTTACCAGCCTACCAGCGTCTTCCAAATGAATACCCAGCTTGATGCTGAGAAGGTAACACACAATTGCAAGGAGTCACGTAGATTGTATGGTTACAGAGGAACTTGCCAGAAAGGTCTTTATGTTTAGCCTACAGCCTTTCCTCAGAGGAAAGACAGAGAGATTTCATTGACTCAGAAGAGTTGATTTTTAATGGCATTTTTAAAGAGTTGTGAACTGATTCTCAGCTTCTGATTTTTGACACTGGAGTGCTTGAGCTGTTACTTCTAGTTAGAAACACACAACTCCCTTTTCAGTGTGGAAATATGAATTGGAGGTAACCTAAGCAGCATCCTCCCGCTGTCTGTGTCTCTGGGGTGTGAATAGCAAGTGAGACCTCCTTCATACGTGCACAGTAGTGAGGCTGAGTGCAAGTGGAGGGCAGCATCTGAGATGGATGGATAGAGATCCATTGTAGTGCTATCAGCTTGTGGTGTATTTTCAACTTGTTCAGAAGGTGTTGGGAAATGAGCTACAGCCTCAAAGCATTATGCAAGACCAAGAGGCTCTCCTTGGAGCTAGTGTGAAGAGTTTCTCTTCTCTCTTCATTCCTCTCTAATGAAAGTATCTGTGAAGGAGCTAAGGCATACAAGGAAAAGGATATTTTTTTTTGTGAAAGTTATTCAGGCTTTGTTCATAATCAAGGTGGGCCAGGCATGACTGTCACTGCACTTCGTAAAATTAAGCCTGATTTGGATTTTGACTGCTAACAGAACTAGCACAAAAGTAGGACAGGTTTTCAGTAGATCTATTTGCCTTTGGCCTAGCCAGAAAGGAGCCAAATTGCACCCCTGACAAAATCTTACGGAAACTGAAGCACTGTGGAGCCAACTGCCAACTTCAGTTACAGCTTTATGGAAGAGAATAAACACTGCACACCTGTAGACAAAGTATATGAGTCGGATTTTTTTCTATGCTACGCTAATACTAAAAGCTTATCATCTGTTTGCTTAGCTGCCAGTTCCATTTAGGATAATATTTAACTCTTATACAACCTAACTATTGAGGAAATTTTAACTTGAAAATTGTAACTCCTGTTGCTTCCAGTGGGAAGCAGAGGAGGATTGGCCATTGTGTACTGTTCTTCAAGTGCTCCACTGATAAATACTTTTTATGAAAGGCTTGATAAAGTATCTGCTATTAAGGTTGTCAAGATGGAGAAAGTGAAGTCAGAGAACTGGTAAACAGCCTGCCCATATCTACAGGGAGTGTCAGGCTGTGCTTCTGCAAGATTGGAGGGTATCTGCTGCTAGAGCGAAACCCTGTGACAAAAACTGCTGAATCAGGATTTGCATTTGCTCCCCATTTAAATTTGTTGAAAAGATCCTGAAGGGATGTCACTTTCATCTGGACTTTGTGTAATCTCTGTTGCCTTCTCCCTGCTTGTCCTTCACTGTATAACTAGGAATTTTAACAACCTGATGGTGGTAGAGTTGAGGAAGCTCTAAGTCAGAGCACATGTTAGAACTGACTGATTTCCTCTCGCTTTGTCTATCACGATCCAAACTGGGCCTCTGTGAAAATAAAAGGCTTTACAGAAAAAGGTTTTCATGCAGCAGGTTCAGATTATCAGTGTCTGAAGTGATTGATCACATCATTTCTGTGGAAATGCCTCAGCCCAGGGATTTATATCTGTTCAAAGCTTGAGCAGCGTCTCTGAAGGAAGCAGAGAGCAGTGGTGATGAGTCTGGGACTGCTCTGCTCTCTGAGCTCCCTTGCAGCCCAGGACAGTAGGCAGGTGCCTTCTGGAACGAGATCCTGCAGCCAAATATCCCTTTTGCTTGAATATGTTTTGCCACTTCCAGCACAGATCAGTGGTCTGGGGATGACAGCGAGGGCTTTTTGTGGGAGATGTCCCCTGAAGGGATAAACGCAGGGGCGAGCTGAGACTAGGCAAGCAACAAACTCTTGGAGACATTCTGTGTTTATCTACCTCTTTCCTAGGGTTTTAAACGGTTTTTTGTGGTACACTGTCAAGCTCTGACTTTCTCAAAAAGCAAATCAGACATTGCTGACCATTAAGTAGCCCACCTTAGCCCTCCTTGGGGACTAAGTCACCTTGCAGTGCTCAGCTTTGTTTGCTCTCACAAAGGCAAAGGGATACTGCTCTGTAGTCATGTCCCAGGCTGAGAACTACATTTTAGCCAGAACCACATGGCTGCAGTTTTAGGAAATTCTTGTCCTGTCGTTCATTACTTGAGAGAAGAGACCAACACCCACCTACAAAACCTTGTCAAGTAGTTGTACAGAGTCATAATGTCTTTCTTCATCCTCCTCCAGACTAGACACCCCAGTTCCCTCAGCTGCTCCTCATCATACTCATTCTCTAGACCCTTCACTATCTTCATTGCCCATCTCTGAACACACCAACACTCTAGTGCAATAGAAGGAGGGACAGGGGGCAAACGTGACTGAGGAGAGACCAACTCTCCTTCAGCAGGACCTGCTTCCCCTTGACGATTATGGCAACAAATCCTGCTCTGCACCTGATGCCACAGCTTCCTGAGCTTTGAAGTGGCACATGGTCAGCCTGTTGTATTTTAATAGTTCTGTCCTTTTGAGGGTAGTTATATTTCACACTGTATTCAGCAGGTAAGCAGCCATTATAATCTCTGGGGCCTTCAAGGCAGTGCTTCAGGCACTGGGATGCCAGAGGCTCTTGGCCCCAGCTGCAAAAGAGGCAAAGCTGAAGAAGAGAGATCAGAGCAAGAGATGCAAAGATGTTTTATTGCTTTTAATTCCAACACATGTACGATTTCACAGCACAGCAAGCAGGAATCAAAGCTTTTGCATAACCTCCTCTCCCAGGGATGTCTCTTGAGGTCTGGTTCTCTCAGTCCTCTTGGGTAAATGACTAAACTGAAGCTGTCACAAGCAGTGGCTGTGTTTCCACTCAGGCTCCTGCTCCAGCCCAACGCCATCTGCTTCCTTTGGCTTTGCAAACAGCCTGCAGGGCACAGCAAAGTCTTCACCAGGGAAAGAGGACGTGAATGTCCACCTCAGGGTGAGGACTTAGAGTTTTCACTGTTCAGGTAGCCAAGCCACTTGTGTGCTCTGCAGCCAAGCAACAGCTGCTTGAGCAGCGAGCGAAGCAGGTGGTTGGCATTGGTGTTGTGGTCAATGGCTTCAAGAGAGACCATCAGCATATGCCACTTGCTGCAGAACAGCAATGGCGAGGTAAATCTGCTGGCTTGTACAGGGGTCTTGGGCAACATCTCTCAGACCTGCATGTCCCACAGCATGCCAGCTCCAATGCCTGCAGCTATCCTCTGAAAGGCTCCCAGAGATACAAGGCTTCCTGCTGGTCCTGCATCACTCCTCGCTGGGAGAGGAGAAGGTGGGGAAATGTTTTCCATCCATTTTGGTGATGCACCAGGGTAACCTCATAGAAACAAAAGCATGCTGTGACCTCCTACAGCCCACGAGGGAGGGATTGCGTGTGTCAAACACCTCCTGAGCTGTCCCACGTGAGGCTGACTTCCTAATCTGAACCTCATTATTCACAGCCCCGGGGTGGAAGTGCGTGGTTGCCAGCTCCCCAATGACGGGTTCAGCCCCCACTCGGGCCTCTCTGATCCTCTCGTGGTGGATTGCATCCTCCACCCCACGTAAGGAATGAGCTCATCACGGCTTAGGCTCTCCCTCGCCTGGCAGTGCTCCCAGATTACAGCATGACCCTCAGCTATGAGTCACTGCTTTTCTCACAAGCCCAGACGCTGCGCTGAGCGGGTCATTGCTCATCTGCACCAGCGCTGAGAATTTACTGTGGCAAAGAGAGTTTGGTGTGTGCTGACTCCTTCTCCACATGTGACCTTTCTGACTTTCACTGCTCCTCTCACACAGAGCATCTTTGTGCAACTACTTCCCTGAGCATGGACTGGCAGCGCTGCTTGGGAGGAGAGAGGGAAAAATGCCATGGGGCAGTGCCAAGGAAACAAGTGAGAGCCAGGTGCTGGCTGTGCAATGGGGCTTTCCATGGACTCGTTTCTGGGGGTTGTGTCTGGCTGCTGGATGTAAGCAATACTTTATTCTGGGCAGTGATGCAGCTCTGAGTAGTCTTCACATGCATCAGCAAGGATGAGAGAGGATGAGCATGATCATAGAATCATAGAATGGTGGGGTTTCAAAGCGACCTTTAGAGATCATCCAGTCCAACCCCACAGCAGAAGCAGGTCTCACCTAGATCAGGTCACACAGGAACGTGTCCAGGTGGGTGCTGAAGACCTCCAAGGAAGGAGCCTCCACACCCTCCCTGGGCAGCCTGGGCCAGGGCTCCCTCACTGAAACAGTGAGATAGTTTTTTTCTTCTGTTTAAATGGAACTTTCTGTGTTCCAGCTTCTTCCCATTACTCCTCAGTAACCTCTGCCCCTGGCCACCCCGGTGGGGAGCAGCCAGGCTCTTCCTCTCCATTGGACACACGTGTGCACACGGAGCCTGCCAGTTCGCAGAGAATCCCATTTTGAGGGCAATGCTGCCGCTGCCTTAGGTCCCAGCTTTGCTCCATCAACCCAAGTGCCTGCTCTCAGGCTGGGGGGATGTTTGGCCAGGGCTGTCCCAGGGGGAGGCAGGCAGGGTCTCAGGGTCTCAGCTGACTCCTCTTCGGAAGGCTGTGGGGATGCCATTTTTGGGGAAAGGCAGTTTCAAAGTGCTCCTCCTGAGCTCCACTTGTTTCCATACTTACGTTGCTTCCAGTGCTCTCAAAGGAGGCAGAACTCGCCTGAAACTCTGCCTCTCTTCAGTTTGTTTGTTACCTCTCTCTGGAGCTGTGTTCCTCCTATGTTATCTGTTTCAGCATTTTGCCAGCTTGGCTAAGTATCTTGTAAGGAAATCATTTATAATAAAGCTGGTATGCTGGGGTTTATCATTTATAAGTGTGGGTCAGGGTTTAGTTCACTGTGTTAAACTCTCCATGCTGCATGTGATTTTTCAAGCTTTGTCAGGAACAAAAAGTTCTGGGGATGTGCAAAGCATGACTGCATGGTTTCCATGGAGACTCTGCTAGTTAGGCTGTGGAAATCCTGAAAAGGCCAGAGGATGACTGACAATACAAGGTCTTAGCGGCTGATCTGAAGAGCCAGACTGAATTAATGAGATTTTTCACAGAGAGTTATTAGCAAGGCTTGCACGGTATGGCACTTAGGCCTCTTTCGTTTTCTCAGCTGCAGACTTGGAAAACAGACATGGAAAGATTTAATTGCTGTTTTTTAAGCCCTTTTAAGATTATTTTAACCTATAACATTTTCAGGATGTAATGAAAAGCAGGTTTGTTTGCTTTTTTTATCATTTGGTTACTGTTATTGCTGTATTTTTTGGTGGCAGTTGCCCTTTATCTGTACAGAGATGAGAAATTCAATAGTACTTATTACATTGAGAAGTTAATTCCCACACACTGTGAACACATTACTGTTCAAAGTAGGTTATCTCAAGTTCCATTTAGAGCCAAACACAAGGTACCATGTCAGTGGCTATATTAATTATTTATTAGTGACTACTAACACAAACTGTTAACTCTGGCTAGTAACAGTTTGTTCATTTCTCCATCACTCACTGCTTCCTTCCCATGTTTCCACCCACCTCCTTTTGCCAGTCATGAACCCATGTCTGATTTTGCACCTGATTCAAACAACCCCAAAACCAAAGTTGCCATCAGGACCCGACTTTAAAGTTTTGCAGTGTCTGAACTGAGGGATTTCATAGCATCATGAACAGGTGGGTGGTTAATGGTTAAAGGGAAACATCTTCGGCTGAACTGGAGAGGTGCATCTGCCTGTTCCTGGTTATGAGTAACTTGTTTGCAGCTTCGTTTTCAACTGATACAGCAAAACGTTGCGGTGCTCTCCTCCTCTCCCTGGAAAGCGCTGGATCTGCTGAAATCAGCATAGCCGGTTCAGCCAAGCAGCGTGTTAGGGACTTCTATTTCTTGTCGGTTTGCACAAGTGCACAGGCCCATATGTTTCTGGGAGATGTAAAACCATAATGTTGCTGCTGAGTAATCCACAACAAAAGCACATGCGGGCTGCATTCCTTGGATTCCTATACAGTAGACTAATCCACTTAATCTGGCTGTTGGCTTGGCTGGCTGGAATTTCACAGTCTCCTTTGATTTACTGGTTTGTAAATCTCTGATTAAGTGCTGGGGGGCAGTGAGGGGTGGGTATCATCTCTGAAACCTCCTTTTTTTTCCTCTCAAATTAATTTATGGAAAGGAAATGTGAAAGTTGAAGTGGGTTCTTTTTTGGGTCATCATTCTGTCATAGTCTTATAATTTACAAAAGAATGTTTCTCACTAGTTTTCTCTGTTGAGTTTTCTCTGTTCTCTCAGGTCTTCTGTGCACAGGCAATGTCTCCCTGTGCCACGTGGCAACATTTCACAAGTTTCTTGTAATTTTTTGTTCTTTTTCAGTTGCTTTCCAAACCTAAATGCTAACTGAGATGTGTAGAAGTTATTCTCCTTTCTGTCAATACACCAATAATTACTGACGAGTGCGGAACATGGGAGCTTTAGATGCTGGTTGTGAAGCAAATAGTGAAAAGCTGCTGTTGTGACTGACTGTTGAAGAGGCACTGGAATAGCATGGCTATGCATGTGAGATAAATCCCTAGCTAAGCAGGCAGATAAATGAGGGAGCATGGCCTCAAAGGGTGCTCAGCTGATACAAACATCAATTTAGGACCTGCCCTTGAAATAGGAAAGTATAAATAAATAGTAGAAGTGGCTCACCTGACTTAATGAGTCATAAAAGACAGGAAATAAAACACTGAGCTCCCGAAAATAAACCCTTTCATTTAAAATGATGAATGACCACAACCCCTTGCCTCCTGGGCCACCGTGCTCGCCACACCTTCACCAGCCGTGTGCCAGACCTCAGGCAGGGCTCCTGCAGCGGCTGCTCTAACTCACAGCCACTCCTTCCCCTGCCTGCTGCATGCAGCTCACATGACTCGGCACCTGAGCATGGGGGGCCACTTTCCAGCTCAGCAGCAAAAATCCTCAGCATCTCCACTGCGTCTTTGACAGACTCCAAGTGAGGAAGAGCTTTAGGTTGTTGCTGTCCTTCTCCTCCTGCAATCGCGCATCCCAGCTGAGCAGCTCACAGGTGTTCCCAAAACAGTGGGAAACACCTATCACTGGTGTCAGACCTAACTATCCATCGAGGAATTAAGGGACTGAGGAAGTGAGCAGGCAAATAAACAAGCATATGGGCTACCTGACAAGTAGCTTTTCTCAGGTAGAAGGGATAAACACTCTCATGCTCTCCAGGGCTGTCCGAAGCCATTTACAATTAGATCCAAACTGGGTTTAGGCAACAGATTTCAGCTGAATTGCCCAGGCTTGGGTCTGAAGATGCCAAATCCCGTGAGCTTACCTCTGCCCAAAGCAGCCTTTCTCGCAGCACTGCTGGCATCTGGGGCAGTGCCAGCATCCAGGGCAGAGACACAGCCCTCTCCCAGGATGGACTGTGCCCACGGGATTTCAGCTGCATCTCAATAGGAACTGCAAAAGAGATTTCTCTAAACTTTGGTTGTAAACCAGAGCTAAAGCCACTGGGTCAGAGTCAGGCTCTTGGGTATTGAGCTGATCTCATTCAAAAACTTGGAAGTTCTTGTTGGGATATTTTGGCTTTAGCAGGCCTGAAATGCTCAGAGGAAGCATTAGGAATGCTGTGAACCTCACCACCCATGCTGTTAACCTCCTACAGCCAAGGCAGCCACAGTCATCCTTTTGAGAGGGCTCCTTGGTAGGATTGCTGCAGCTGAAAGAGAAAAGTCAGAAAGATAAGCAGCAGTAGGCAGTCAGCAGGAAGAAAATACAGTCTCACCAGGGTATTCCCCCAGTGAATTGATAAGAAGGGTGATAGCTAAACACCACCTGAACTTTGGATTCAAGATGTAGAAGAGATAAGTGAACTACAGTGACTCAAAGGCAATATGTCTTCTATTCCAGACAAAATTAATCCAAGGCTGCTACAGGAGGCTAGAGAGGAAATTTGGAACCCCCTGTGGAGTGAGTGTGTGCCAAACTGGAAACATACACACTGTGTTATGACCTGTCAGCCTGTGTAAGTCCATGCTGCTGGGGTGCAAGCCAGGCCCTTTGGCTTTCTGTCCCTCACAGTGCTGCTAAGAAGGGATAACACAGGAGCTCCCAGTTGGGTTTTTGTCAGGCACATGGCTGCTTTTAAGTAAGCATAGGTGTAAGGGGGCAAGAGAGAAAATATCAAAGAACAAACTAAGACTTATTATGATGCCAGGTGGTTCAATCAAACCCTTTCTCAGTTGTACCTACTCTTTCATTCTCAATGCTAAGGCTGACCTGTGCTAGGAAATCTCAGGAGGGAATTATCATGACCTTTCTGTGAGTGTCTGACAGCATCCTGATGTGCTGTTGATCTGGTAGTCTCTCATAGTAGGATTAGGCAAGTCTTTGCGCTGTGTTTATGTCAGGGCTGCTGAAGGGTTGGGCGCTGCTCTTTCATGACTTGCAGTGTTTGGTGACTCTGTGGGCTTGGCAGTGTGTTGTGATCCACCAGGTCACCAAGCTGTGAGAGAGGACGTCCATAGACTGAAACTTGCTCCCTGCTACCTCCTGTACCTTCTCTCTGTTGCATAGCTGGGAGGTGCTTCACAACAGGAAGGTTATCTTTGCCACTATCAGGGCTACAGGCTTTGTTTATTTTTAGATTACTCTGCAGAGTCTGGACAGAGTGATGAAAAGAGCCAACCTAAAGGCCAGACTATCTTGCTGCTGCTGTGACTGAAAACACAGGACAGGAAAAATATGAAGGGACAGGCTCAGTCTAGCCAGATTGATTAAAGATGTGTCTGCCCTCACATTTTGAGCTGCAGATGTGATATGGGGGTGGGCTCTGATTAATTTTGGTGCAGAGGCAGCAAGGCAGTTGCACTGAAGAGCATGAGACCCACCAGCACAGCCTGTTGTTCTGGCAGTTGCTCTTAGAGGGCAATGATTTCTATCTGAGAAGTGCTAAAAACTCCTCTGGAGAAGTTCAGATTATCTTGAAGGGCCCTTTGTTGGTGGTGGTTGGTGGTGAGCTAGGAAAGAGAGGTGTGCCTGAGCCCTAGTCTGTCTAACAAAGAGGGAGAAGCCTTTTTCATCTTCTGTTGAATGTTTTCAGAGCGCATGGTTTGTTGTCCTTCAAAGGCCAAATTGAAAAGTGATCTGGAAAGATTATTGTTGTTTGTCAGGCTCAGAGCTCACTGGGGATGAGGAGAGGGAGCCTGGCAGCTCCGAGCCCTTTGCCTCCTGCCCCTAAGCAGAAAGAAGGGCAGCTCAGGAAGGTGAGAAGAGCAACCCTCCTCACCATCCATCCCCTCAGGTGTGGTGACAGCTGCTCTCTTGCTGATTGTCAGTGAATTTACTGACTGCTAATGAAGCGGAGGGAGAAGTGCTTTTCAGTGACATCCATACAAAAATGTATGTCACTGAAAACTGATGGCTATTTTTGGAGATCCTTCCCCCCTCCAGATTTTAGCATCATCCTGAGTTTCTTTGGGTGTTTTGTTGGTTTGTTGGTATATTTTTTTACAGCTAGATGTTGCCTTTTTTTTTTTTTTTTTTTTCAGCAGTGAAGTTAATAAAGATGGATATCAGCAACTAACTGTCAAGTCCTGAGCTGGAGAGATTTTTCATTGAGTGAAATAGACCAGGGAGAATAAATAATCCAAGAAGTGGTAGGGCTTGTAAATATTGACATGTACAAGCAAGGAACCAGAAGTTGGGCAAAATAAAAAATGGGTTGGAGATTGCTATTTTTCAGGTTATTGCTTGAAAAAAAAATCTGCATTTACCTGTCATCCTGTCTGGGGAAAAGGTAATATTTTTCAGTTAGAATAGAAGGTTTTAAATATTTGAAGGGATATATTGTTGTTTCTTTAAGCCGGTGTCTTTATTTGAGGGTCAGCTTGCCTTCCTTCCCAGCCTTTGGAAGTCTGGTAAGAAATAGTGCTTTTCCCCTGTGATGTCTACAGGAATATCCATGGAAAACTAAGGAAGGAGGAAGGAAATGCAAGGTGAGAAGCAGAAGAGATCAGAGGGAGACCACTCTTTTGTCAGGTTTCCCACCAGGGTCATCTGAAGGTCTCCACAAGAATAGGTTTTCCCCTCATTTGGGGCCTTAGCCTACTGCTCAGACACTTCAGCAACACGTTGCTTGGCCTCAGCTTGCAGACAGAGAGGTGCAGAGCTTCCCAGGTTCCACTACCTGTCGATCCCTCTTCTATACGGGTGACAACTGGGGCCTGCTGCTGTGACATGCGGTTGCCATGCACTAGCTAGAGAGCTAAAAACATCTTTAAAACACTTCCTGCGTCGTTTTTTAGTTCTTCATTAATCTTCTTAAGAGCTCTAAGAAGTCTACTAGGACTAACAGTTGTAGTTCACCCATCCACAGGTTGATGGGTTGGTTAACTGGTCAGTGACCCAAGTTGTCCTTTCTTCAAGAGAATCTGTTGTCTTTGGTTTGCATTTGTTTTGCATTGCAGCCTTGCCTGTACACACTCTGGAAAGCCTACAGACCTTCGAGTGCACAGAGCAAACCAACAATGTAACCCTGAAAAGGGGCTGTTTTGCAATCTTTTAGAGATGGAAAATCATTTTGTCCCTCTGCTTGGTAAGGTAACAGGCTGCCAATGGGTGTGAATGGCATCTGCAGTAGCCAGTAGCATTTCAGCCACAAGTGAAACAGTAGTTTCCAGCTGTTTAATGAAATTAATGAGAGGGAAATAACAGTGGTCTTTAATTATTCCAGACCCAGACAGTTAAGGCAGGTGTCATCACCAGTCTTCAAAGAACATCCTGGGGACATAGCCAAGAGAGTATTTTTTTTCCCCTCCTATCATTGCTGATTTAATATTTGCACAAGTGCCCGTGCAAGAGGATGATACAAAACTTGCACAATGCAGCTCGAGTCCCTCTAAATGACTCCCCCTTGGAGACTGTTAAGAATGTAATGAGGTTATTGTAGCACATGGGAATCGGCACTTGAATGTGTGTGCCACGAAGGTGAAGGTGGGGCGAAACCGTCTGAGTTAAGTCAGGGGAACTATGGGGTTGAGATGAGCATCTTGTGGAAATTAAAGGAAAAAGTAATTCCAAGCAGGCTCCGGTGAGCATGTTTTTATTCAAAAAGCAATCAGAGAGAGGAATATGACCTACCAGATGGAATTGCTGAGGCAGAGGTGAAAGTCAGAAACAATGAAATATGATGAAGAATAATTTTGACAGAAGGAAGATATTGGAGAGAAAAGGCCCCGGTGGGCCAGTTTGGCTCATCTTGATCCCAATGTTTCATACTCTTTTAGAAGAATCCTGGAGAAGGCCATGTCACAGCACTGTTAGATGTGGAGGCCGAGTCAGACTGAGGGCTTCAGTGCCTGCAGCTGGGCAGTAGGGCTGAGGCTTGCTGCTTGTAACCTTCCTGGGAGGGTGGTCTGGGTAGCGGGAAGGGCTGTTGTACCTCTCATCCTTACCAAGGAAAGGGGTGCTGGGATCTTAGTAATGCTCCAGTTTTCCCTCTCACAGTATCCTCCAGCATCTCCCATACTGACTGTGAGGGAGCTGGAGAGACACTGGCCTTGAACTTAACTCTCATTTTGCTGTAAAAAGCATTTTGTGTGCTAAGTAAAACTTAGATCCACGTGAGGACTCTTCAGCACTTCCCAACAGATTTAAGAGAGCCTTAATGTAAATGAGGATCAGACCCACCGTGTCTATAAATTTTGGTCAGAGCCAATAATGGTCAATAAATTCACTAGGAAAATTAGAAAAGCAAACTGGACCTGCTGTGAGGAAAGTATGCTGGAAAGAAAGGAGCATGCTTTTAAAAACTGCCAGATGTTTGGTTTGCTGTTTTGCACCACAGGGCTGGCTCTGGGTGCCTGGGACAGCTGCTGGCAGGGCTGCAGGAGCATGGAGGGGAGCCCACGGGGAAGGGCTGTCTGTGCTGGAGGAGATGCCAGGGAAGTGGAAGAGTGAAGCTGCAGCATCGTGCAGAGCTCTGTCAACTCAGTAATAACAGGGTTGTTTGCTTGGGCTTGGCTAGATACCAAGTCAGGGTTTTATGGTGTGAGTTCATCTGCTGGCTTTTCCCTTTACATGATGTAATACTCTCTTCGAGTGCAATATTTATTACACCCAGCTCTGTAGTGGGTACATGGAGTCGTAGCCAGCCTCAGAAAGTTTGGAAACAGCTTCTCAACCTTATTTGCATCCTTTTGGCGGACCTATGACATAATCCAAGGAGGTCTGTACCACGTCTCTATCTGTGCTCCCCCCTTGCTCTCTCCCTCCTCCTCCTCCCAACGGTTTGTCAAACTGTCTTGCCTTTATCTCTTCTCACAGGCTTTGCACCAAGTCACAGGATGATTTATGCCCTGATAACTTCTGCTTTTAAATGCCAGGCTAAGAAAAGCAGCCTTTGCAAAAACAACTTTTGTAACTCTGCAAAAGTACCATCCCCATTCTCACTTGGAAACCAAAACGATGTGCTAGAGGGAGGATGGGTGGGAGGAAAGCCTCCCTGAGCCTGGGCTGGTGAGTTGCAGCTGATGAGGGAGCATGGGGTGTGCTTATGCATCACCCATTGCCCTTGTAACTCCATCTCAGTCCTCTCTGCTTAGCATTCTGCAGAGCTGGAAGTTGACATGCACCTTGGAAGGGGCCAGGGCTGAGTGTTTGGACTGTTGGTGGGAAGGTGTGTGCTTTGCTAAAGGAGGAAAATATTTTGCAGCTTTTATTACAGGCTTCCTCAGTGCTGGGGCTTAGGAGGTGGCCAGGGATGGGGCAAACAGCTAGAGCTGCATATCCTGCTGCACTGAGCGCAGCATGGGGCATACCAGAGCTGTAGCTCCCTGCCCTTCATTCATTTTTGGCCTTGAAGTTTATCCCAGACCTCCCCAAGGGCGCTGCAGCTGCCTGGGGAGACAGACAGCAGCCTGCCCGTGCACATCTCCTGTGTGCCCTGGCTATCAGCACCCACGCTGTGTGCCAGCCCCAGGACTGCACCCTGGCACCTCAGATGTGTGCGTGGCCATGGGCACACACTGTGGTTTTGTGTCTTAAGCACCAAGCAGCGAAACCTTTAAAACTACTTCAAAGCACTCCCACTGTAATTACAAGACCAGAAAGGTGAGATGGGCACAGGCCAACAGGGAAATCACAGGGATACTTTTCCAACAACTAACACATTTCGATTGTTCTTACTAGGTGATTTTTTTAAAGCTTATTTTTCTTTTGCAATGAGGAGAGTGAAGGTTTTCCTCTGGCCAATGTGCGTCTGAAACCATTCTGCCCCCCTGAACAAAAGCAAGCAAGTACTGCTGCAACTGAGGCCAGCACCTTGAGGTTCCTCAGGGAGAGAAAGCACGAGCAAATAAAAATCAGGTGTCAAAAGGAAAGCTGAATCCTTACCTTAACTGAGACCTTTGCAAGGAATACAATGAACACAGAACAGGGAACAATTTAGATTTAGGTACAGGTTTTCTGTGATTACTTTTTGTGTGGTGTATTTGGGTTCTCAGAGCATTTATGTTTTTCTCCCAGAGGACTTGGTAGGACTTGCCTCAACTCCTAAACAAACTAGTTAGACCTGAGCAGAATGTTCACGGCAAAATATGAAATTAGTTGAAACTGGCTTGGTTTCTGGTTTCTTTACGATCTCTAAGCTCAGCCTTGGTTCACTGAGAGGTTTGCTAAGGACCATGAACTTTTAGAGGGAACATGGGCTGATTTATGGGTCTGCATGAAAAATCCATGTGAAATTTGCCTTTCACATGACCGCAGTGCAAAAATATCTCCTCTCCCACTGAACCCCTTCCTGCAGCAGTGGATAAACACTGATGTGTTTTATCTCCTGTTTCTGCATCGAGACTGCCCAGCACAAGCAACCTTTTGCTTAATTCCTTGTAAATCACCAGTGGTGCTAACAAAATGATTGCAGCTCTGAGGTTAGTACTTGCTAGTTTGTTGCTGCTGGCATGAGCCAGACAGGATGAAAATGATGCTGGTTTTGATTTATTTTATCTTGACATGAACACCGTTGTGCATATTTCACTCTGGTTTCATAAGCACAAAGTGATGGGGTTGGAAGGGACTTCTAGAGCTCATCCAGCCCCAGCCCCTGCTAAAGCAGGTTCCCCTCCATCAGGGGGCACAGGAACGTGTCCAGGTGGGTTTGGAAACCTCCCGAGAAGGAGCCTCCACACCCTCCCTGGGCAGCCTGGGCCAGGGCTCTCTCCCCTCAACACCAATTTCTTGTGTTTAAGTGGAACTTCTTGTGTTTCATCACGTGCTCATTACCCCTTGTTCTGTCACTAGTGACTACAGAAAAAAAAGACTGTCCCCATCCTCTTGACTCCCACTCTTTATAAGTATTGATAAGATCCCCTTTCACTCTTTCCTTCTCCAGGCTAAACAGCCCCAGATCTCACAACCTTTCCTCATCCAGGTTGTTAATGAAGATATTGAGCAAGACTGGCACTTCCAAACTGTGCCTAAGACTTTTTCACTTGTCAGCAGTCACTGGGACTTACCTTGGGCTCAGGACAGTCCATCTCCTTTTCTGCAAAGGACAGCTTTTCCCTTCTCTGGGTTCACAAAGCTGCATCCTACAGCAGCCTTTGCAAACTGAGCCCAAATCTCAGGTTGGAGCAGCAGCTATGTACTGGCCAGCCTGTAGGAACTGGACAGCAATCTGCAGTGCCATGGGCTCTGCTTGCATGTTTTTAGAGTGGCATAGTTGGCCCATGGCCTGTGTTGCCTGAAAGAAAAGGACAAGATGCTGCAGATGAAGAGACCTCAATGGCTTTGAGACATCTTGAAAGATATTTGACCTTGGGAATTCATTGGGAAAATGACTTGACTTATTCAAATCATTGGAAAAGGCCAAGTTTATCCCCAACACATGCCTCAGTTTTCCTTATTGTAGGGAAAACACCAGAGAAAGAAAAAGTTGTGGGTTTGGAGGATTTTTTTAATCCTTGTGTGCCTCATTTCAAAACTAACTAGAAAATTACTTCTCCAATTTGGAAATGCCTTTTCATTTCACATTCCAAATTAATTTAGAGCAAAACAAATGTGTCCAGTTGTAAAACTTGAAGGGAAACACTTGGAAATCTCCCAAGCATTTTGATGGAGCAGCTCTGACTTTTTCCTTTTCCCCATCCTCAAATTTTCTCTTGTTGGATTGGTTTTTTTCCATCTTTTTATAAAGTGGGCTAAATATTATGTTTGACAGCAATTCCAGTGGGACCAACAGCTGATGGTCACTCAGCTCTGCTCAATGGCTGCTCCTGCAGCTCATCTATCAGCCAGAAGGATCGCTGCAGAGTTGCCTGGCAGGTTTCCCCTCTATGCTTTGTCCGTGCAGATGATGTGGATTAAGCTGGGAATTGAGAAACTGGAGCTGATCCTGGGCCCCTCCTGTACTTCTGAAGAGCACAGATGTTCAGAGCCCATAGGTGAGCCCACAGGTAATTTCCCTTATTGAGGATCTTTCATTAGGCTGGCTTTACTCTTGATATATAGCTTTTCTCCTGCTTCAGACTTCCATTACTCCACTGTTTATCACTCTGTGGCTTTATTTTATGTTATCCCTGGCCCGTAATGACTCATCAGGCTGCGAACACATATAACAAAACTTGAGCTGCATTTTTCTGGCAGAGCTGCAAAGAGAGCTCAGTTCACGAGTTTCCAGCAGCTCTCCTGATCCTCTGCGCTTCATAAAGGTGTGAGTCGATAATTCAAACCAGCATCTCACCTGCTCTGAAAATGCAATCACTTTGAGGGCAAATCTGGCTTCAGAAATAAAGGCTTGTAAGATTGCAGGGATAAAAAAAAATAGAGAGCAATTTCAGGGCAGGATAAGCTGTTGTTTTGTTTGCTTTTACCCAAAATACAGGAGTGTTTTATGTCAGAGGAGGTTTTCCCAGTGGGAATGAATGAGAGACTGTAATGGATAATAAATGCTGGGGGTCAGGAGGTTTTTAAACATCTTTTTCAGCATGCACTGGCTTTGAATGACTCACAGTCCTTCACCCTTTTTGTTCCAGGCAGCATATATCACCTTCCCACCTCTGCCATAAATGAAGTGCAGTGGCAGAGCATTTCAAGTAAGACCCAGAGGGTCTAAGCTTGAGGTTCAAGTCATCCCTTGGACTTCAGCTGAAGCCCTGGGGATGACGTGGTTGCTTGTAGGTGTCTGGTTGTTTGGATGGGGTGTAATAGGGACTGTCAGGGACCTGGTCTGAGCATGCCATAAATCCTGCTGGTCTGAGAGGCTTGCTGGCTTAGGAGGACTCTTGATCTTTAACACAGCTCCCTACTCACTGTCACAGCTGTTACTTGCTATGAGAACATGAGAAGAGATTTTGAGAACAGCATTCCCAGCCACTCTCATGAGAGTTTGGATGTGGGATTAAGGGGGAAACATCCTTATTTGTGCAATCCTTCAGGCCCTCTAAAGCATCTAGCAAGGTCCCTGAGGAAGACCTCTACCAGGCCATAAGCTGCAGTTTGGGAACTTGTCCTACAGCACCCTTAGACTGTGGTGTATATCTTCCCCACTGACTTTGGCATCTGCTGTGGTGCCTTATGAGACCCACAGCCATGCTGCCCTTCCCTTATACCAGCTGAAATCAAATCCTCCTGAGCAGATTTTTAGTTACATCTCAGTCTCACCTGAGCCACAGGGGTCTCAGGGATGATAGGAGAGTTGTTGGCTATGTCCAGTACCCTGTCCAGACAGTGGGTGACCATGAGGGGCCTCAGTTAGATGCATCAATGCTCCTGACTGCCCAGAGTGTGATCCTTTGTTTTTCCCTTTCTATTTTCCTCGGGGGAAAACCATAATAGGACAGCTGGGTGAAGCCAGGCCTTCAGAAACGGAGATGTCCAAAATAAGTAGTCACTTAAAAATAAATCAAGACAGCACAACCTGATCTTTTGCTTCCTCCTGGTCCTGACTGTTAAGTGAGGGTAATAAATGGTTTATCGCTTTACAGAGCAGTAGGACATTAAACATGTCATCATGTGTCTCATGCAACAAGGATGACTATCACAGGGGGGAGAGAGGAAAAAAAAAGACTTCCTCTATCAGTTCATAGTATCCCTTTCTGTAAATTCCCTTAACAGCCACTAAAAAAGAGCCATGGCTTCACAAGGAGCTTTCAAATAGGAGGGTGAGGAACTCCCTCCTCTCCAGTGATGCAGGTGTGTTTCCCTGGCAGCCTGAGCCCTGACCCTGGCCCCAGCCTTCACCTCTCCCCAGGGCCAGCATTGCCTCATTGGGGGCTGCTCCTCCAAGGCAGAGAGGGGATCTGCATTCCTCTTGGTGGAGGGACATGGGTTAAATAGATACACTCTTGGTGGACTTGCAGAAAGGTGGGTTGGTCCTCCTACCAGGGAACAGAAAAATAGACACCCCTCCCTTGGCATCAGATGACAGTCACAGGAGATTTGTTACATCTGCATATAGTTTTTCCTCTTATGGAGAAGTGCTCAGCCTCCCTCTCCTTTCTCTAGATGCAAAAGCCTCTTCTCTAGTGTGGGGGCAGTCCCTGCTTGATTCAGCTCAACACCTGCGTGAGCAACCCCGCTTCCTCTCACGGGGCCTCCACGCGTGTGAGGGAGGGAAGGAAGGAGGGGGGAGAAGTGCTGAGATGAGAACGTCTTGCTGACTGATACATTCCTCATCAGATGGCCCCTGTGAGCTGTCTTGGAGGACTGCACATTCAAATGGAGAGAAGGTTGCCACATCAAGGAATGAATAAGTAATGAAATAACTCTTGCTGCTTCCCCGCGCAACGCTGTGGAGGGGCGGATGCAATTAGCCTCGCTTAACAGAGGGGGAGATGTGCTTGTGCAGGCACAGTCGATGTTACTTGGAGATAGCAGAGGTGCAGGCACAGCTGGCCAAAGTCTGGCAGCAACCTCCTGCCTGCTAATGCAGCTGGGGAACATCTTGGAGTGGAAAGAGGGATGTTTCTTTGCACGGATAGCCTTAGGGGCTGCAGGAAAGGGCAGCGAGGCAGGGTTGAGCCCCTCTGGGCACACTGCAGCCTCATCTGGGTGCTCTTTGGAGCAGCAGGGTCATGCTGAGAGACCCAAATCGCCATGCCACACGTACCACAGGGCTCATTGCTTGCAGGCTGGCAGCAGTTTGGACTCCTGCCATGGTGGAGCACCAGCAGCCACGCCAAACAAAGGCCAATGGCCTGACCCCAGACACTGCCCTTTGAAAACCTGCCGCCGCCGCCGCTCCGTTTCTTAGTCCTTTCCCCTGCAACAGTATAAACAAGCTGTCATCTATTTTTCAATGAAAAATACTTTTGCTTGGCTGGCTTTCACGTTGCACTGTTACTATTTGCTGTCGCGGAAGCTGCAGCAGCTATAAATAACCTCACCACAAGCTCCTCTCGTCTGTGAGCTCGAGTGCTTGCCTCGGAAGAGGCAGACGAGATTAGGATCTTGTTTGGAAGGGGAGAGTATCCTGGCAGAGGTGATGGGTGGCTGCCGGCCCTGGGACGCTTGTGGTTCATGGGTCGGAGCCTCCGCCTGGCTTCCTGGCAGAGGGTGCAGGGTCCGACCACCCGAAACCTCTCGCACATCACTTGGGGGGTGATGCTGGTGCTGAGAGCAGAGGGTGAGGGCAGGCAGCAGCAATGCCCCTCTTCTTGGGCTTTTTTGGCTCCTTTTTCTTCTAGACTGCTAAGTTGGATGGGCTCAGATGAGAGGGTCAGATGAGCCTTAGGTCTGGTGCACAGAGAGAAGTGGGATGGAGGGAGGTAGGCCTCTATTTTAGGGTGGAATAGTACAAGAGTGACACCTTCCCTGTGTGTGCTCCATCTCACTAGATGATTGCAGAGCCCCTGGGCTGCTGAGAAACCACACAGCCATTTCAGGCGCGTGCTTTGCAGGCAGCTTGCTCAACCTTTGCTGCCAACCAAGCGTGAGACACACCAGACAGGTTTCATACACTCACAGAATCCCAGAGTGGCTGGGGTTGGAAGGGACCTCTAGAGCTCATCCAGCCCAAGCCCCTGCCAAAGCAGGTTCTTCTCAATCAGGGGGCACAAGAACGTGTCCAGGTGGGTTTGGAAACCTCCCGAGAAGAAGCCTCCACACCCTCCCTGGGCAGCCTGGGCCAGGGCTCCCTCACCTCAGCACCAAAGAGATTTTTCCTCATGTTCAAGTGAATTGTTTGCTTTGTTGACCAGAGCTGTTGTTTTCTCCATCTGCTCTGTTTGCTCTTCCATCCTGCTTTGGCCTTGTTCATAGCGATGACTGTGTCCTGCCCAGCGTGCCACTGCTGATGGTAAATGTGTGCCGTGGGCAGGGGCCATGATGTGGCTTGCAAAGTGGAGCAATGTGGTTACACTCACTGCCCACGCTGGAGTAAATGCTCTGAGCTGATGATGCCCTAGATCAAACTAGGAGTGAACTTCAGAAAGCAGAACAGG
Organism: Urocolius indicus; assembly: GCA_013401255.1. NCBI lineage: Eukaryota > Metazoa > Chordata > Aves > Coliiformes > Coliidae > Urocolius > Urocolius indicus. The sequence goes on along the minus strand of WBNH01006081.1, from coordinate 212,483 downwards.
TTTTGACTGCAGGCTGAATGAAAACAGTGACTCAGTTCCTAAAAGCAGAGAAGTATTTGTTTCCATACATCAAGAAGAGGCTTTAACTTCTTGTTCAAGGTCTCTAGCTGTGGTTTCACATTTATAGTTGGCTGCTGCTGAGTGAGGTTGGTCATCCTCCCTCTCTCCTGTCCCAAGCCTTGGAAAGTCCTGCCCTTCCCCTGCTCCATGTCTGGCATTCATGGTGAGCTGACACAGGGAGTTTGACCAGGCAAAAACTTACCCTCTTCCTCTTCATTTTGATCAAATGCAGTATTCTGACTATTTAGCTCCAGTATCAGGAGTGAGATGAAGGGGAAGGAGGTTTGTCCTGGGTGGTGGGCAGCTTTTGGTGAGCCTAGCCCTAACACCCTGTCCCTAAACTGTGAACTCACACCTCATTTGCCACTGTCTGCCCTCTGCATGCTGTATGCAACGTGGGCAAAGCTGCCAGAAAGTGCTGCTCCCCCGTTACCCAGGGCTCAGGCACAAGACCAGAGAGACACAGGCCTGCAGATTTATTCCTGACTCCTTTTGTTTTTGTGATACTTTATTTTCCCAGCCAGACAGGATGAGAAACAAATACAATCAAAATACTATGAGAGAGAGGCTATTCTTGAAGTGTTTATAGCCCAGCCTCACTGGAGAATGTTTGGCCACCTCCCAAGACAGCCTATTCTCCTTGTGTTTCCAAGCCAGTTTCTGAACTTTCAGGCACTTACCCAAACAGAATGTGGATTTTTTTGAAGTTTGCTTATCTGTGTTTACAAGGGCCTCCTGCGAGGGTGAGCCAGGGGAAGGCAGCTGAGGCCAGGGGTGCGAGGAGACAGCAGAGCAGGGAAGCTCTGATGAGCTTTGCATGTGAGAGCAGTACCCAACTTCTTTCTGCCCAACTTAATGGTCAGCCTGACTGTATCTAGCAGATCTCTCGCTTGCAAAAAAGCTTTAATAAGCTTATTAAGTTCATCAGGTATTTTTGATTTATGAAACTTGAAGGTCAAGCTGATGGACGGGGGGCAGGAGGAAGTGCCTGATCAAATGAGGAGGGGATGAGCCGAGCTGGAATTTCAGAGCAGCATTCTCCTGCAGCCTCAAAGGGGTGAAGGTGAAAGCTGCCAGTTTTTGCACACCTCTGTTAAATAGTGGTTGGCCTCTTCCACTCAGCCTGGCTACAAAAAGCAGCCTCTGCCCCCAGCTTTCTCTAGCCTCTTCCCAACAGTCACCTGTTACTTATTAATCTTGAGGAGATTCTGCTTCATTAATGCTGGAGAATGACAAGTGTTTGTTAAATTCTTTCAGTTTCCTTCTTATTCCAGAGTGTTTCTAGTGCTGGTATCTCAAAATCTCTCTGTTTGCTTTCAGATACAGAGCATGAGAGCTGTATCAGTTTAGAATGAATAAAACCCCAGCCAAAATACGGGTGAGAAATGAGCTGTGCGTTTTAGGGAATGGCTGTGCCTGTGCAGTCTGCAAAACTGCTGTAAAGCAATAGTAACCAAAACCCCTTGTCCTGCATGTTTAAGGTGAAATGCAAACCAATCATGGTACTATTCAATGAAATATATGCTCCTAATGATAAAACTCTGATACATTGAAACGTTCACTTGCACGCTGCCATCCGATAACCTTGGTTGCTGCTCTCAATCACTGACATGGTTAGCCTAGCACGATTCTCTTCAAAATGTAGTAAAATATTTCTATCAGTTTTTTAGCAACCCAATGACTGAGAAAACAAAACAAAACAAAAAAAAATAGATATTTGAGAATGCACTGAGTGATTAGGCAAAGAAAAGGATTTCATTTTATTAATTGGCTATTAGGGCAAACTTCAAGGTTTTAGGAGTAGCAAATGATGTCGGTGCTACGTTTGTTGAAACTCATTGCTGTTTGAACTGCCTGAGCAACAATAATGAAACCCTTTGATTTTACATGAACACGTTTTCTCTCTCCTACAGGGAGCTCGTTTTCTTTCACATGTGCCATGAACAAAATTGACTGTGTTACTCCTAGTAAACCACGTCTGTTTAAACCAGGTAAATCAGATGTAATTCCCCAGATTAAGGAGAGAGCGGCTGTATTTTCATTGGGAGCAGCTTGTTTTTTCAAGTTATTTTGTTACAGTTTTCCAACACTATATAAACAAAAAGTTTAATCAGGAACAATAGTAGGGGAATCTTAACTTTCCTTTTTTCCTCTATCAGTGGAAATAAAAACCATATGCAATAAAGATACCACAGCTGCAAAACAATACCTTGCAAACGATAACACAGGGTTTGTTTTCACTCTGAGAAACGTGGCACGAGCCACAAAGTTCAGAAGCGAGGTTGCAGTATCACAAAGACTTAAGGCAGGCTTCCTCTGTGCAAAACCTTCTATGAAGTCCTTGGCAGAGTTGAGAAATCACAACGGTCATTACAGCCTGCTCTCCCCTCAAGCTGGTTGGGTTTTTGTCTCTAACGTTAGAGTGACTCTAATGTAAGGCCCCAGGTGTGAGTGTGTGCACACATAGTCCAACCCCAAACACTCTCCTGTCAGCGTTTCTACCTCAGGGAACAGATGATGGGAGTAGATATATACGTGACTGATGTTAGTCTTGTTGGTGGGAGGCAACAAGATGCTGCTCAGATAAATGCCATACAGGAACCTTAAGGATTTGAGCATCCTCTTAAGTTGTGCACTCAGTGTTTTTGTATGAGGCTTGAGAGGTGTAGTCAGTGCAGACACTTGTGACAGTAGGAGTAGAAACAGATCTCTCTGAAACTGTTGAAAATCTGAAGCCTGTAACCCAGTTCCTGCCTAAATTTAGCATGGTGCATTGTGTGACAAGACACTGACTCACAGGAGTTACTCATAACGCTTCAGTCGTTGTGAAGTTGGTACCTTTCTGGTGAACTTCTAAACTCTTGCCTTAAAAGCCACCTATTGTTAACTTGTGCCTGTAGCTTTTCTGAGAAGGTTTTGCTGAAAGAAATGTTAATAGAAAGCGCTGTTAACATTCTCATGCCCAGCCCTAATACAGCATTTCAGAGTATACTTCTTTGTCACTTAAACACCGTGGTTCATTCCTAGCTTTATCTGCAAGTTCTTGAATAAGTTGATTTCTAAATTAAGTAACCTCTTCTCACAGTGCCTTGAATGGGAGGGGGGGAAAAAAGTGCTTTTTAAACCTTCTGCATAAGTGGTAAGCAGTTAACTTTGCATATGCTCCAAGACAAACCCATGGAGAAAGGGGCTTTTATCAAAGTTTTGCTGTGTTTTGTTTAAACTTTAAAAGTAGCTGTGTTGATTCTGACGTCCTGTGGTTTTGCACTGAGGTTTCAGAAGTGAGCTCTGCAGGCTTTCTTGTCTCAGAATCAAGTGGATTGTCAAATCTTTTCCTGTGGAAGTTTTTGCAGATAGATGTTTTCCTAAGCAAGTGGAATCATAAAAAGATGGAGGCTGATGAAAAATTCGCTTTCCCTCTGACTCTTGCGGTACAGCCTGTTCTCCAGCCATGCATTGAATCTTAGGGGAAATCAGAAAATCTGGTTTGCAAAGCAATAAAGGAGCAGCACATCCTTTTTCCTTCTTTTTTTTTTTTTTTTCCCTGCCTATCAAACCTCTGAATTCAGATTTTCCTTGACACAGCGAGTATGGTGTTTTATTTTTGAGCTGTTAATGTTTTATTCGAGTTAAAAGTTTCCCTTTAACTGAAGTGTCCTTAAACAAATCCAGGCACCCCGTGTCCAGGCTATGCCCAGGGTGCCAGACCTCCCTGGCTGGAGGGCACAGGCAAGGATCTGAAGAGCAGCTGGTTTGACTTGTATGCATTAAGTCTGTCTTTGAAAGACAGATACCGAGTCAGCACTCTGCTGTTGCCTGCCATCAATTTGTTTAGAGATTAATCTTCCCTTTTGACAAAGATCATTTTTACACTTCAGAGCCAGGCAGCCCTTGTGTGCTGCAGCGTGATGCAGAGGATGTGGGCTGACACCAGGGTCCAGGGGAGGAGAGTGGCATTGCCCAGACACAGCAGAGCCATCACAGCTCCCCTGAGCAAATAGTAAAAGTGCCCAGAGTCCTGTTTGAAGCTGCATTTTCCCCACTGCATTATGGAGGAAAATGACAGAGATACATTGGGCCCATTTCCCTCAGGAATCTGGTTTATTGGTTTTGTTTAAAAAGAAAAAAATGGAAAAGCAAAGTGCTGACAGGGTATTGCTGGCTGCTGTACATAGGATTTAAACATGGTTTAAATCAGCTAACAGGGTAGCAAACGATGCTAGGTTCATTCCCTTCTACTTTGTGTGCCCAAGGAAATAGGGAAAGAAAAACAGAAACACTCAAACTTCCTGATGGATTTTAATCCTCCCTGGACTATCAGCTAGGCTCCCGCTACTGTTTACCCAGCTGAGGAGTGTCTTTAAATGGGTATCACCATTTGCATGGATCTCTCCCCATTGTGAATAAGGCAGCGACTAGACAATGAGGCTGTTACAGAAGAAGATGAGCTGGCTGCAGCCAACAAATCTTGCACTCTCTCCATTTACAGGGCTATAATTATCCAAAGTTTTAAAACACAATGCTATCTGCTGAAAGGGACCATCTGGGTGAAGACCAAGACATCCCAATTAAATGATTGATAAGCAGCTCGTGTGCACATGCCACCCATGCATTGCAGTTCTAAAAATGCCACTCGCCTTAACAAACGTCTTTAAGGAGTTTGTGTGCAGCATGCACTGTGGGAGGGAGGGAGGGATCAAATATGTTTGTGTGATTCAAAGCAATGCAGCATGAATAAGGTCAGCCTAAGGAGCCCCTGGTGAAAAGAGCTCTGGAAGCACTGAGGGGCAGTGGAGGAGTAGTGCCTGTTTGTGCTTTGCAGTTCCCTGTGTGAGGGCAGTGTTGCTGACCTGAAGGATGTTACAAGGAAGCGATAGCATAAGAGAGGGGAGGAATGACAAACCTGCACTGACAGGAGGCCTTTGCTCACTAGGTAGGAGAGTGGGTTGTCCCTCACCCAGCAGCAGCAGTGTAAGCGTGAAGCTGTGGTGGTGGACAAATCTGCCCTGGTTTCCTCCATCTACCACAGACTTTGGTGTTGCCCAGCTGTTCCATTTTCCAGCTGCAATGGTAGGAAATCCACCCATCCTCCTGTTCTTGGCCCACGTGTGTTATTTTACTTGTGAGCTCAGCTCAGCTTGTGCAGAACACACACGCCATTCCTGACTCATTAGGGCCTGCGTTTCATCTGGTACTTCCTCATACCATAGCAACAGTGAATGCAGTTTTGTGCCGTTACACCTTTGCAATGCACATCACTACTGCTTTGCATCTCTTTAAAGCAGAAACTTGAGCCCTGGGCACATACACAGAGGTCTGACCTGGGGTACCTGCAGTGACATAATGTAACCAGCTACAGCTCATTTGCTTTACAACAACCACACAGTCTTGCTATCCCTAGGTTATAAAGACAGATGAGGCTTTGTGTGATAATCTAGACTGACCATAAACCTGGCCTTGATTAGCTCTTTTAATTTGGTAAGTGGTCTGTCTTGAGTTTAAGATTTTAGAGAAGCCCCCACGGGGCCAGTCCATGTCACACAAGTCCCTGGCCTGCTCACATGTCCCAGCAGAGGTGACAGCAACTGTAACAACAAATGAAGTTTAGAGAAGAAAAGTTCTTCATTAGCCATGTGCCAAATCACCAAGGACCTCATATGTCAGCGTGCTGGACTGTCATTTTAGCCTAGGAACCAGAAACGGAGAGAGTCCTTCGATGATGACTACACAGTGTGCTCCTTGTGTGAAACAAGGCCTGATGTCACTATCAGGTGCTAAAAGATGACTGAATTTAACAGCCTTTTACGATTCCTTGCACTAGCTCAGTGTGCGGGTGACAAAGGCATTGATTAAGTGTTATAAGACCAATAAAAAACACAAGGTCACATCTGCTTGCCAAGCCGGGTGTAAAAATGCAACCTCATCCAGAGCTGAGGCTTCAGTGTTTGAATCAGCTTTAGGAAAATCCCTGTGTCACAATCTCAAAAAAACACGTGAGACCTTCACTAAACACACAGGAGTGCTGCAATGTCTCCTAGAAGCTGCTTCCTCCAACTACAGGTCACATTTTCGTATGCAAGGTGTAGCTATTCCTGTCCTCCCACCAGTCTTCTTTCTCAGCCTCACTGAGCTAGAGGCACGTCAAGAACCATGAGTTCTTTTAATGATAGAGTAGGCAGGTGCCACTTCACACCACTTTCATCTTCAGGTGGGTGTATCTTCATGGAAGATATGCTGTAACCAGATGCAGCTTACTTTGCTCCTTAAGAGGACACTGGATGGTACTCAATGGCACTTCAGCTGAAGGAAATGAGGCTTGATTTTCTTTGTCCCTAAAACTTCTGTGCCTCTAAAGAAGGAAGAAAAAAAGCAGCTGTAAAGTTAAATGAAGTACCAGCTATACCTCATATCTTTGCCTCCTGTTTCTCTAAAAGAAACTTAGTTTTCTTTATTTAATAGCAGAATTTTTCATGTTGATTCAGTTGTTGGACTGGTCTGGTTTCAAGTGGTGAAAACGTGGACGTTTCTTTACACTGAGACATGGATGTAGGTCACAAAATTTGAACCTGTCTAAAATACTACTCAAATTCAAAGTCCAAGTGATTGATAATGGGAATTGTTTGTATCCTTCTAGGGAAACTGGAGTTTAAGGAGTCATAAACATGTACACGTTTCACATGTAGCAGCCATAGTATTCGGGTGTGTTCCCTGATTCATTAGAGGCTTGATCATGAGAAAGGGAGAAGTATTTGGGTGCCAGACTTCAGGTTTATCTACATTTGTTCATCTTCTAAAGCATTGTGTAAAGGCTCAGCTGTGACCTGTCCATTCTTCATGCATTTAAGACAATTACAAGGCGATTTCTTTCTCTGTGAAATACATTTCTGTACAGGTAGAGCGTAGCTGGGATGGAACTTCTTTTCTTTTTAGGCTTTTTTTGCCAGCCCTGGCTCACTTCCCCTCTGTCCTCCAGTAGTCTGTGTTCCAGCCTGTTTTATCATGTCTGATCTATCTCAGCCTTCACACCACACTCATCCCCACCGTGCTTGAATATCCCAACAGCCTGCCTCTGTTGCCTTTCTTGTCTGATAAGTCCTGCTACTTCAATAAAGAAAAACCTGGGCCAGCCTTCAGATAAGACCAGCAAATCCATCTTTGCCTGATAATTTCAATGTAAACAGTCTGTCCTGCACCTTGATGGAGGAAAATACTTCCCATGCCATGTCCAGGGGAAAAACAAGGCAACATCTTTGTGTCCTCCATCTCCTTTGAAAAGGTTCTTGCATGACTTGGTGACCCCTGACTGAGGCAGCAGCAGGCTTTGAGACCTGCTGCCATGGCGTGCTCTTCTCCACCCCCTCATAAATTTGACATCAACTGAGTTCACAACTGGACCTCTTGAAACATCTCCCTGGCAGCAAGGGCTAGTGTTGGACAAACATGTGGGCTTGTCTCCCTCTCGTGGTTGGCCATATCTGGGCTTATTCTGGGGTCATTTGGCTTGCCTCAGGCGTGAAGGTTGGACCAACTGCTCCAAGGCTTCAGCTGGATCTGGGATGGCCAATGTCAGTAGTAGGTAGCTGCTGGCTTTCTTACTGGATATCACTGGAGCTCATGAAGACTTCAGCTTTTTGAATGCATGTAGTTATGATTATGCAATGCTTTAATGCACTGTAGGTATGACTTCTCAAGTGACCAGTCCCACAAAGATTAAGGCTTCTGAGTTTCCACATGCAAAAGGGCCTGTCTAAAAGAGGACCATCTCTGAGGTATCTGTGCTGAACAAAAGCCTAGTAACTGTGTTACTCAAAAAGGATCACACTTATGGATGTGCCAATCTGACAACCCCAAAATCATGGGAATCACTGTATGAGTGCTACGAAAAGCCTGAGCATTTTTCCACTTGGGAAATCTTTTGTGCTTCTGGAGCTGTAGATCTACAATACTTGTAAGATATGAGAAAAAAAGCCACACAAGCATTACTGGGAGCCAAGGGCAAAAGCTGAGATGACAGTCTATTATTTGAGGTGATTTTGTCATGTAATAAGCCACGACACTCATCTTTTAAGAGGGAAAATGTCTGGCAAAATTCCCCAGTTAATCTCTTTACTACAGCCCACAACACACACCTGTGACTGGGAAAGTGAGGCACCCAGCAGTTCCTGCATGGAAAGGGTAGTATCCCTACCAGTTCACTTAAAGACCAGTCATTGTGATCAGGAGTATACTTCAGACAGCTTAAAATATTCTGATTTCATTGAGTGGAGGCAGGGAGAGGTTTACAGAGAGCCCAGTTTACTGCAGGGCTGTCAGAGCTGAAGGTATATGATGGGCATAGAGCACCTTGCTGTTTGTCACTGCATTCAGATCCAATTGTCCACTAAAAATGCAATGGTGCAGGAAGAAATACCAGCACGAGATGGTGTAGGAAACAACTCTTTTGTTGTTACTTCACTAATTATTATTATTTCAGAGAGGAGACCTTACAACTTTGAGTACTCAAGGATAAAAAGTAACAGATGCGCATGGGAGCAGAAGCATCACCGTTCGATTTGCAGCACAGAAGCATTTCCCTCTGCTGCCAGGTGTCTCTGAAGTCAGAGTGCTTCTTGCTTTGTTAGAGATGTCCTCCTGCAAACACTTTGTTGCTGCTATTACATTTTCCCGTGCTGAAAGTCTATCGCAAAGACTCTCTTTTTTTTTTTTTTCTGGAGGCATTGGCAGATGGCAATTAGCACCCTTCATATTCTTTCCCTATAACTTCGGCAGGTTGGGCGTGTTTTTTTCTTCTTCTCTTGCATCCACTTAACAGCTCCAGGCATGCCAAATCGCGTGCTTTTGGAGGACTTGTTGCTAGTAGCAGATCATTGATTCTAAATGCCCAAGTAGTGTCTGAACTATATTTAGAGCAAGTACACGCCTGCCTATTCATGATCTTTTGTGTGTAGCCTGGACAGCTCGGTGCCAGTGTGCAGCGTAATCAGCTTCTCCTTTAGCATCAAAATCCCATAGCTCTTCCAAGAGGAAGGGCCAGGGGGGAAGAGTGGTGGGCAAGGGAACAAGGATGGTAATTAAATATGACTTAGGCCAAAAAAAATAGTCATCTAATAGCAAATTAGCTTTGCTGTTTCACTAATGGTGTTGCTCTCTTTATAAAGTCCCAGCCATGGAATTATTGCACACTCTTAACTCCCATAGACTTTCTAGAGAGTTGTACTGTGTTGAGTGAGGCTGGAAGCATTGAGAAGTTGTCCTTTCCCTGGAGTGTTAAAGAACTAACTGACAAAAGTTCCTGCTTCAGAGGTTTTCCATTAACTTACAAGGCAGGCACCTCTTTAGTAATTTTAGGTATTTGTCATAGAATCATAGAATGGTAGGGATTAGAAGGGGCCTTTAGAGATCACCTAGTCCAGAGATCATCTAGTCCAACCCCCCTGCAGAAGCAGGTTCACCTAGATCATGTGGCATAGGAACATGTCCAGGTGGGTTTTGAATACCTCCAAGGAAGGAGACTCCACAACCCCTCTGGGCAGCCTGGGCCAGGGCTCCCTCATCCTCACAGGGAAATAACTTTTCCTCATGTTTAAATGGAACTTGTTGTGTTCCAGCTTCATCTCATCACTCCTTGTCCTGTTGCTAGCTACCAGAGAAAAAAGTGCTGCCCCAACCTCCTGACACCCAGCATTTAGATATTTGAAAATGTTAATAAGATCCCCCTTCGGTCTGCTCTTCTCCAGACTAAACAGTTCCCACAGCCTTTCCTCATATGAAAGATGTTCCAGTCCCCTGATCATCTTGGTGGCCCTGCACTGGCCTCTCTCCAGCAGTTCTCTGTCCCCCTTGAGCTGCGGAGCCCAGATGTTGTCCTACATCCCTGCAACTGGAAAGATATCTGGAGTAACAAGGCGAGGCCTACACTAGATGTAATAAGATATTGGGGTTCTCAGAGTGAAGTTTAACCACAGAAAGCCTGATCATTACACTTATTTTTATCTGAACCCATTGGTGTGCCAAAACACGTAGGTAAAGCCTGAAGAGTTGAGGCTTGGGTGATCACTCGGGGAAAAAAATTTACAACTCTAGTAATTTGTCTTTGGCACTTAATGGCTTGTATAAAGGCTCAGAATTTATGGATTCCAAGTATTTGATTTTTCTAAGTCAAATTTGTAGGTACTTAGTTCTGCGACATTAGAGGAAGACGTCTCTCCTGTGAGACACAGGCAAATTCAGCCAATTTGATCATGTAGTAGTAAATAAAAATATGATCAAACCTATTTCCTCATGGACTTACATAAAACCAGGTAAATTTGTGTTTATAATTGACTGTACCACTAATTTCTGTCGTACTTGTGAGAATGTTTCCATTAAACTTCTAACTCAGGAGACAAACCATAAGTATTTTCCTCACTAAGCCTCTTAAGTAATAACTGCATCCTCCCCTTCAACTTCTGTTACGGTGTAAAGGCAACAAAATCCAAGCCCAGCCTTTCCATAATATGTCATTTGGTACTGAAGGGAAAGTAATGAATGAAACAAAAAAGATTCCCTGCTCTGGCTTGTCATTGCAAAACTTTCTGGCTAGTGTCATTTGACTGGTCCAAGTGAAAACCTGGTCAGCTGTTTGGTGTGGGTGGATAGGGAAATGGATGAAGAGCTTGCACAGCCACCGATATCCAGCTGCAGAGCATGGGCCCATCTCATGGAAGCACACAATTGAGAATCAACTGAACTGTGCATATACTGAATTGCCCTACTAAATAAGAGAACATAAAATGTCCACTTGATTTTTAAATGTTCTAAATCTATTTGCAGTTGATTTGCTTTGAGAACCACTGTGGATGTTTCTTTATACCTATGCACTGCTGGGCCTCTTTGAGTGAAGATTCTTATTGTTCCATTAAAGTGACTCCATACTGTCACCTCTCTAGTTGTAGCACCGCTGGTAGAGATGCAAACTGTGTCTGACCAGCAGATTGTAGGTACTAGCATATGCCAGAAATAGAAGTCCCTGTGCCTTTGGATGTGACAGGCAGCTGAAACGTTTCATTCCCTCTGAGCAAATGTGTGGGGTTTTCTGGCAGAAGGTGGGGGGGAAACAATGTGAGTTTGCACTTTGTACTAGAGCCATCTTACCAGTTATCCAATAGTTGTCACATTTGCTTCATTGCAAATTGAAGCTCTGGGAATTAAAGAGGGAGGATTTCTGTCTAGACCTTATTGTTGACAGTCTCTGTGGGACACGTCCTACGTCCCGGGGAAGGAGGTCGCTTTCTTCAGTGCAGATGGAATAAGGCTGGCCACATGCCATTTCCCTTCCGTCTTGCTTTGCTTGAGAGGAGTTCAATTTCTGTCTTTCTGAGTTGTCCTGATAATATAATCTTGTTTGGGAGAGATAAGTATAACCATTTCACTATTAAAATTGACCGTGTACGATTACTTTTTTTTGTCTGAGAGTCAGAAAATTGGACATGATTTCTGCAATGTGCTTTGGGAATGGTTGCCTATTGATTAATCCTCTGTCATACAGATTGTATTTGAAAACAAGACAGGTCTATAATTCATTTTTTTGACTGACATTTCTGAACCAAATAAATGAGTTTTATTTGTGGTTTTGGGATGAACTGTGAAGTAGAAAATGTTCTGATGTTTTCCCCAAGGAAAAGAAGTAGAAATCCACAGCTGTTAGGACAGCAATCAAAGTGTTTTTGTTGAAGTGATGCATGGCCCAAGATAAAGAAGGGAATTTGGAACCTCAAAATGTTGAAGTTTATGGCTCAGTCTCATCAAGTGTAATAAAAAACAAATGATGAAGTCCTCGTCTTGATCTGAATGCAGAAGGTAGTCTTGGCACTGTGTGAAGCTATCCATCTGATGCTAACCAGGAAGGTGGTACACCACCAGCAATGGTTGGCACAAGGAACAGAGACCCCTTTTGTTTTCCCAGTCAGGTTTCTGTGTCAGTGGAGAATTGCAACATTCAAGTAGGCTTTGTGCGTGTAAAGTGAGGAATTTTTCCTAGAAATTCTAAGTGATGGAGGTTATACTGCAAAGATACTCGAACAAAACCACAAATGGTTCTGTAAATGTACCCGGTGCACCAGATTATCTAGTGCTTTGCCTTAGCAGCAAGTGTATGAGCTGTTGTTATGTGGCAAACAGTATTGCAGTTGTACAAAAGCTTTAAGTTTGACTGAAGAGGAAGGTGGTTTTATTATAAAACAAGCAGATTTTCTTGCTCACGTTCCCCTACTTGCATATTCACAAGCCTTTTGAACTCTTCAAGAGCTGAGAGCAGATAGCATATCTCCATCCTTTCCTGCCTCTGGGAGTCATTAGGGTTTACTCAAAGTCTTTCATCTCTGTGTCTGGATGTCTTAAAGTCCCAGCCTTGTTCTTCATCTTCTTCATCACCATCTCTTAACTGCTGTCCCTCTTTTTAAGCAGTCCATTGTTTTCCCTACCTGGGTCTCCTCAGAAGCTGCACGTGGATGTGCTGTGATTTTGGTGACCTGCAGAGCTGGGTGCCAGCAAAACCTTCTGTCACTCCTTCTGGTGCTTTCCCAGCTCACCATTCCCATTCATTCTTCACGGGACTTAACACTTCCATTCCAATTCTCTGTGCTTCTGTGCCTGTTTTGTGTTTGGTTTCCTTCTTCATTTAAAAACAGCAGATCATTTTCTCTGGTAGTGCAATACTTGCTCACCTATTTCTAGCATTTTGTTAGCACTATGCTAACAACCTAAATCTCCAAATTAGCTGTACCACAGGAGAGAGTGCCCTGGTCCTAATAAAATGAAGTCACAAAGGGTGACTTCAGTGCTCATCCTTCTTCAGCCTGGCAGGAAGTGATTTGAATCGAGCCAGACTTAGAGATCTAAATCTGAGGAGCTGTTGTCAGAATGGACTTTTGTCATAGTTGGTCATCCTCAGGACTGGCACAAATGCAAAATGAACACCCTTAAATAAAGCTGAGCTCAGAAGGGGAAGCCTCCAATGTCTGAAATCAACTAAATGTTCCCCCTCAGCTCAGGTGGCACCGGATACCCATCTGGAAGGAGCTGAGGAAACAAAGGAGCAGCTGCGTTCTCTGCCTAGAGCAGGGTTGTATGTAGGGCTTTTTGGAGCAGGAGGAAGGGAGGTTCATCCATTATTAAAACATAGATAATAGAAACTTTATGCCCCACTGATCTTGCATTAGACAACATGAACTGAAAGATGAGGTCTCTGCTAATTCAGTGCCTGGTACTCTGGAGACTGGCTCCCATGTGAGGGGGAAGCAGACAGCTCTTGTCTGTCTTACTTTGCCTAGTGGTAATCCCAACCAACCTGAGAGGTGCTTCTTCCCTGGTGATGGCCTCCTGTGACAGCTTCACTTTGCTGGAAGAATAAAGCTGTCAGCAAGAAGGAGAAGATGAGTATCTACCACAATGCAGGCTGTGGCCACTGGACACAAAATCAGGCAAAGTGAAACTCCATCTATGCCAGATCAAGTGCTTAATGTGCTACACATCCCTGACTCTATTCTTCAGCAGATACTCTAACAGCAGCACTGTATGCAGAAAGAACGTGTCCCACAGGCAAGCTCCATCCTTCCCAGAGGGCTGGGAAAAGATGGATGTGTTTACATTCATTTCTTGAGGAAGGCACTAGCACACCATCAGTTATTCTCAGTAAATAAGAGCATGCTGGAAAACCCTATGGTTAGCCTCTCTCTCTGATGTGTCCCTATAACTTGATATGGTACAGGCCTTCTTCCTATTAAAGTGTAGGCTTTGAGAAACTGTGCCCTGTGTATAGCTACAAAGAAGTACAGCAAAGAATGCTGAACCTAATGGATCTGACAATCCACATCTGATGCGAGTGTTTGATGTGAGAAAATCTGCTGACACCCCTTCCCTCTAAACAGAGTGTTCAAGCCTCTCTGTCTTGAAGTTCCTCAAACGAAACAAAATGTCTGTTTAGGATATATTGTCATTGTGGGGTGTTTGTGATTCAGAGATGGGGTTTTTATTAACATTCTACACGATGAAACACTAACATGTTTTCTCAAGCTGAACCATTCCTCTGCTCGTGCAGAGATACATTTCTTTGGTAATCTGTGATTTTGGCTAAGGTCCCAAACCACTGGCAACGCAAGTCCTTAAGCAGCTGACTCTTTATGGTAGTTTTGGATACCAGAAGCTGAAACTATGAAGTTTGTATTTTTGGATTTTTTTTTTTTCCTTTAGTGGGAAAAAGAAAACCATCTGAGTTGTATTTAAATCAAAACCAGACTGAGAACTTAATCTACTGCAAACCTTGAAATGTGTTTCGCTTATTTTGGGTATTTTCAGATATGCTGGTTCCAATTACTGAAGAAAACATGAGCCTGATGTTCCGATAGTAATATTGCTCACATATTTTTAGTTTCAACATTTCACTGAGGGCAGTAACAAGAGAATGAGAAGAAAGCACCTACTTGTTGCTATTCCTTATTCACGGCTCTCTTCTAAACGGCACAAGTCAAGCTTTGAGGGGTGTTTTCGCGGAAGTGTTGCAATAAAGAGACATTAATTGTCCTCAGTGTGTATCCCATTAAAAGCAGTGACTATTTGAAGCATTTCAGGATGTAGGAACAGATCTCTCCCATGTGATTAGGCATAGAAAGCCTCCCTTGTTCTCTTGGAGCGGTGCAAAATGGACTGCCGCTGTCGTGAGAGCATCCCTGAATGCGTACTTTTCCTTCTCAGGGCAGTGTAGTGCCAGAGTGCGGACATCCAAGGATGTATCTTTGGTTTCAGAAGAAGCAGAAATAAGCCCTGTTGCCCTGGTGGATCCTTCCTCCCTCTCATTCTATATCTCCCTCAAGTTCTGAAGGATACAGTGTTTTGAATAATTGGCTTAATTTCTAGCTTCCTTTCCCACCACTACCGGCCCCTAAAATGGCTTGTAATTATGCTCTGTGACTGTGTGGCTGTTGCTCCCTTCTAGAATGCATTTCTAGGTGCTTCTCAGAGTTCTGGTTCAACTCAGCTTCTTCCACTAATGCATTAAATGATGTGGGCACAGCTATGCTGTGCTGTTCCTTTCATGCTTTCCCCCGTGGGAGAGCTGCAAGGGTGGAGGCAGGGTTTGCTTTTGGGTTAGAGAGGAAAGGGAGATGGGGAAGGTTTTATCTTTAGGTCTTTCTTTGCCCTTCTTTAATATTTATTTGTAACAGTTTTGAGAAGGCCAGGAACTGAGAAGGGATAAGTCTAATGCTGGTATTTAGTCCTTGATGAAGTGTTAGGTGGCCTCTCGTAAAAGTCCGTTGCCTGCACAGTCTCTCCAGGGGGTTGACAGGGCAACACTGAGAGATGTAGTTCTTCATCTGCTCCAGGCGTGTTACACACTTACACTGGGTCAAAGCCCTGAAAGGGATGTCAGGTTTGATTAGGTATTTTATGGCATGTGACTTTCCAGACCAGCCAGCAGGTTTGGTCACTCTCCTAGCCAGTGTTGGTAATAAATTGTGCTGTAACGTGAGGCACAAGCTGTGGTTTCCAGCAGATTGAAAGGTCTGTGATCACCTGCAACACAGTCTGTAGTTAGGTGGCAAAAGTGTGTTACTCTGTCTACTGGTAGATGCTGCCTCAAGACAACAGAGACAACACAGGCTCCAAAACCCTCCCAAATTACCAACTGGCTCAGCGCAGAGAGCAAGCTGGAAGGAGCATCCCAGCCAGCTGAGCCCAGCAGGGTGGAAGATTGTTGTAGCCTTGCACCATCATCTCCTTAAAGTGTGTAATGGGTTGTCTGGTCTTGGTGAACCCTTCCATCATCCTCAGGGCTTAGGTGCAGATGGTGACAGTGGGGAGCATGTTTTACTCCACCTCTCTGGAGAACGTGATACTAATAATTTTCAGCCTCCTTAATTGATTTTACTCCCTGTAGGTTATTTCCAAAGGAGAAAAAAAGGTCAGAAAGTATTTAAAACAGAGAAAAGTTAGCTTTGGAGAATTCACAAAGCAAGGGGAATAGCATCTTGACAGACTTTGTCAAGGTTGCCAGTGGCTTTGTGCAGAACCAGAGACACTAGTGATGGTTACAACCTTGTTTCTAATTCCCCCTCCAGTGGAGGAACAACATCTTTTCTCCAGTTCCATCCTTTACCTCTGCATTTGGCAATTGTGGTGATGGCAAAGCAGATAAAAAACCCCACAGCAGAATACTTCCTCTTAATCATCTTCACCTTCTAGATGAAAGCCAACAATGCCCTTGGAGTCCACGATGTGGGTAATCTACCTCCAGCCAGTGTCTGCGGCCCACAGCTTCACTCACCAGCTCTTTCTGCAGACAGCAGGGGAAGGCTGGCATTCATCATTGCTGTGCAAGGTGCCCATCTTCCGTGCTTCTTGTCAGCAATTCCCTTCACCCAGCCTGCAGTTCAGCTCAGGCTGTTCTTTCACGCTTTCTTTGGTTTTCATTTCTGCAGGTAAGGGGAAAAAAACCCAATGGAGTAGATTTTATATTTCCCCAGATAGAAATATGATTAACCAACACCAGTAATTGCCAGGCAGGTGTACATATCAGAGATGATACTAGTGTAGAGAGAAGCTGCCAGCGTTGCTGGTTTGTCCCTATTTTTAGTATTTTCCATGTGATTAATGAAGTAAAGGCTCTTTTCTGTGTGCATAACATTTCCTTGCAGAAACTGGTGGAGTTTTTCAACAGACTGAAGGCCAATTCTGATCTCACTTACACCTGTGTAAACCTGGACTAACTCCACTGGAGCCTGTCCATCTAATCTAATCTAATCTAATCTGTCCATTTTTCAAGTGTGCTGAGCATTAGGGTATCTCTACACCCATGCTTATCCCCAAACTTAAACCAATGTCTCTCTGGATTCAGTCTTACCATGTCCTGTCCTTCATATATAATTTATCAGCCAGAATGATGTTAGGTGATTTGCACTCTGAAGTAATCATCACTCAGGCAGCAAGATGATGGATAGGTGGAGGGAGAGCAGATGGTATAAAAGATTAATCAAAAAGCGAGAGTCAGTGCCACTGCCGATCCACAGCTAAAGATCCTCTTGGGTGTGAAAAATGCTGGGATAATGGGGAGATATTTGTCTCCTGAATTTGTGCTATTACTAGAAAATCCTTCCTCAGTGCACAGGGCTGAAAAGGCTCTGGACCAGGTTTCCTCCAGGAGCATGACTGTGTTGGAGCAGCTCAGCCTCTATCCCCTGCTTCAGCAGATGCTGCCTTCTGCTTTTCCCCCTCTCACATGCCGTTTGCTCTGGCATGAACGCAACCCAACTCCTGTGCCACTCCTCCCTGACCATCATTTCCCATTATTTAGTATTGCTGCTCTCCATGCACAGATCCCTCTCTCACTTTTCAGGACACCCCCTCCTGCCTGTCTGCTTCCTCCTTAGCTGGATATCTCCTTCCCTGTCCCGTCTGACCTCTTTCCTTTGGGTAGGGCAGACATTAGGGCTGCTGTGGCAGCTATTGCTCTACTCCCTCTAGCAACACCTTTTTCTATACCTTTCTTGCAGCCAGATGTCCTTCTGCTAGACATGTTTTGCCTCTCTCATTTACATTCCCTTTTTCTGGTCATTTTTTCCTGCACTAGCTTCTTCTTGATTCATATTTCCTCTCTGACACTTCAGGTCCTCCTTGAAGTTGGTCATGTACATTCCAAAAGCAGGCAAGTGTGAGCAAATGTGAGTTTTCCAGCCCCAAACCATAGTGGGACAAATGCCAGTCTGGAGCCAGAGCCAAGCAAAAGGGAAGAAGCAAGAGGGTTAGGACAAAGAATTAGGAAGCCAGCCCCATGGTCAGCCTCACCATCCCTACTGCCACTATGAAAGGCAGGGCAGAAACAGAGACTGATGCTGTGAAATTAGACCTGGCCATGAGGTTTAGGCAGGACCAGAGGAGAACTGCTGAAACTGGTAATGAGAAAAAGCTGAGAGTGATGTGGTGCGCTAGACCTCAGCCAAAGGAGACTGAGCACGGAAAAAGAGAAGGGAAAGGATCTCATACTGCCTGTTAACTCATCAGCAAACACTGCAGTCGCTGCTTTTTCTTCAGCTTTGGGGCAGTGAGAGGGCCTCCTGCTTTGCTCCAAATGTCAGAGCCATCTCAGTTGCTCTCGTGCAGCCTCAGCACTATGGCATGCTTGGCTGGTGCCTGCAAAGCCTGTCTTCACAGCACAAAGTGCAATAAACTCAAACCCATGACTTGTATCGGGCCACTCATTGCAACTCCATTGGAGCTGGTAGGCATTAGTGTGAGCCAGAAATGACTACACCTCCAATTTGTTTTGAATTAAAGCTTCAGTTTTGCAAGAACTTTTTATTGCTCCGGACAAGAAGAGAGGTGGAACCATGTTCCACCCTTCCAACATAAACCTGAGCTGGGCAAAGCCCACCGTGCCCCAGCTGTACAATCCTTCTGCAATGCTTCCTGTTCAGCTGTTTCATTTGGTTGCCATTGGCCAGCCTTAAAACCTGAGGGGTTTAAGCTGCTGTACATTGCTGCAGCTCTCCTGGAACGAGGCTCTGTGGACTCCCCTCGAAAAAGACTGCAAAAAGCAACTAAGAAAAGGACACCCTACTGTCAGTAGGCTTGAATTGCCAGTACATGGGCAATTTTCCTTCACTAGAACCGTTTTGGATTGCCAAAGAAAATGGAAATGACTGAAAAATCACAAGAAGAGTACTGTTTTACACTGGTTAAGGATCTGTTCCTGCCTGTTCATTGAGTAAAGAAATTAGTTTTGAAGAGGTGATCAGGGTATGGTGAGCAAATACTCCAGCTTAGGCTCAGAGTTGTGTGTGTGTTTTATAAAGGATTTTGAAAGCACTCCAAAAGGTGGTCAGATACACTAGATACCTGTTTTAAGCTGTCCTGGTTGTTTAGTAGTGGATAGCAAAATGCAGTAGCAATCATTTGAGCATGGTATTTGGGAATACTGTTGTTCTAAATAGTGCTTCAGGAGGCCTATACCCATCTCTCCTAAATGAAAACTGAGCATTTGAAGTAGTGTTTTAATGTGGTTTTGTGTAACATAAGCTCAGCTAAAAAAATCTAACTTCAAAGCAGCAGCAGATCTCCCATCCATTTCCAGTAGTGTCACGGTCATTTATCTTTTCCTGAGTTCTCAGAGTTTTTGCATGTTCTATGAGTAAGCACAAACTTGTTCTTCTCTTAGAAGTGGCTAGGGGATGCATCTGCTGTTTCAGGAAGGGTTTTGAGATTTAGTGTTGTTCTGAGAAGCAAGAAAACCTTCAGAAAGAAACTGAGTTTCTGAGGAGTTCTGAAGGTGATGGTTTCCTCAGAGACGTCTGAGCAGCTTCCTTGGAAACTGCCACATATTTTCTCCTGTTTCCTCCTAACTGTAACTTTTAAATACTGAGTTGGTAAAGCATTTTTGTTTCACTGAATTGCATGTGCCAGTATACAAACGTCTTTGAACAATTCTGATTCATTATAGTGCTGTGTCTGTAGCAGAGACTACTGTGAAAGGTTTGGAGCTAGATTCAGATACCTGACAGAGCCTGGAGCTGTTTGAATCTGAAATCTGAAACCTGTTTACTATCAAACTCAAGTTATTCTGCTGATATTCTCCAGCAGCTTAGAGAGGGAAAAAAGAGTCTTTCTTGCCTGCCCAGGGAAGGTGAGGAGTCTCCTGGAGGTTTTCAAAACCTGCCTAAAGGTGTTCCTGTGCAGTCTGGTCTAGATGGATCTGCTTTGGTGGGGGAGGTTGGACTGGATGACCTCTGGGGATACCTTCCAACCATTCTGTGATGCTGTGAAAAGTCTCTCAGCCAAGTCCTGCTCACTAGGCTTGACTAAGTTCCCGTGGCAGGACCAAACTATGTGCATGCAGTGAGGCAGGCAGGGTTCAGCCTTGTGGGAGGAAATGCTGCTTTTACAAAGCTGTATTTCCTCCCTCCCTTAGTTAACACCAGGTTGCAACTCCTTTCTTTGGGATTTGCCCACATCTTTTCCATTCCCAGCCTTCAGGGTACAATGTGGCCTCTCTATAGCCAGTCATTAATAGGTAAATACACGTTGCTTTTTCAACTGGAGGATTACAAGGGTAGCCAGAGATGGGGAAAGCAAGCAAGGCTGCTTCAAAGGGAGAAACCTATGTTGTAGTAATGATTCCATGCATGTTCTGTCTTTAATCTTTTCCCTCTCTGAATCTTTGCCATGTGCAAATGACATGCGTTTCATACAGATCTCAACCACGCCATGTTTTAGATAGATTACCTACGTGTATGGCCTACAGTCTATGATGAAAAGCAGAGGTTTGTGTTAGTTCAGATCGACATATGATCTCAGCAGTATCTCAAACATATGCTGCTTACCATAGCATTTGCATGTGCATTCGGATGTTTTTGTTCCACTTGGGTTATCTCAGAGCCTTAGGGCCTTACCCCATTTGCACATGTTTGACGTAGATGGATGCAAAACTACCATATGAAAATATAACTGTGGAGGAGAGGAAGGGGGACATTTTAAAACTATGGATTATCTTCCTCCTCTCCTGTCAGTTCTGTGTCTGCATCCATGTTTATGTGCATGTGTTGCTGTCACAAATTTACCTGAATTTAGTCTGAGGACAAACAGTCCTAAAGCTACATCTCGCAGCATCATATAAAGCAGTTCAAAACAAGGAATCAAAGCTGCTTCTTTCTCTTGAAGTACAAGAGGAGATTCCTATTTTCTCTCACTTTTAACTTTTTTCACTGTCTTATGTGCACCTACAAGCTTGTTTCCATTATGAACTGGACCATTCATGTATATATGAATATCAGCTTTGGAGGTACAGTGAGGCAAATTCGTGGCATTTTCTCTTCATGGAGCAAATGCATTGACAGTTCATAAGTTATTCATGCTCATTGCCCTCAGGGATCCATTTATATAAGCTAGAGAGATATATTGGGTGCCTGCCAGTCTCTTATGCCTGCCTGTCATATGGCCCCCATAACCATAATTGTAGCCCAATCTATACTGTATCATCATCACAACATACTTTGCAAGAAGAGAATTACAACTGTTCCCAGTTTTCTCAGGGCAGAGAGGGCCCTGGGGAACTTGAACTGATTGTTCCATGTCTCAAGAAGTTCATCCTGGCTCTCTGAAGTTCCAAAGGAACTCTGTCATCTGTTGGACCTCGGTTACCCTCTGCGCTAGGATGTGTAGTATCTCCTATCAAACACTTCACCAACAGATTCCAGCTTGGCTGCCACAACTCCATCTCTAAGCATCAACCTTGTCCTTAGACCCCAGCTCTTTTCTTAAAGGAGGATGCTACATTCAGTGTGTCCCACTCACCTTTTACCTCCCCTTCAGTCTCCACTGAAATTTGTTTGCCAGTATTGAGCAAGGGGTGGATCACAGGTTTGAACATCTCCATCAATGGACAGAGCTATTGATATCAATATTTTGGGTTCATTTGCTTTGGTTTGCATTTTGTAACAGCTTGAATGCATTATACAAAACAAATGTATGCTTGGCTGCCTTCTTACGTCCATCATTCCCTGTGCTTTGTTTGCTCTCAGATTTGCCTGCTTGTCTAAGTTAGCTGCGGACGTCCGGCTGCCAGTTTATATAGAGCAAGAGATGTACCAGTGATCTCTGAGCCTATCTCAGCTGCCCCTGTGGAAAAAAAACTCCAAGGAAAGCTGGGGATGCACTGCTGAATTAATCAGGAGGAGGAAGTGTTCTTGGAAAAGGCAGCACTTCCTTTCATGCAGGATAAGACGTGGCCAGATGCCAAGGGTGGGGAACGGGGGGCACGATTAAAGATCTGCATAAAGGAGGAAGCGCTTTTCCCTGCAAAGATGAAGCATTTTCCTAAAACTTGATTGCTTATGCTGCTTGGAAATTGAGCTGTTCCACCCTTTTTTCTTTTTTCTTGTTTTTTTTGCTTTATCTGCTGCTTCAGTTGCAGATTTTTCCCTCTTACTCAGCAATCCAGCCAGTAGAAATGAAATTTCCTTCCTGTTTGAAGCTTGCAGATGCTAGATTCACAAAAGGGCCAATGAAGAAAGAGCGCAGGCTGTGCCCGTTTTTGGCTGAAATTTATCCCCCCAGGTGTGGATGATGGAGAGGAGCACCATGACCCTTTCCATCTTGATTCCCAGTGTTACGCCCCTGACATCATCAGGATTTGTTCCACGCTCATATTTAGCCTCATGGTGGTTGTCTGCTGAAGATCAATAATTCGCAGATGCATGTGTGTGCGTACACACACACACACACACAGAGGGATTAGTGGAGACAGTAGTGTGTTTCATTACTCCAGTCACCACCAGGTGCTCAAGGGTAACACGGTTACAGCCAGTGTGATGTTTATACAGCAGTGGGACAAGAGTTGTTCTCGCCTGCTGTGCAAATCCATCTGACTTTGTAACTCTTTGACCGACGGTCCCGTGACGTTGCCTTTTCCCACACCAACACCCCCCCCCATCGCCTTGTTCTCACTGCCTGCCCGGATACATTTCCTTTCATTTTCCTGCAGACTATGTCAGAGTTTCATAACTCAGTAAATCAGCTCTCTCTTTTGATCCCTCCCACCAGCCCAGCTGTATATCCCAGCAGCGTCCCGTGTTTCCCCGGGGTGGGATGCCTGCCGTGCCAAAGGAACGAGGAAGCCGCTCCACTTTGGCACTTCTGTTGCCTCATCCTCTATGCAAAAACACACATATCTGTGGGTTGGGGATGTTTTATTTTGAGCAGGCAGACATCCGCTGGAGCTAGCATTGTTTCCATTGATTGCTGCAGCTCTGGAGGCAGCAGGACCCGATCCATATGGAAACAAGGCTCCCATAAATGTGTCAGCCTGGAATTCTCTCGCACAGCCTCATCCGGTCGCTTGCTCCTATTTTCTTTTTTTTCCGTGTTTTCAGTTCCCGAGAGAGTGGAGTTCAAACGAGCCACTTGTTTAGCAGTGCCCTTGAAATAAAGGCCTGGTTTGACTGTGGGAACATAAGGTTTCCTCATGCTCTGGGGAGCAAAACCAGAAGTATATTCACAGGTACACGTGCAACTGCTGCCCCGCGTCCTGTGGCACACACTGGGTAGAGCTCTCCTGCGTACCTCTTTTAAGCATGCAGGGGCTGAGTGCTTTTCAAAGCCCCTGGATTAGACTCTTTCTTCTGTTAAGGAGTGGCTATTAGCATTTGATGCCTTCTGTCCTGCCTGCTGCTTTTATGGTCCATTGGCACCGTTTCAAAAATGACATTATCGCGGGATTGAGCAGCTCAGGGGATTGAGAACGGGGCGGCAAAGTCTTTGCCCTTCAGGTCAGGAGTTCATCACTGACCTGGACTAATACAGGCTGAAACATGTTTAGCATCTGAAATGAGTTAGGGATCTAACAAACACATACCCTGTTGCTCCCCAACACAGAATTTTCCTTTATCAGACACCCTCTGAGGGCGCTGCAGAGACACCTGCAGCTAGAAACTGTCCTTTCAGAGGCGGTGCCAAGGCAGACTGCCCAGGTCGTGTGAGCATAATGTGTAGATGTGTTCTCTACTGTTGTCCACTCTTCAGCACCAAAGTTACTTGCACAAGCCTTAGGCTATGGGGAAAGCCTCATCATGACATTACCAAGGATATGACAGTATATGCTAGACTGAGAGGGTTGTTTGTAAGCAGAAGTATTTGTGAGTTAACTAAACTCTGCCTGGTAAAGCAAGAGACTTTAGACTTTCACTGTCCACCCCTGTGTTCCTGAGGCAGGTTATTGCTGTGAATTAGAAGGAAATTATGGTAATTTGTTGTCACCTTTAGGGATCAGAAGGTGATGTGGTGTTAAAATCAAAAAGGACTTCTTTTTCTTCAGCGGAAGCAACCTGTGTGAATGAAATGCTTTCCATATGATGCAAGATACTACATAGATACCACATACCTGACCTGCTCTAAACCCATCTGTTATCAGCTCCAGGCAGCACCCATTTATCTTGGTGGAAAAGCTCCTATGGTTGGCTTAGTGGCCTGTTTATATTCATAAATCTAACGACACTGCAGCTGCCTTGAACAGCTTATTAGGATTGGTTACTGTACTTTGTTCTTTAATTAGAAATATTGATAAGCAGTCTCAAAACTAGTGGCTACTCAAAGCCTTTCATGTGAGAGTGGCATTGACATGGAAGTACAGAATTCAGATTTGCAAAGATGCAGCTGAGGGCTCTGTCCTTCAGTCTTCTCTTCATCTTTGTCTTTTTCCCCTCCAGCCTTTGAGGTTTTCTGCTGTGGTGGGTTTATTATATGACCTGTTTCGATCTAAAGAGGTTTATTCATTTGATTTCTACAAAGCATTAGTGTTTCAGGCTCTCTTCTCCTCTTACAAGCATCAGAGTATTAAAGCCAGTGCATCCCACTGGGCCCACTGCCCTCCCCTTCTCTCCCTGGCACTGAGCATTAATTCTAGAGCCAAGCTTGTTTCTTGGCCTGCATCCGTGGAGGTTGCCACATCCATGTGTGGGCACCTACAGAATACAGCCTGTCACAGAACCTGACACCCAGTATGAGTCAGCTGCTGGACAACCACGTGAGCAACCACATTTATTAATTCCTGGCATGCAGAGAGGAAAGGGGAGGAAAAAAACCCAAAGGCTTTCTTCAGGCTGTGTCACACATGGCCGTACATGGCATTGCTACCCAGGCAACACCACGGCTATTTGCCTTCCCTCTGCCTTTCTCCGTAATGCTCGCTCCATGGGCAATGTTTGCCTCCCTTCTTGGTTGCCATGCTACTGTTCCTTCCCTTTTAATCCTCGTTAAAGAGTCACTTGTACAGTGATTTCCTCAGGAAATGGAACAAACTTGAGTAAATTCTTGAGTCCTCTGCCCACTCTCTTCCCCTTCTGTATTCTACATGTCTGCCTTTTAGATTTATAGAGAGGCTTAGCTTTAGCTGGAGTCTTGTACATAGTCAGCTTCATTGTCATCAGTAAGTGACAGTAAAACCCAGGCTTCTCGCTTTCTTCTTTTCCTTTTAAAAATGAAAAATCCCTTGAAGCTCTACAATAAAGCTACAAATCCACACCGGTTTGACCGTGATGCCTTAAACAGGTGCTTTATCCACTGTGCCGTTTGAACTACGGATGCCAGCGTTTGTGACAATCTAACAGCAATGCTTTGTCCACTGCAGAAAGCCTAATTGCTCTCCATGATGGCAGATAAATCCATGGAGATTTTCAAGTGGAGACTTGGATTTCATACTAGCTGTGTTGCACGATGCACAGCACTGTCTCCACAACACAGATTTGTATGCACATCCATTTGCCAGGCAAGCGGTCTCCTTATTTTTTTTTTTGTTGTTCATGGTTATTTATTTGCTTTCTCTAATTGGGGAACTTAGCAAAAGAACAGTTGTGTGTTCCAAAATGAAAAGCAGACATTTTACACTGTGAAAAGTTGGGGCATTGCTATGAGAAGCTGGTGTGACCAGAGAGGAGAGGCCAGTTTATTTATCAGGACATTAATCTTTATCTTGGAAGATGTGTTCCACTTCAGACTTCCTGGAAGCATGTGTTGAAATACCTTATTCATCTAGTGTCTGTGGGCATTTCAGAAAGACTTAGGTTTAGCTCCTAGGAAGTCTGGACATCAGCCTCTCCTTGCCTGAGTTCCCCATAGGAAAAGCTTGCTTTGTCCAACATGAACTCGGTTCCTGACTGTCAGCGTCTCACAGTGAAAATCAGGCTTTGCACTCCCCAAACATTGCCAGTTTAGGGTCATTCTGAAGCTCTGCATGAAGGCAGAGCAGCTTCTGAGAGTATATTTAGATAGCACAGGTCCATCTTGAAGGTGAATAGGTATGGGAAGCACCTAAATGTTAGGCTGACTCATGTCACTCAAGGCAGCCAAGGCTAAAGCAGATACTTGGCAGTCTGCAGACCTTCACTCTACAGTGAAACTGAGATTACTGTGGGTCAGTCTCTTCATATTTCTGTGTGTCAGCATCTTTACATCCAAAGAAAGCGAGAGGGTGATAGTGGCTGTGGGTTTGGGCCTCACCCCAAATATGTGCAGAGCTCACCCAGGATTCTACATGCTGTGAATTTTCACGTGAACACATTTGTCTTTGTTGTAGAGTTGATGGACGTCACCCACATATCCTGCCATCATTTCGAGAGGCATGGGCTGGCCTGCTGAAGGAAGGACGTACCTCCAGTTTGTTGAGGTGCCTGGAGTGTTCAAGGGCTGGCAGGCAGAGAGCTTGCCCTGCTAATGGATCAGGATTTCTGCAGGCAGAAGGGATGTGCCGTAGTTGGAGTGGTAAATCTGTAATGACAGACGTTTGTTCTATATTTGCGAATGACCTGATTTGGCATATGCACGCGGTTCATTCTCCTGACAATAATGGGAACATGGTGTGAGACAGACAGAGAAAGAAAGCTGTGGTTAAAGCAAAGCTTTACATTTAGAATCATTTGGTTTAAAGTATTTTCCCCACCTTAATTTCTCACCTTGTTTTTTGGGTTTTGGTTTTCTTTTTGGTTAAAAAAAAAAAAAAAGTGCCTGTGTTTGAATAGTCTTTGAAAAGCTTTCAGCTCTCCTCCTCCTTCTTTCTCCTCCTCCCTCACCTCCCTCCCAAGCTTCAGAGATGAGTGTAAGACATCTGTCAAAGCTGTGGTAACGGATTTGTGAGGAATCTGTCAGAGCATCCCCGGCTGCCACAGTCTCATCGCTGGGCGATAACTGCCCTGGGAGGACAGAGTCAGGCATTGCCAGGAGATGGACCACTCGATCCTAAGGTTAATTTATCCCTGATCTGCTGAGAGGGGAAATGAGGAAATACTTACAAAAAGAAAGAGTTTGGAGGAGAAGACACCAGAAACTTTAGGAAACATCAGCAGAGGTTGTTGTGCTCTCAAAGCAGAGCCCTTCTCTCTTTCTGCTTCACATTTCTCCTTCTCTCCTTCAGGAAAAATTCCTAAACTGCTTTGGCTTAGTACCAACTATTCCTTTGGCCTCCCAGCCAGCAAAGCTCACTGGGGATGGAGAAATTGCTATACACAATGGTTTTGAGAGCTAATAACACATGCATGTGGTCCAGCCCTGAATTATGTGAAATACGGTGCATAGCTTTCAATCCTGTTTTGTCAGAGGCCTTGACTGCTTAAAAGCCTTCCAATCCTTCTCCCACCTCTCTTCTCCGCCCCCAGTAAAACAAATCCCACACGTTTTCTCTCAGCTTCCAGCATGTGTGACCATAATTGTGTCTCAGATGCTGGCAGAGCGCCTGTTCTGGCAGGGGATGGGAAAGGAGTGGAGGAAAGAGTGGGGGAAAGATGCCTGTGGGACCAGCTCATCTGGGAGGGGATGTGGGGGCTGAGGGATGAGGGCTCTTGCTCTGCTGGCCCTGCTGGTGGGAGTGGGAGGGCTGGATGCTGCTGCTTGCCTGGGATGTGCAGGGGCAGGAAGGCACCTGCCTGGGTGGCTGCTTCCTTCTGGGGGAACTGCTTGGGGCCAGTGGGTATAACCAGCAGTGATTAGCTGAATCAAGGGCCAGCTACAAGTGAACTAATTACATTGGTGCATTCTTTAACCCCCTGTTAGTACAGATGGGTCCTCCTGTGGTAAATGAAGACATTCTCTGTGTTAGTCATGCTGCTGGATCCAGGAAAGTGTGGTGCTGGCTTTGCAAGTGAACAAGACAAACCTGCTTGGTACCTGACCCTTTTTGCATGGCATCTGGCATGGCTTCTTGTGTTAGTTCAACTAAATAAAGGTGTGGATCATGCAGATCTTCTGAGAGGATAACTCGTGGCAGTTGTGTGCTGCCTAGGGGAACAGTTATCTGTCCTCATTATGACCCATAGGAACTGATGTGATAGAAAAATCAATTTCATTCTGGAAGAACTTACCATGAAAAGACAACTCCTGGAACTTAATTGCTTGAAGTAATTTGAACTTGAAGTAAGCACAAATATGGAAAATGTATCAGGGATAGCAGGCATATCTCATCAACACTTGCAAATACTTACAGGGGGGTGTCAGGAGGATGAGGCAACACTACTTCTGTAGTGTCCAGTTACAGGACAAAGGGTAATGGACATAAACTGGAACACAAAGAAGTTTCACTTAAACATGAGGAGAAACTTCTTTGGTGCTGAAGTGAGGGAGCCCTGTCCCAGGCTGCCCAGAGAAGGCGTGGAGGCTCCTTCTTTGGAGGTTTCCAAACCCACCTGGACATGTTCCTGTGCCCCTTAATCGAGGGGAACCTGCTTTAGCAGGGAGTTGGACTGAATGAGCTCTAAAGGTTCCTTCCAACCCCAGCATTCTGTGATTTTATGATATACTAGTGGGGCTAGCATCTTCCTCTACTCCTTGATGCTCAGTTTCAATGGATAATGCTTACAGGAGGCTTATGCTGTGATCAGCAGTGAAATAATTAGTTGCTGTTATTATTAAGTGTCAGTATCCACACAACATGAGTCCTCCAACTGAGCTGTTACTTCCAGCACCTTAAGCCTGTATCAGGATGCGTGGCAGATGGCCGATGCATATTTCCTTCCAGATTGTCCTCGAAAAGCAGGTAGAAGAACAATGATGCAATATGAGGGACAAGAATGCAGTGTGAGGGACAGGGATTAATTATGAGGGACAGGGGTGCAGTGTGAAGGACACAGATACAGTGTGAGAGACACAGATGCAGTGTGAGGGACAAAGATGCAGTGTGAGAGACAAGGATTCAGTGTGATGCCATGGCTGTAACGAGCGAGTAAGCAAAGACCTTGTGTGTGTAGAGAACTTGCTGCATGTGACAAAAGAGGAACAGCAGGAGAGATGCTTGGGACTCCAATCCCTCATCCTCACCCTGAAAACTTCCAGCTAAAAAAGACTAGGTCACTTTTTTCCTACTCCTGCAGAAAGGATGAGAGCTCAGCTCCACAGCATAATAATGTTATCAGTGTACATTTCTGCCACCATCACTGATATTTTGCCTTGGTTTACTATGGTTGCAGTAAATCCTGGGTGTACACATGGACACTCTTATGCTAGGCACTTAAAATTAACACCAGCAGCCTGAAGACCTTACATCCTAATGGAGCATCTTTTTCCCCAAGGAAGAGCTTACTCCCAAAGGCTGTGCAGTCTGCATCTTCAGAGGTTTTTCAAGACCAGACTGGACAAAGCCATAAGCAACCTGGTCTGATCTCATTGCTGGCCATGCATGAGCAAGTAGTTAGAGTAAGGACCCCCTGGGCTCCGTCACCCTGAGTGATGATCCTATGGTCTTTATCTGGGGTTATGTTTTATGTCAAAAATAAACCCTGTGCTCTATCAGCCTATGAGCTAACATGTTGATGGCGTTTTCTCCTATGCAGGGCATACTGCTGGAAATCTTATGCATATGGATACAGGCAGACTTGGTTTCTTCCCATCTCTATCTCAGTGACCAGGGCAGATCAGCATTAATTATGAATATTTCTCAGGAATATGATTTCTTTGTGGTTTGGCACTTTTCCCTTAAGCTCATAAAGTCATTACTCACCGTTCAGTCACACTTCCAACAGTGACTGAATACAGCAAAGCAGCCAAGTACCTATTTGCCAAGCTTTTCTTGTTTTATGTGACGATACTATTTTCTTTCTTAGATGGATACTTCCTCCACTCTTCACCCTTCCTCCTCCTCACTTTCCCTCCTCCCTGCTACAAGCTTCCAGTGCCAGGATGACAGCTCTAAGGCTGCTGGCAGTTTGTTGGCTGTTGCAAATCAAGGACTTTTAATCACAGCATGATGCCATCATGTGAGCAAATACCATATTGATAGTATTGGCTAATTCGCTTTTTCTTTCTAAAAAAAACCCACCCAAATTAAAAAATAAATCTTTTTAAGGGGATTTTACATATTAATGGTGTGGTAATTTGCATATGTCCTAATGCTTTTTGCACTTGGAATACTTAATTGATAAAGATTATGCAGATAAAGATCTGTAATTAACTGATAAACATTAAAACATTAACAGATAAAGATTTATATTGTTTCTGAGGAAAATGATAAGAGTTTCCTCTTGGGTGCACCCTTTTAAGAAGTGATAAAGAGGAAAAAAAAATAGGAATACAGCATTTAGTGTGGCTTAAATGTAACTTGCTTTATTGTGCCATTGCTGAATTAAGATAATGAAACTTTACATGAACTTTCAATCATTTTGGAAAGAGACAGAAGTTAATTTCAGCCTAATTGTAGTAGTTTCAGTGTCTGGGAAAGGATTCAGGACCAAGAATTTCCAGGATCAAGGATCAAAGCAGACAGATAGTTTTCCTTCTGTACTCCTCATCCAGAACTCACCAGAAACCACAGCTTGCATAACAGCAGATCAGAGATTAAAGGCTGTGCAGCCTGTCTTCATGAGACTAACAATTTGCTCACAGCTGAGGAAGCCCATCAAAGCTTGTCTAAAGGTTGCATGTGACAGGAAATACGCTAATTTTTCACACAGAGCGGTTAAACGGATTCTCCTCCCACAGCAAAAGTAGAAGTAGAGCCAAATCAACCCATTGGTGTGAATTCAGTGGAAACATCTCCCTAGACTTTGCATCTGGGATTAGCCTGTCAGACCTCAGGACCTCATTCCTGCTGATCCCACCAGACTTTGCTGCTGCTCTTCTAAGGACACCGCAGCCTTTAACTCCAAAGGGCCAAGGGCTTGGTTGTTCACTGCTGTTTGCTCTTGATGGCACGCTGAACCTTCCTTACTATTGTGCCACTGCTGAGTCCAGCCTACCTTTTTAAATATATCTTGTATGCAACCATTTTCAGCCACTAACGTTTTCCTTTTCTTAGCTTTATTTTTCTTTTTATAAGACTGCTCAATACAGGTCTCTTGAAGTGTTCCTGCAGAACGATGCTAACATGTAATGATCAGTACTGTCCTAATGATGCTGCTCCTTTAGCCTCTATGCACTAGGTATTTGCAAGGTAGAATGTATTTATGATCACTTCTCCCAGCAAAAAGGGATAGTAATTATCAGTAATGTATGGGCTGTTTACCAGGCTTTTCTTAACACCTCTGTCTTTTGCTGTGATAATGTACTTTTGAGTCAAGACTTTTGCATTCATCTAGGTGAGTTCATTATCTTTCACTAGCTATGTTTCAAAATGAAATCTGTGGCTTCATGCTTCTGAATACAGATCTGAGAGTCTTGAATCGACTACACTGCACATAATCCCCAGAGGCTCACACTCTTTTTGGATAGGCAGAACCCCCTCACCCCAGTCATCAGTATTTTGTAAGGAAACGGGACTGTCTGGTTAGCAGAGAACTAGTGTGGATGTACCTCTGCCAATCCTTTATCTTCCCAGAGCAGGCAACAGCCATCATCAGCCTCTCCAATTCCCTTTCCCATCACAGCCCTATCTGGGAAGGCCAGCTCTGTCCAGGCAAACACCACTGGTAGGTCCCAGCTCTTCTTGGAGGCATCTCTGATGACTTCTGCAGTGTGACATGGTACATCTGTGCCACTGGTCTCTCTGACCTTATGCTCACTTGCAAAGAGAAAAGCCCTTCCATCATGAATAAATAGAGGTGCAATATTCATGTGATTATACTCAAACTAGTCAGAGTCCCAATGTATCTGAACATACAGCTTGGGCACCCTTCCCCCAGAGTTTTGTCTTGTTTGCTGACAAAGGACCACAACTCAAACTCCTTTCATTTTTAATTATGAAAAAAAAAAAAGGCTCCCTTGCCTTGAATTTTCCCCTAATTTCACCTAGAAACATTCTGAACAGTTAGCTATATTCAGAAATCATGTCCAAAGCAGGCACCTATGTTACCTTTGATCTGCTTGCCTGTACTTAAAAACTGCAACCTACTTGGGCATGCTCAAGTTTAGCTTTCCTTGGCTTTGCTGGCTAGAGTGACTTTGGTTGGAGGAACAGCTTTTGGAAATGTTGATTAAAAAAGTGTTGAGGGGAAAAAAAAAATCAATCTGCTGATCTGCTAATTACATTGGCCATATTAATAGCACAGACTGCTCATTTTCAGGCTCTGTTGGAAAGATTACCCAGAGAGGTGTTACTCTCTCAGTACAGTGTCAGATGTCACCCTGCGGTATATTAAAGCCAAGTTAAGATTGTGTCGAAAAATGCTGGTTTTTTTTGTTTGTTTGTTTGGTTTTGTTTCTGTATGGTAACACATCCAGCAGTAGATGGCATTAAAAAGAAATCCCTTTGCAGAAGGAAATGTTCATGTGGACTGCCAAATGGGAGAGATTTTCCACAGTTCACTCTTAATGTAAGACCTGGGCTGCTGTGGAACACGCTGTCATCTAATGAACAGCTCCTTAATGAGAGCAGAGAAGCAAGGTTTCACATCCATATGAATGACAGCAAAGTTTGGGGAGTGTTGTTTCTCGTTTGCTTTCTTATCCTGTTTAACACAAGCACTAATTGGCCTCAAATAAACCTGGGTAGAACACAATAGATTTATGATATTTGATTGTGAAGCCAAAGCAGGTCTCTCAGGCGTTCAGCGAAACAGGCTCCGCTTTTATGAGGTAATGATGATTTAGTGTTTACCATCTCCCCGTCGAGTCTGTGGGTTGACTTTAAAGTGGCTTTGGGATTAATGACAGAAGTAGAATTTACCTTTTCAACATGTAAAATACAGGAGACATTTATTATTTTCCTAAGTAATATTTCTTCTCTGCCTTTACGTGGCTTTTTTTTTTTCTCAACACAACACCTATAAATTATCCTCAGGGGAGAGGCTGCTGCATCATCAGAAAATGGTTATTTTGGAAGAGTTTGGGGAGGTTTCTAAGAATTCAGGTATTTCTTCTAGTAACAGCAACATTCATCTTCCAAGGTTCACCTGGAAATAAAGTTTAGTTGATTTAAAAGGACGTAAATGAAGTTTAGAAGGTGACACCTTCACAGAGGCTTGCCATTGGGTTTGCTGCTTGGTTTTGGGAGAAGACTTAGCAGCTGACTCCCTTTGGGCTTGACTTTCACGGGGCTATGATCCAGCCTCATGACCTCAGTGGAAGCTCATAGTGCCATGCAGCACCAGGCCAGCAATACCATCCTGGAAGGGCAACTAAACAGCTTGATAACAGCTCTCAACCTTGAGCTTTTCCAGAGGTCCTGGGAAATGAGACAATATCTGTCCCTCTTGCACCCTCTGTTCTTTGTCCATTCAATCAACCTGCACATTCAGCAGCACACCTTAACAGCACCGAGGAGGAGCTGTGTGCTCAGCAAACCCAGCACCTCACAGCTCTGATGAAAGTCCTTCCAAATGTTCACCTGCTGCTTATTTCCCACCTGCACAGTTTGCTAAAATGCCTGCTCTCAGAAACCATTGTTTCATGCACTAATGTACTTCAGGAGTATTTTTTGATCGCTAAAATATGAGGGAGAGCAAAATCCCAAAACCAGAAAGCATTACAGGGCCTGTACATAAACAAAAAGCATGTCTGTGTTACAGACAGCTAAGAATGCAGCTGCTGTAAACCCTTAGGTTACTATAGAGGATTTGTGGAAGGTCAGCATGATGTTCATAGATGCCTCTGTGCACTTTGTGGTGTTGTTGATAATGTTGTTAACGTAGCATCATATGAAGGATCAGCACTAAGTTTCATCTGTGACATACAGGACTTGGAATGGCAATATAAAATGCTTCAGAAGAAAAAGTAACTCAATTTGATGTGCCAACTTTAAAACAATTAAAATTCAATATACAGCAGGAAACATCTGGTTTCAAACCCTTCAGTGACTATACTGGGAGAATGTGTTTCACATCATTTTTTTCCCCCTTTTTTCCTAAAATTTCTCTGAATTTCTATATCAAGCCAAAAGGACAGGTAAGGGGTGGGGGGGGGGGGGAAGGAAGGGGAATATTTTCTCAAAACAGCTGTTCACTGCTGGCTTTGGCATCTGTAGCCAGGGTAGGTTAGGTATGAACAGAGTGAAACTGGATTAAGGCTGGAGAATAAGGAAGGACATTCTCCTGAATGCTTAAGACCCATCACACCTACCATTTGGGGAAAATGTCAGACTGTAGTAAAAAAAAAGCAAAATGAGGGGAAAAAAGGGGTTTTAGAGGCTGGTTAAATAGAGGCAGCTCATCTAGCTGGAAAGGTGGGTATCTCCATCACATGTATGGCCAAAGAGGTGACAGTCCTAGGTGCAGGAGACAATGAGGGGCATGTAAAAGAGGCACAAGTAAATGAGAGGTCACATAGCAACAGACAGAGAGACAGAGGAGAGCTTTGGAAATCAGGTAGGGCATTTTGAGATACATATAAAGGGGTGGCAATCCTGATAGGAATAAACCTGATGTGCACATCATCTCATATATAAAGGACTCTTTTACAGCAAGGACCCAATTACAGCAAGTAATCTCAGAATAACATTGGAGCATCTAAAGCAGAAAAGGATTAGCCAGCAGACAGGTTAAGTCAAGAACAGTTTAGATGGGTAGTATTTTTAAACACACACAAAAAAAGAAGGAAAAAACTTTCTCAGAGGACAAATTAAAGCAACAATATGTGTTGTTTTCAGTACGTGGTCAACTAAGCCTGAAAAAAAGAGAAACCTTCCAGAAAAGTACATCAGATTGTCACTTTAACAGTGGCCTGACAAAGGCAGGGTCTTTTTGAGAAAACCTGAGAAAATAAATACCAGAATGGTTTTATGGATTAAGGCAATGCATTTCATGAGGGTGTGAGAAGCAGGGAGAGAAGGGACAAACTGAGTGTCCCTACGTAACTGGAGCCAATACTGTAAGTCCTATGTAAACAGGTGTTATTGAATTTCCAATAACACTTTAAAAAAGCAAGACAAGACCTTGAGAATAATTACTTTTGATGGTTTTATTCCCCAAGCAAGCAGGAAATTAAACAGAAAAATAACATTGAGCAAGAATTTAAGGTTTTGGGCTTTTTTTTTTTCTTCTTGCTAAACTAAAATCAGGCAACAAAATGTGGGGCTGGAAACTTTCAGTGAAACCCCAGACATAGCATTTGATGGTCAGTTGTAAGGAAAGCAAAGGGGAACATCAGAAGTTTGCCTTCCCTAGGACTTGGGGAAAAGTTGAACTCTGGGGCTGAATACCCCTGAGTGATGCTGGGAGGAGGTCTCTAAGGAATCAAGCACTTTGTTTCCAGTCTTCCTGGGCAATCTAAATGCAAGCCATGTTTTTTTAAGGAAGAGAAACGTCTCATGCCTCATCAGGTTGCTGTTGAGGTGGTGGTGAGCATGTCTGGGGAGATAGGAGCTCTGGAGACTATTCTATTTCCACGCAAAAGTGAATCCCAGTTTTCCCAGTTCCCTCCCAGAAGGAGGACTGTAGAGAATGAAAACATGCAGAAGCATCTCATGAAGAAAAGGTGATCCATTACCCCGTGTATATGATTACCACACAACATGTGGAATTAAAGCCTAGACCAGAAGGGCAGGACTGCATTGAAGCAAGAAATCTTTATGTTCTGATGTATAAAATGAGCAGAGCATTAACCATTCAGCTGTGTTTCCTCATGTCAGGTTCTGTACTACAGTTCCACCAAAATGAACAGGCACATCAGGTTCACCCCGCTCTAGTAACAGGAGCTCACTGGAGGTAGGCTTTGGCATTATGTGAGAAATATGCTTCCTTTGGGGACAATGTCAGGCATTTGGAGTATTCTGCCAGGCAGAGTGTAACTGAGGCAAGTGTGCCAGTTTATCTATGCTACTTTAAAGATAATCTGCCTCAGAAGTTCCTGAAACCTTTTCAGTGTCTTGCTTCAGGACTGGCTGAAACATCTTCAGGGGATTTTATTTATTACTGATGTTCCATCAGGAATAATTAACTCCATAACCTCCCCAAGCCTGCTTGCCCATATCCACGTGTGTCTCATCATAAGCTGACATCTCTGATACATAGATAATTTATGAAAACAGAGTAGACTCTTTTTAATAATTAACTAATAGATAATAGGAGGGGACTTTTTTTCCCCAACAAATGTAGCAGCTTTGAAGTAGAGCAGAGCCCTTGAACGGTTGGTGGCTGTGGATAAATCCTATTGAGAACAAGAAAACCTTAAGAAAGCTGCTATCCTCACACCGTATCATTCAGTAAATTCAAACACTGAGAAGGTTCTTTTCTTGTTCTTCAGCTCGTGCACGTCATTGCAGGAACATGCGAGTGGGAGGCCTGTGGCAGGAAGCC
Organism: Urocolius indicus; assembly: GCA_013401255.1. Classification (NCBI taxonomy): domain Eukaryota; kingdom Metazoa; phylum Chordata; class Aves; order Coliiformes; family Coliidae; genus Urocolius; species Urocolius indicus. The sequence continues at coordinate 176,259 of WBNH01006081.1, read as the reverse complement.
AACTGACTGCCCCAGACTCAAATCACGTAGCATCAACATGGCCCTATTCTCTCTAAATTACAGGGCAAACAATAACACAGGTAAAATTAGCCCTGGCTGTAATTATACAGCACAAGTGTGTGGAGGACGTAGAATGATAAACGGCAAAGGCAGAACGTGTTGTGTCATATCGTGTAATCTCTCCCGCTGCAGAGTTGCAAAACAAAGGGAGAGTTGTGCCTTGTTTGTCTAACATGCTCTAGATCACAAATTAGAAATCCTTCCTAATTAAGATATTGTTAAATTTCCTTTGTTAACAATTTTTTTCTTAACAATGTTAATTAGTGATCATTGATGACATTTTAACGATGTTAATTAGTGATCACTGTTCATCTAACAAACAATTAGGGTTGATTTGCGCTGCAGTTCTCAGGAGCAGAAGTGCATCCCTGAGCCTTCCTGCCTTTTTACCCCCAGGCTGCTTGAGCTGAGGGAGGGCATCTGGGAGTGCTAATGCAGTACATAGCCGCTTATTTAGCAGAAGCAACGCAGGGAAATCATGTCTGGCTTATGAACGTTTAATGGTTCAAAACAGCTGTAGCTTCACAAGGGTGTTCTCATCACACAAGTGCTTCACGAGGTCACTCAGGCCATTTTTGCACTAATGGAATAGAGTACAAGATGAGGTACATGCAGACATTCATTTCCCACTGTTTCATTAATTCTTGGCTAGCTGTGGGGATGGCAGTGGCTCTCGGAGGCCTGAGGCTGTCAGAGTGCTCACATTTTTACTGCAGTGTCATCTAACTCCAGCTATTTTCTGGTCTACCTGCTGGTGAAAACAGCAGCAGCAGCAGCAATGGGTGCTGTGGTCCATGTCCCTGCTGCCTCTGTGAAAAACATGGCCAAACACAGACAACAAGAACCACTTTACAGCACCAGCCTCAGAGCTGATTTGTAAGAAAGGTCCCTGAGAAAGAAAGATGTTAGCATCAGGAGTTAAGAAGGGGCTTGAGAAATCAGCTTGTCAGTTAGACCACAGGAGCATAGAAATGGGACTGTATTTCCTGGCACAGACAACCAGAGGGCTACAGGCTCTGACAGATGTTAGGCTTGACACACACTTCCTCTCCACAGTGGTCATAGATACATAGAAGCATAGAATCATTTTGGTTGGAAATGACCTTTAAGCTCATGGAGTCCAAGCCCTCCCCTCACCCTGCCAAGCTCACCACTGAGTCATGTCCCTCAGCACCTCAGCTACACGGCTTTGCAATATCTCCAGAGATGACCACTCCACCACCTCCCTGGGCAGCCTGGCACAGTGTCTGACAACCCTCTCAGGGAAAAAGTTTTTCCTAATCTCTAATGTAAACCTCCCCTGGTGCAATTTGAGTCCATTTCCCCTTGTCCTGTCACTTGTTACTTGGGAGAAGAGACCTATCCCCACCTTGCTACAGCTGCCTTTCGGGGAGTTGCAGAGAGTGATCATGTCTTCCTTCAGTCTCCTCTTCTCCAGACTAAACACCTCCGGTTCCCTCATCAGACTTGTAGCCCAGACCCTTTTCCAGGTCCATTTCTCATCTCTGGACATGCTCCAGAAACTCAGTTGTCTTTCTTGTGGCAAGGGGCTCAGGTCTAAATCTAGACCCAAAAGACCCGTCTCTTACCCAGCAACTTCAGGAGAAGCTGGGTTAGATGCTAGTTCAATTGAAAAACCCTCCAACATAAAGACTTGCACTGAGGAAAATGAACAGTCTGGAAGGTGAGCAGTGGGATAATACTGCACCAGAAACCTCATCATATGGTCCTGCTGCCAGTGGTAGCAACACTGTGGCCATGAGAGGTAGGGCCACTGTGCCAGTGTTGGCCAGTAAAGCATGCAGGATGCTAGCAGCTGCTCATGTTATCACTGGTCTTGCTTCTCCTCCAGCCAGGATGATAAAACAGCAACATGTAGTGTAAGTCAGTGCTCCTACAGCAAGTGTTGTCAGTGGAGCTATGCAACATGGAAGGCTTTTAGCATGAGTTTTGCTACTGGGGGCTGTTACTGTGCTTACCATAGTGCTTCCCAAGTGGCACTTTGCTGTGAGCCTTGCCTAGGGAAACGGTCTAGAGCCCAGCTGCATTTACAGTTCCTTTTCTCATGTTATGTTTGTCTATGGCATTAATACTCACTGTCCACCCATGGTTCAGTTGTGTAAACAAGGCCACCTTTTCTTTGCATTCATAGTCTATCACCTCTGTCATACGAACCCCAAATTGTTTGCATGTTGCTATACATGAAGGGGTTTTTTTCATCTCCCATTTGCTGCAGCAACGTTTCTGTATGTAACATCCTCTAAATGTTGTCTGTAGATGTGGAAAATCATCGCTGATGCAAGCCTGACATAACAGATAGGTTCTTGCCTTGCCCAGGTTAGTGGGTAGCATTGATATGATTAGATTATAAGGGTGAGTAATTAATCCCTCCTTTTCCTGATTATTATTGACGAATTTGGAGTGTAAACTAACACTAACCTGCTTAGTTCCAGCGACTTTCTCATGAATATAAATGGATCAGCCCATCAAATTTACATTTCTAAAATGCCCTTTCTTCAAGGACCTCGGAATGTGAGAGGCAATCAATAGAAAAATAAAATTGTTAGCCTTGATTCAGCAAGAGAAGTTCAGCTTAGGAACATTAAGGTTTTCTGCTGGCACTTTATACCCTGGAGTTGAGTGGAATACGCCTGCCTGAGTTACATCTTTCACCTTGCCACTCGGGTCTTGTTGTCTGTGCATGAATCTAAGTGCTGACAGTAGCACGAGGATTAGTAGTGCTTGCTAGGATGATGCTCTGTACATGGGGTTGTTTTTTCCAGCAAAGTAGCACTGTCTTGACTCACCATTCCCTAGGAATGGCTTTACACATCTTTTCATCAAAGACTTCCAATTACCAACATGTTGTGTTTCAGCAAAGACTTGGCATTTCTCTAAAACAAGTAGCGCTTTAGAGAGTGGCTGCAGGGAAAGACTGGGAAGCTACTTGCCCCACTTCCTACACAAAAATCAGGTGCTGACCCTTGAAGAAGCAGCCAAATGTGCTATGTCTAATGACAGTGATGTATTCCTAGTTGTCCAAGTTGAGAAACCTACAACTCAGAGCCTAAAATCACATTTTAAAGAGCAAATGTGTTTAGGTGCTGCAGGGCTTGTCTGTGGCAGGTTTAGGCCTGAGTTATTTGACTTTAAACATTCGCATTTGAGGAGGTAGGAGAAGGGGACTGATAAATGCTTGCCTATGTTTCTGGGTACCTTTTTGTCATAGAGCAGGGGAAATTTTATTACCATTTGTATTGTGGATTAGGATTGTCAGGCACAGATGTGGAAGTCAGAACGTATTTTCACTTCCATGGGGACAGATGGAAATTGTAAGTTGATTTTCACCTTTAAAAAAATGACCAAGGTCATTGTTAAATTAGATGAGATTGTTCTATGTCTTTGCTGTGTTCTAGATTCCAAGAAAGTGTGATTTCCTAGGTATCCCTAAGGGGAAGTGGAAATGTTTTGTAAAGGTAATGCTGGCAATGTTAGCCATGGAAGTGTGGGCTATAATTAGAGATCCATTTGCACCCAGTACTATTTCAAATGTCTCACCTAGGCCTGCTCCTGCAGATCTGTTGAACTCTCTTGCAACTATTGGTTGATGATGCTAATGGCTTGGAGATTGCCATGTCTGTGGGAGTGAAGAGCAGGAGGAAAGTTTTCTTCATTCCTCAGTGTATCTGCCCCATTTATTTGCTCTCACCAAAGGAGGGCTAATACTATCTATGCAGATATGCATTTTTTTTCCAGGTTATATTTAGGGTCAAATACACTGGGAGTGAAAACACCAGAAGACCTGTAGGTGTTTTTAGTGCCTTGTGCTGCATGGCTGCTACAGCAGAGATGTAATATCAGCCAGCCTGCTCTGCTGAAGTACCAGTGCTTGCAGACAGGCTGCTAGGTGGCAGGATGAACTGAAGCTTTCACTGGGCATGGCTGGCATGCATTCTCATGCAACATGTTCAGTTTAACTGGAATTAGTTGTTTTCACTAAAGTCATACAGAAAATGAATTTTAAAAAGAAAAACACCAAAATCCCCAAATCCCCCCAGAAAAAAAACCCAAACCAAAACATGCTGGTGCAAGTAACTTGCACGTTGGAGTACTTGGTGATAAAGCTTATGTTCTTGGTCATTTCCCAGCTGGAGCATAACGAAGGCAAGCACAAGGGGAAAGAAAAGTGCAGTATTTAGATCCACATCAGTGGGAGAAATGCTGATAAATGGTCAAGAAAATGCCACTGGATGTGTGCATTTGTTTTCTTAAATGGGGATAGCTACATAGTGTAGTGTAAGGAATCGAAATCAGCTATTTTCTGTTTGTAAAGAGAACTGCATCTCCTTCTATCTCCTTCAATTCTTTAACCAGTGGCAACTGTACCTCACAGCACAATCAAAAGATGTTCTTCCATGCTTTTATATTTAGTGCTAAATACATAAGTAAACTGTCTGAAATATAAGAAACTAACGTGAAATACAGCCGTGTTGTCTGCTCTCCTCTGTTCTTTCTTCTCTCTTGACTTTGAAGGCTGCTGCTTGGAAAAACATGTGGAGCATTCTTTCTGACTGAAATAATGGTATTTTATACTGCTATGAATTTATGAGTGGATAATTAGCTTCTAATTCCTCCCAAGTGGCATTCTCCTGTTCTTCTGCTTTCTGCTCTGCTCCCCCTTCCCCAACTCTGTTACCCTTTTCCTCTCAATTCCCACTTCTATTTTTGTCACCAGTTTTTATCTCTTTAGTCCCCACTGCTACTTTGTTCACTCTTCCTTATCTCATAGTATGTCACCTTGTAGTCCTTTTTCCATGTAGGATGCCTTCTCTTCCCCACATCTTTCCCTGGCCAGTTCCCAGTTCCCTCCCTCTCTGTCTGTGGCTCTATGGACATTCTTTCTCTGTTTATTTCTTCCCTCTGCTCTTTATTTTCCTTCTGCCACTCGGATGTGTGAGACATAGCTGAAGGCCACCTACCTTGTGAGGAAGTCCCTAATAGTTAGCTTTATGGTCTGTGGGCTGCCTGGCAAGCTAGAAAATTAAAATGTAGCATAGAAATGTTCAGTCCATCATATTATTATGCAAAGTGTCATCTGGTGGCTCATCTTATCAGGAAAATTGCCCAGCACCATCACAGTTTTCTTCAGTCTTCACAGTCCTGATCACTGCCTCATTTTCAGTCAGGAAGGATTTTCTTAAACAGTAAAAATATCCATAATGAGTCTGTGCTCTGAATTATACTCAGGCATGCAATGTCTCACTCTAATTTTCAAACCTGATTGTCTAAATGAAGGCCCCCAGTTCTAAATTTCAGTTTTCAGACAGACATTTAAGCACCCAATACTGTTTTTAATCTCCTAAGTGCCAATCTGAGCACTGCAGCAGATGAGTGGGCACCTTCACTGAGCGATGGCTCACATTCAGAATCAAGAGCCATAAAATCCTGTCAGTTAGAAAAGACCTTTAAGCTCACTGAGTGCAACTGATAACCCAGCACTGCCACAACCACCAGCATCTCCCTCCATGCCACAGCCTTGTTCTGTCTCATCAGATGCAACGATGTTGCTGTTCATTGTTCCACCAGCATCTTCCTCCATCAACCTGCATGTTGCTTGAGTATTGGGTACATATCCCCATGTCCTGTTGTCCTTCACAGGAGTCCTCAGGCTCCACCAGCACATCCCACACTGCAGACTTCGGGGCTATTTAACCAGGAACAAGAGGAAACTGGATGATAACTGAAAGATAATGTGGGGTGCTTTCGTTTTTGCAGCAAAGTGGCCACCTTTGGAGGCAGCTGCTGAGTCTCACACTCCATAAGAAGAGACAAAGCTCAAAGTAGCTGTTAGCATTGTGGTTTCCTTCACTGGACTTTGACTTGCTCTCAGTCTGTAGCATGAAGGATCCCTCCTCTGCTTCAAGCACCTTCTCAGCCCAGTTAAGAATATCTCTAGGACCATCCCAGCCGCTTCACAAGACAAAAGGGAAAAATCCCAAGCATCCCACAGCTCCTGGGCATTAGTGGCCCTATGGACTCCAAATGGGATTGCAAAATCAGGTGTTTGTAGAAGAAGTGGATGGCAGAAGAGCATTGCTGAGCAATGCCAGGCTGGCTAGTCCATGGCAGGCAGACAGGGGCTGACGGTTGCCCTTGGCTAGGCCTGAGGTGCCCCCAAACAGCCCCTAAGTGAAGTTGCCCCTAAACAGCCCCAAAATGAAGCTATAAAACCCATCAGTAACATGCAAAGCACACAAATGCATGGGGAGATACGAAGGCATTTGTGCCCTGAAAGCACTAGTATTCTTTGTTTTTTTCCCTAGTTTAATGGAAGCCTCCTCCAAAGCACCCAGCAACTGATTTAAATCACAATGAGGCTCTGACTTTGGCTGACAAAAACAAAAAAACCCAAGGAAACAGACATTTATGGTTTAAATCTGGTCTGACACCTGACCTTAACTGTGACTGCCTTGCCAGCAAACAAACAACCGAAAAGGAAGAAAAAAACACTCAGTGTAAAGGCTGCTCTTGTTAACTCGGAGCGTTAGATAGAACTGTGAAATTCCGGCCTTTGTGGGGTTAATTGCGTAACTCTTTGCTGTGCTTTAACAAGATGTTTTGTAGCTGAATAGCTGTGATTTCCTTTGTTTCTTTCTGTGGGCCGAAGGTAGTTTAAGAGGGGAAATTAGCCATTTAATTATTATGAGTGCAGGAGAAGTAAAAAGACCATATGGTTTGCTGTTGAAATTAGTCACAAGAAACTTTTTTTTTTCCTTTATAAAAAAAAAAAAGTGATATTTTTAACAAGCAGATGTGAAGCCACAGCTCTCCCACAAGAGCTTTGCCAGGCTTATCTATTGTACCCAGTGCTGCAGAAGGGTATTTTTAGCACAAGGGGGTCATTGCGTGGAGAAAGAGGGTAAGGAGGAGGGGGGTTGCAAGGCAAGCTGGAGGCAGAGCTATGGGGAGGGGAAGGACAGCAGGGACTGGTCACTAAGCCCAGCATTTCTGAACTTAATCTCTGGGGCTCAGGCTCCAGAGCATCAGTGTATCATCAGCACAGCAGGTCTGTGGTGGCATAGCAGGCAACACTTGCTTTCCAGGAAACTGAGCCAAACTGTGTTGCTCAACAAGGCAAAATGCCACCCATTGACTAATGGGTGCAAGATAAGGACGTGAGGGCAGAGGAGATGCACACTTGGCTCCCGGCTCCTCACTCATTTCAGCTGGGTGGGAGCAGAGAGAACTGCCTCTTGCAGATGCATGGCTGCTCCTCCTTCTCCATCCTCCTGGGGGCCACTGGAAATCTTTGCATGATATCTTTGGCACCTGTAGCTACTGCGTGTTGACCCCTGTACCTGATAACCCAGATCCTGTTGCGTAACTCTGGAAATTCTTTCCTCATGTGTGTTTTCTGTTTCTTAGCCAGCTTCACGCTTCTTTATTGCTCCTCCATCTTGATCTTTTTATCCTTATCCTTTGCTTTGTTTGTAAGGGAGCTTTCATAAGTGAAAACAGAGCGAGAACCTTGCCTTTACCCACAGTTCGTTGCCACCTGTCTAGATACAGAGGTTATGTTAGAGAGGCACAGATTTTCTTTATCAAAGTTATGCCCAACTTGATTTTGTATTAAAATTTAACAGAAAGCAGAGAAATAATAAAAGAAATCATGACTAAGGGGAGCAAACGTCTCCATGTAATTCTGTAGGAGAACTTCAGAACATATGAATAACAATAACAACACCAGGTTACTTTTGCACTGGCTCCTGGCCAGACCAATAAAGTACCACCCAGCAAGAAATACTCTGTTTTAGCTGCTAACCCATACAATCCTTTTGAAGTTGGTGGTTTTGCAAAGGGTAAGTTGGAGCAGGATTTGAAACCCTTCAGGAAATTTTGAACAAAGTGCTTGATCATTGCATTGCTGGTGCTTCAGTGCAGGAACTCAATTAGGTTGGCATTTACTGTGTGCAAGAACACGTCCACTCTTTTTGAGGCCTTGCTGACATGGGAGAGCTGTAGTGCTGTGTTGAATTGCAGGCAGTGCTCCTAAACCTTTGGGGAGTTACGAAGCTCCCATGTTTCATTTCAGTCTTCTTTGTTGAGTTCTCCAGCAAGCATCTCACCTCTCCTTTTGCTGCCCAAGGGCTTCTGATAACTCCTGTAATACAGACAGGAAAGGAGCCTGGTTTGCTTCTCCTTGAACTTCAGGAATTATTCAAGTGACCTTATCAGGATAATTCAGTAAGATCTTCCTGTGCAAAAACCACCTGAGTGAATGGCCTACTATGTCTGTTCCTTCTGTTCCTNTCCTTCCTTTCCTTCCTTTCCTTCCTTTCCTTCCTTCCTTCTTCTCTGTTTCTTTACGCCAGCTCTAATTATTTGACGCTCGAATGATAAATGAGTTTCAAATAATTAGAGGTGGTATAAAGGGCCGCAGCCGGGAGATTTATACCAGCTGAGTCGTCTGAACAAAGAGCCTTCTGTGGGTATCATTTTTCTCTCTGGACTTTGAAGCCCTGTTCTGCTGTCTCCACCTTCAAAGAGCTATACCATTTTTAACCCACATAATTTTATCCCCTCCTTTTTTCCCCCTACCTGCGCAATGTCACGGGCCCTTATTAAGGAGCAGACCAAATGTCAAAGTTTTGTTGTAAATCAGCAGGAAACCAGTAACAAGTAGGAGTGAGAGGGCTCAAGGGAGGCCCTATACAAGGACCCAAGTCAGATGTGTTGCCAATTCATTAGAAAGCAGTGCTGTAAAAGATAAACCTCCTCCAACTTTCTTTAGGACAACCCATTAACAATAACAACGTTGGATTACTTTTGCATGGGCCCCTGGACAGACCAGTCATGTCATCTGGAAATAAAGGTAAAGCTGCCCGACTTCAGCAAACATGAAGCAGGGTTCTTGTCTGCTGCTAAATTGCTTGTGAAAAAGTATGAATTTTTAAAGTCAGATAAATAAATAAATGTGTGTCTGGGACAAGGACGTGCTGAGAAAGAACCTCGGAGAGAGAGTATGTTATTAGCAATCCTCGTTCTTCTCTCCTGCTCCCCTGGCGACTCCATATAAACTTTGTAAGGAGCCAGACTTGCCCTATCATAAAACACCACAGCTGAAAGCCCTCCTTCTTCCCTCCAAGGCTCCACTTCATATTCTGACTGTGAAATGCTTCTGCTGAATCAGAGCCATAATTTTGCATGACACTATCTAACAATCTAGAGACAAATTGCATTGCAAAACTAAAGTGAAACTTGCTTTCTTTTCAGCTTTCAGAGCATGTGTATGACTACGTGAGGGGAGGGAGACTGAAGGTGGAGGGGTGGGTTTAGCACAGAAGGACTTTGGTGTAGACCCGTGGAAGCTGTTTCCATGGGGAAGCCTCACAGGCTCTGTAGTTCAAGTATATATGGTGATGGTGTAAATTCCTATAAAGCAGCTTTTCTTGGTTATCTGTAAAAACTGAGGTGGAAGGCAACAATTAATGTTTAGGGAAACACCTAATGTGATTTCCAATACCTTGGCTGAGAAATAAGGATGACTTCAGTTTCTCAGAGACAGTTTGGTAGGAAGTGTGGCCCATGATCATACTGTCGCTTTAAGGCCTTGTTTTGCTTTTCTGTCTGCTTCTTTGTTCATTTTTGAGACTGATAGCTCACTAGCATTTATGATGGGCCCTTTAAAGTCTTTTGTAGATGCACTAGTGTGATGCTGCTTTGCTGCCGTGTAGGAACAGGCATTGCCTGCTTCAGAAGTAGGAACTGGTGACTTTCAGTACGTTCATAGTTGAAAAGGAATGTCTTAACTTCACAGAATCATACAGAATCACAGAGAATGTTAAGGATTGGAAGGGACCTAAAAAAATCATCCAGTGCAAACCCTTGCCAGAGCAGGAGCACATACAGTAGGTCACACAGGAACTCATCCAGGCAGTTTTGAATGTCTCCAGAGAAGGAGACTCCACAGCCCATCTGGGCAGCCCCTTCCAGTGCTCCCTCACCTCAACAGGCAAGAAGTTTTCCATTGTGTTTCTTTGTACCATTTGCCCCTTGTCCTATCATTGAACTTTTCTACCAGGCCTCACCTTGCTTTGCCAGCTGCTGGAAAATCAGAACTGAGAGCAGTGAGTTTGAGAGGCATTCATCTTCACTCTCTCTGTCTCCAGGATGAAGCCACCAACTCCCTCTCAGTTCTCTGGAAAGACTGTATTTGTGCAGCTTAGCATGAGAACACAACCAGAGCTTCTCCTCTCATTTTTCAGCCAGCAAGGATGAGCAACCACACATCAATACAGTGACAGAAATAGAGCATTTGTGAATGTTGACTGAAACATGGGCACTATGTACAACAGTTTCAATCACAGTAGAAACAATTGCCACGAAGATGTGCCATCAGCATTTGATTGACTCATCACTTTAAATTGTTTAGTAGAATTGGGCTGTTTCATGTCCAGGCAGATAGTTGAAGGGAAGAAAGATGAACCTACAGCTTTGGTATACAAAAAATAAGCAATCTGGAGAGAATGTAAGGCAATATTATAAATCAGAATATGCAGAGTATCTCTTACCAGTGCAAGAGATCCAATGAACACAAAATACCCCAGAAGAAACTTAAAAGAAAAGCCTGTTAGAGAGTAGCTAGGGAAACTGAAACTGGAAAACACACAGAAAGGAAAGAAAAATCAGGGGCATATAACTAACCTGTGGCCTCTGCAGAAGGCAAGAATTCATTTCACAGCAGGGAAGTAGCCTGTCAAACTACACCTGCACAGAGCACCAGGGAGGCAGTGGTGTTAAAGGTGGAGGAGACAGGGATACAAAAAAGGAAAAGGAGGAAAAAATAAAGGAGAAAAAAAAAAAAAGCAGGCCAGTGCATCTGATGCCACACTGGTAAAGCTGGTGGATTATGGATGTGGTCCTGAGGAAAAGAATCCCATACTTTACTTGGCTAAACTACATGTCCCAGTGAATAGCTGACTTGCCTGGTCTCCATTGCATGCATCAGCTCTCTGTGTCTGTTCAACAATTGCATGTTATAGATGATGAAGCTCAAAGAAAGGCAGTTTGATTGCACAAAGTCTTGTAAGCAGTGTTAGTTAAACCCCTTGCTGAGCCTAGCTCTCTGTCTCCAAACCCTTTGCCAGGGGGAGGATCTGTCTGTTATCTTGAGGGTGTCTCTCAAAGCTCCGTGTCTGTCAGATGCTGCGAACGCCATCGCTGAATCAGTATTTCCATGGACTGCTGCCTGGTGGGCAAGCACAAGACCACCCTGGCAAGGGATGATCTAAAAAAACCAGCAGGATACTGAGGAAATTTTCTTAGCAATAGGATTCAACTGAAAAGTTTTTGTAATCTTGGCTGAATGCATTTACAACATCCATCTCATTCTCTAGTTAGGTGGTCTGGAGGCTGGATTCCTCCTGGGAGCCAAAATAGTGAATATTTTGGGAATTCTGGCAGGCTCCACACAACTTATTCACGTTTCTTGTTTATCACAGAATGGTCAGGCTTGGAAGGGACCTCTAAAGATCATCTAGTCCCACTGGCCTGCTCAAGCAGATCCTACTTAGATAAGGTCACACAGGAACGCGTCCAGGTGGGTTTGGAAACCTCCAGAGAAGGAGCCTCTACACCCTCCCTGGGCAACCTGGCAGTGTTTCTTTGCATAATGAATGGGAAGGGGTGAAATAAACACAGCAATGTTTAAAACAATAGAAAGAGTTGGATTGAGACATTGCTGACTGACTCCCATTTAGATTTTCAGCAACCAGGCGAAATGATTGTTTTAGAAAAAATAGTGCTTTTTAGGCTGGCCATGTTACCAAGAGCTCTCTTTCTGCTTGTGGTATCACTTGGGATGGAGTAGAAGTGCTTTCCCAGGCTTAACTTGTGCCCAAGTTTGTTTTTCTGAGCTCAGAGTGCCTCTTTTCTTGCCCTCACAGCAGACAGAGAATGCCTCAGATAAGAGATCTGTTGCAGATTCAGGCTGCAGAAAACACATTTGATCAGCAACTCAAGACAAACTGTCCGTAATATTTTCCAAATGAATGGAGATGATTTGTGTCTTTTACTATGGGCAGAGAAGCGTCCAAAATGTTCAGCTTGTTTGTGGATGTGTACAAGGCACGCAAAAGGCTGCACACAATATAGCTCAGGTGCCAGTGGGCAGCAGTGTTCTGGGTACTTACAGAACAAGTGGACTTTTTTGAAGGGAGCAGCAAATGGTGTCCTTCCTGCATGTCTTTTGCTCACAACACTGCCCTCCCTCTTCCATTCAAAAAGGACAGATGTATTATGAAGTCACTGTCAGGGGTACAGGGCTCCTCTTGTCTCTTTGATGTCCAAGTGCTTGGGCTGTTGGTAAGGGTGGGACTCAAAAAATCTTTGTTTTCAATCAGTTTTCTTTAACTGAAAGGGAGTTTCAGTACTGATTCGAGAATCCTGTACACAAAACCATACACTACAGTTTTAATGCAAATCTGATAGGCTAAATTCTGTCCAGGCTTTAGGATGGTGTGCTCTCTCTGGCTTTGAGTGTGCTCTCTGCACAAATCTCCCTGAAACGTAAGCCAAATGACACCTTCTGCGTTGAGCAACTTGCATATGCATCCAGGGATTTAGCTGAGTGCATCACCACATACACACAGCGGAGTTCACGTAGCCAGGGTGGATTCTAAGTGCAGAGTTAATGGCCACTCCTTGCTGCATCTTCCTTTGCAAAGCAATGAAACTATTTCCAAAATTGCAAATGAATAATTAATATCCTGCCACCAAATTCATATTATCCTCCAAGTGCTCTGAGGAAGCCCCTGATCCTGCAAACAGTCGTACCATCGTGTAAAGCAGGTTGCAGGTTGAAAGCATTCCTTGCCATGTCAAATCATCATTAGCTTCTCAACAATATCAGAGGAATGGATAAATTTTTTTTTCCTACTTGCTTTTGCACACTGTAGGGCACTCAGATGCTCATTAACATACATGTCCCTTCCAATTTCACTTTCATTTGCACTATGTTAACAGCCACTTTTTCATCTTTGCTCAGACAAATGATGGCCTTTGCAAGTAGGAATAAAATTAGTTGCAAATGGGAACCTGTTTTAATGAGACCAAATTGTTCTTTAACTCAAAATGTGTACTATTTTTTTCTCTAAATCTCCTTTAATTCCCCCCTAGTATTAATTATATCTTGTCATAAACAGGCCTCAGAAATGCTTGCTCCTCCAGCAGAGTTCGAAAGGGAGCCTTATGCCAGAGCTCCGTATTAATAAGGTAACAAAAACAAGGGGAGACAACACAAAGAAAGCTCCTTTTGTCTAATTTTTTTCCAAAACTTCTGGCTAAAATATATGAGATCACCAGGATTTATATCAGCAAATTTGTCAGCTCCTCTGTATTTAGCTGTAACTGTGACATAAATCAAAACTGAGACTCCTTCCAAGAATGCATTATTTGTTATCGAGGCATGTGTTAGTGACTCACACGTAAGAAAGGTGCCTCTGTTATATAGCTCTTTATCAGAGAGTTTTCTTGGCTTCCATTTCTTGCTCTGCCACTGCCTCACTTCATAACCCTAGGGATTATTTCCAGTGATGTGCACATGTCTGTGTTTGTACATACATACATATGGACATCTGTAACTATAGATCCAGTCATTTGCTGCTAAGAGAAGGTTTCAAAACACTGTAAGAGGCTTAATGAAGATAACATAGAGACTCTGCTTGTTAGTATACCTTCTTTATTTAACTGTACACATCAGCCAGAGCTACCCAAGCTACATCCAGGCAGGTGGGGAGTTCCCGTCCTTGTGGCAACCCCAGTTTTTAGGTGAAGGTAGATCAGAAGCAGCAACCATCTGCCATAGGTCTCTCACTACCACCCCAAAACTACTTAGAATATCAACAAGAAGGTATTGTTTCTTCATTAACCCAGCAGTTCTTGCCCAATTAGAGAGTTTGGAGAACTCTGTGTTGTTACAGTGCCATCTGGTGATTCCCTCTCCAAGTGGGGGAAGCTCTCTCATCAGGCACTTCCAGCAGCATCATTACCATTCTGCATTACTTAGCATACTTCCTTCAGCAACTTCTCAAGCAGGATTTAGTTCTTGTTATTTTTTAAAAACTCTTTAGCATTTTAACGTGTAGGAAACTTCAACAAACAGCAATCAAAACATTTTCCAAACGTGACTTTTAATCAAGTTTATCAGTAGCAGTTTGATTTGACGAAGCGGAAGGTGAAGCTGTACTAAAGAGAGTGTTTCCTAATCATAATTCATCAGGAGCCTGATTGTGCTGGTGTTGCACCCCTGGCCAAAAGCACACACTCTTCTCTCTGCTGCCAAAAAGTGCTGTAGGGATGTTGTTAGCGCCCCATAGGCCACCTGACATTTTCAGGGTGGTAAGTGAATGCTGTCAGCTGCTGCTCCTCAGTGGAAGCCTTGTCCCTGTGTTACTTACAGGAAAATGAGTCTTGAACTGGAGTTAGAGCCACAGATGCCAAGGTAGAGGCACATAACATTCCAAATGCTGAGATTAATCCTTAACAAATTCCTCAAGTCTCTTCCATCTTTTTGGTTATCTTAGAGGAAACACAGCTCCCTCTTCTTCCATTCAGGTGTTAGCCTTTGTCTCCTCTGAAAAGCAGCAGCTCTGTCCCTCCTAAACGTCCGCCCTGCCAGTTCTCTCTCCTTTTATTCAGCTCAGTTCTAGCCTTCTGCTAATGGGGACCTGAGGCAAGAGGTGTTTCTGTTGTTTTCCCAAATCCTTCTGAAAAGTCATTTGACTTGCACTCTTTAAAGAGTCTGCAGGTGAGAGTATCCCAGCTCAGGGGGAGGAATCTCACTGTTCTGGGAAATGGCACACAGTAGAAAATACTGTTCCTACAGTTGCGATGGGTATGGACCAGAGGCCATTTTTAGAAACACATTCCCGAGAGCTAATGAAAATATATCGTATATATATGCTTCAAAAAGCGGAGAAAGAAGTCAGAAGCAAAGAAGGTGTGATATCTGCAGGCAGGGCCAACTCCAAGAAGAGTTTGCTGTTTAATTGGCCAAGTTAAACAAGATACAATTAGGGCTAACCTAGTCCCCTGGGAATCATAAAGCCTTACTTGGAAGTTTTGGGGAGATGGTGGGGAAGCAGTGGCTTGAATTGTATCTTGTTTAACTTGGCCAGTTTAATGAAACTTCTCTGACTTGGCATCTTTCATAGATGTCACACTTTGAACAGCTGACTAGCGTTTCTTTTTTTCCCCCCCCAACATAACTTTTTCTGTATATTAACTGCTCTAAATCAGACAGAAGCCATGTTTTTACAGGAGGGGAAGAGTTTCAGTTTATTATATAACCAGAGATGAATAATATTTTTAACATAATGGCTCAGGTTCTCTGCAGCTTAAATGCTGGAGAACAAAATGCTGCTCTGCCAGTCACCACCAGCCAAGAAGCTGATCGTGTAGAGACTCATTGCATACTTCTGCTCTACCCAGGAGCAAAAGCTGCTTTCCATACCTCCTGGGCTGCCAGCTGCTCAAGTCAGGCAGTAACCAAAATTACCGATGCATTCAGTTTTCCACCAGCAGGAGACTGGGACAATCCACATGTGTGGTAGAAGGTCATTGCTATGGTCATCCCGCACGTGCCTACCTGTTAGAAATGGCTGAGACAGTTAACATTGGAAAAGCAGAGCTGGGTGTCAAAATCCAAAGATATTTAGGCCAGTTGTCCAAATGCACTTCAGAGTGGCTACTTTGCCACACTGCAGATTTCTCCATGTGCCTATGCTGCTGAAGGACCATCCAGAGCTACCAGGTCTTCCGAGATGCTCTTCAGGGAGTTTTCCTGATTGAAACAGCTCCTGTTTCTATTCATAGCAACTGCATGTGTTAGGGGAGATGTGGTCTGAAGAGCTTAAGCAGTGAGGGGAAATGGAAGCATAAGACTTTTGGCTAACCTTTTCCTAGGGCAACATCTTCACCATTTTAGACCAGAAAACTGTTTGTCAGGGAAGACTTTGAGCACAACTGATCCTGCCTTGGGGCAGGGCTCTGGATGAGGGTCTCTTGAGCATTGTGAAACTGTGGTTTTAAGATTTCTGGATAGAAGGATTTTTGACTTGGGACTTTGGTTGGATTGTTTTTTTTTTTTTTTGTCCAATCTTCCCTTTCAAAGGAAAACTTTGATAAATTCATTCTTTCTTTGTAAGGAAATTAACAAAACTGTTTATAGTGCTGTTTTATAAGTGAATAACAAATCTCATTGCAAGACCAGGGATTGAGTTGATCAGTTCCTCATGCCAGACACCTGGTTTGGGTCCTTTAAGTCTTAGGGCGTCATTTAAGGCTATAGCTAAGCTGAACTAATCACCTCAGAGCTGCTCCAAGGGGCAATGTTATTCTTTGCTTACCTCTCTTGTCCCTGGCTACTCATCCCCTCCCATCTGGCTCTGTGTGAACCAGCACTGAGCCACCTCAGAGGGCTGAACCACCACCAAGTGCCTCTCTTCTTCCAGCATAGCTTTCTCCCAGCTGAGACCCTTAAACCAGCTCACCACGAGGTCAAAATAAAGAAGAGCCAGCAGCCTGCAGACATAAGCAGAAAGGGAAATGCAACTCTATGGAGTGCTGTAACAAAAAAACCACAGAGTGCTTTGTTAAATATGTTGGATAAATTGATGCCTTGACTGTTTGTCAAAGGTCTCAGTCCTTCAGGGCATAAAGCAAAGCTGGGCTGTCTCTCCCCTGGCCTCACTGAATGCCCATCCATTTATTCCTGGCTGTGGCACAAGCCACAGGGCAGACACAGTTGGGGATCAAAAAAAAAAGTGGCACGTTTGTTCTCCTCTCAATATGAGGTTTTTTTGTAACATGCGGCACGTCGGTCACGTGAGACAAACAGCCAAAGGTGAAAGAACTTACAAGTGCTGTTGATGGAACTGCCTTTATAAAAACAGAGTGTCTGTGGAGTTCTCATTTTCCTCATCTTTTTTTTCCTTCCTTGGGGGAGACGGGGAAGGAGTAGAAGAAATTTTAAATATAAAGCTGTGGAGATTGTGAAATTTTGGACTCAGAAGTGTTTTGGAAGTTAACTCCCACCATGGTAAATTGGCTACGTGATGCACAGGGAGTATTTGCTCTTATTTCCTTGGGTTTTGATGGACAGATATTGTTTTGGGTAGATTTGTCATTCATTCCCAACAGTCTTCCTAGAGGGAATATTTGTGGGCAGACGTGTTGCAATGAAAATGAAAGGCCAGAGTGCTTGTAATATGTGTATACAACACACACCTCTCTGCCAAGCCTCCTCCTAAAACAGGCCTTCACGCAATTCTCCTAGACAGGTCTAGATAATTCAAGACAGTATTTTGCTACCATCCTTATTCTCAGGAAGGGGAGCATTCAGCAGCAGGCACCGTTTTTGTCATGCTCCAAGCTGCAGCTCCCAGGTCCTTCTATTGTTCCTCTTGTCAGTAGCAAACTTTGGGACCTGTCTTAGAAAGGAGAAGAAAAGCACCCAGCTGAAAGCTCCTGCTTGGAGCTCGGCAAGCGGGGAGGGTGGGGAGGAGAAGGATTTGAATTGCCTAGTGCTGTTTATCTCTGCTTTTTCTTTTCCTTTTTGTTCTTCTGGTTCAGTGTAGCATGAAGCAGGGATGAAGGGAGAGGAGATGGGAAAGCAGCGGAGGGTTGTGGGGGTCAGTAAGGCTTCATCCTTCCAGAGCACCATTCCCGCCCGCTCCGGAAGGGCCTTAACTCAGCGGCATCCCCCCCCCCCCCCCAGCCCCGGATCAATTTGACTAATCTGTTTTATCTCGCTATCTAATCTATCTGTTTCTGCTGAGCTATCCATCTGCCTCGTGGTATTGATCCCAACTGTTTCGTAATTGTATTTATAAAATGCCCTTTCACCCTCTGGGGAGTGGGGAGGTTTGTGTAAGGGGAGATGCAGGGGTAAGGAGTGGGAATCGCACACTCCTCTGCTCCTGATGGAAAAAGGCACCAGCACCTCTTACAAGCCCACCACGCCTCTGTTTCTTCCTCCTCGTGCCAGCCCTTCCTCATCCCCCCATAGATTCCAAGGGCCGGAGATGAACAGGTACAGAGGCCGGGGGAGTGCAGGGCAGTGTGTGGTGGTGGAGGGATGGATGACTGCCAGGAGCAAAGCCGTTTGCAGGAAACAGAGTGGTGTCTATCTCCAGCCTGTTGCAGGAGAGCTTGTGAAATACATTTCTTTCCAACAGTTATCTAAAGCAGGTTGCCAGATCATCTCAGGGGAAAATAAAGGGTGAGGGAAGAAAGTAGTATATTTGTAATTTGGAAGGAAAAGGCTTTTTTATCCCCACACAAAGTGGAATTTAATTTAGAGATGAGAAAGGACAACTTCTAAGCATAAACAGATCCTTAGAGATGCTCACGAATGGCCTCTGGATAAATGTCTGCCTCTTCCTGACTCCTGACTTTTGTCTGCCAGGACAAATACTCACTGGTTTGCCATGGTCGTTTCTGTTTGTCCCTGTTTAGGCAAGAACTCTTTCTCTGTGTGGGGCTGAGCATTTTCTCAGCTGCATCTTGTTTAAAACTCAAGACCTAATTTAGTCCTAAATTTACCTACATTGGCCTCCACACTTTAATCATAGAAAACACTATATACCAGTAAAGCTCCCTGCGTGATGAATGTGCGTGTGTGTCCATGTGTCTATCTTCTCCTCATTTTCCATCTCTGGAACATATCACATCTCACCTGTGAGATGTATGGGGAGAGTAAAGGACAGCAGGGTCACGCTGGTCTCTGTTTACAGACTTCCTTCCAACGTCTTCTTAAGCAGGAAGTGGTTTGTGATTAGTCTCATTTTTTATATCAGTAAAATGCTTTTATCGTGTATTTATTGTGCATGAATAATCAACTTAACTGTGGAGACCTATCAGTTCTGCTCAGTGGTACTTCCTCATCCAAAGCACATTAACTTCTGAACTGCATGCAGTTGGATACGTGGATAGACATCAGGATTGCAGGGAACGCCAGAGGCATCAGTGGGCAAAACCAAAATGGTTTGGAGCACAGGGATGCAAGAGCACCAGGCTGCCTCGTGCAACAAAGCACGTTTACCACCCTCTGCAGTTGCTTGCTCACTAGCAGAAGAGAAGGTTTAATTTGCTGTGTTATGAAATAGCCTTTGAATCTAGGCTGCAGCCAGGCAGCGTCTGCAAGAGACTCTGCTGAGCAATATAACTGCTAACTTGGGATCTGAAATATCTTCATTATTGCAGTAAGGGACTCTGAGCAAGCTACAAACACTTTAATTGACTATAACACCTGAAAGCCCCTTTCAAATGCTGGCAGCCCACTTTATCATGGAAAGATTATACACCTCTGCTCTTGGCAGAGACAGACCTTCTGGCTACAGATGAGGAGGCTGGTACTGAAGGGGCATCTCCAGCCCCATGGAAGAGGGTCACATCTCTACATATCTTTATGGCTTGGTTCATCCTCAGTTGTCTGCCTTTCATTAGCAAGGGTAAAAGTAAGATTGCATTTGAAAACATTATGAAAACGTGCTAGTTGTCTAAAACTGGCATTTATCATGCAGTTTCATAAAGTTTTATATTGACAGTGCGACACTTTAAAGGGCCCTTTCTGATTAACAAGGCTCAGAATTGCTCCCCTGGTTACGTTTTAAGAGAGAGAATAAAACGCTATGGATCTTGAAACAGCTGAAATCGTAATTTCCCAATATTATCAGGACAAAGTGGAGGCTGTGATCAGCAGACCCACATCAGCTTCCCCTGGTGACTCAGCAGAGGCTGACAGTTCCTCGGCAGGTATAACCAGCGGGATGGGACCACAGCCAAATTACACTTTGGCTGTTCCTGCTCTTGTGTGAACCACAGGGACCGTAGCAAGGCCAGGCCCCTGCCTGAGCCATGTCTTGCGTGCTTACACTCGCACCACCTTTGCTGTCTCCAAGAAGTTCAGCAACCTCCATAAGGTAGGAGTTGGTGTTTGCATTCCTGCACCCACAGGCATCTGTGCTTTTTATTCTCATTCAGTTCTTGCTGTCTCTCTAGGCAAAATCAGATCAGATGTGCTGTGTTTTGACCAAAGACCTCCCCTTGCCCCATATTCTGGCAGTTCACCCACAAACAGCAACATGAGACCCTCAGGACACCTGAGCAAAGCTCAAGCTCTCCAAACAGCGGTGTAACAGTGAAACAATACATTTACTAGCTAAGTGCAAGAGCAGATACAGGCAAAAAGCCTCATTAGGTGGGCTGGGCAATGGTGTTGGTGACAGGGACACTGGGCTCTTGTCAGAGCTGCTTCTACAAGTGTAACGTGATGTGCAAGCATGTTGTGGAAAAAGTGATTATTTCTGGTTTTGTTTGAGGTAGATGGGCTTCCTTTATCCAAATCAGAAATTCTTCTCTGTGCCACACGTAATAAAACCTGTCAGGAACATTGTGAGTCTTCTGATTGTCACAGCCATTCCTTTTACCCGCAGCTCGAATTGCTGGGCTTTTTTTGCTGTTCTGCCTGACGTTTGTTTTATTGGTTTGGTTCACCTGACCAGCATCAGCACGTTCCTTAGGGACTAGCAGCATATCATCAGGTGGTGGTGGCTCACCTGGAGGAAGGCTTTGGGAGCAGAGCGCTGAAATACATAGAGCAGCGCCTGCTCTTTTACTTAGGCAATAAATCTGTTGCTTTATTATTGCTGTTGGGAAGCTCGGAGCCAACTTCTTTGCTGCCAAAACATTGACTTTGGTGGAATTCAGCCAGCGGAGAGGTTTAGTTTCCTGTTTTTGTTCCAATCCGAAGAGTGTGCTCAGCTCTGTTGTTGTTGTTTTGCTTTTTAGCTGTTTTAATTTAAAGTAATTACGTGTTGTGGGTTGGTTGGGGTTTGTTTTTTTTTTTTTTCAGTAATTTCTCTTTCATGCATCACGCTGTTTTGTCGCAGTCAGAAACAAACAAAAAGAGATGCTGTTGCTACACATCCTCTCCTTTGTTCAGGAGTTGTGAAACTCAAGGTCTCATCCAAAGACAAGGCTCAGCCCGGCCCGAGCACGGCTTGGCGTGACCCACTGCCCAGGTGTCATCCTCCTGAGTGCCTTCAGCCCAGAGACCTGGGGATGAGTCTGCAAATGGGTCTCTCAGGAGACTCTGGCCACTCAGATGGGGTTTCTACTAACACAGCAGCTCCCCAGTGATCTTTCTCTTGGCTTCTCAAGGAGTGGCTTAAATGTAACTTGTGACTTGTCCAGGCAGGTCCCCTGTCTTGGGTGCCTGGCAATAAGATACTAAATTGTTTGCTCTGAGGGCTTGTATTAACTCTTTCTCTCTCTCTCTCTGTATTAGGGCTGGCACCAGAGGGCTTCAGCCTAGTTGGGACCTGTAGCTGTTCCTCCCGTGTAAATGTTATTTATACAGTGCAATTTAGCTGAGGTTTAATGTAAACTGCTGCCAGCACTGGGGTAGGTAACAAAGTGAAAGGATGTGTTGGGAGGCGTTTTGAAGAACCAAAAGCACAGGGTTCTAAACGCCTGTTAAACATAAGAGACAGCTTTCTGGGAGAGGTGAAGCAATCCAAGTAGCAAACTAAGAAGTAGGTCTCTCCTGAGCAAACTAATTAAAACACAGGTGCAAGCCAGAGCCGGGAGTATGACCATCTTGTCTTGTCTTGTCTTGCTAGTTCCTGGCTAGTAGCAATGCTATGGGCTCCCTTCTCTCTAGTGCTTGTGGAATGGGCTTAGAAGGAACAACTTGCTGTGTTTCAGCAGGCCAAAATCAACGTAGGCAACACTCTGTCCATTTATGTCAGAGAAAGACTAAAGGCAAACACACATAAACATCACACCCTGCTATTTGTACTTGCATCATACTCAGGGCTGGATTCCTCTGAGGCTTTCCCCTTTCTTCCCCCTACAGAAAGGAATCAAAGGAGCAGGCTCTGCCCCTGCAGAGGCCCTGAGCACCAGCTAAACTGCTGAGCTTCTCCATCTTGCCATCTTTTGGAACAAGCAAACAGCTGGAATTCCATGACACAAGCTGCATGAACTTTTGGAGTATGTTTTCACTGGTGCAGCATTGATTTTCCTAGGATCAATAGAAATATTACTTTAGCTTGCAACTGCTAACGATATCAACATAAACTTAATTTATAGTGACGATCACAGCCCTAGTGCTGTGCTGCTGCCAACCCTCAAAACTGATGCTTTGAGACATCTTGTAAACCCAGCCATTAGCAATCAAGTAAATGCTCCCATTACACATTACTGATACTGGCTAAAGAACTTTTTAATTGACTTCTTGCCGTTGATGGCAGTTGGTGCAGGCTGTGTCCTTCAATTCAGGATCCTTTTTCATGTTTCCTATCTGAAACTGCTTCAATAGCTGCCAGTCTTATCGTTTATAATGTAACATTGCAGGCTTGAAATTGACAACGCTGAGGTTGTTTCACTTGGGAAGAAGGTGAACGAGGGCTCAAGGTAAAAGTCTCTCAAAGAACAAACGGCATAGAAAAAGCTGAATGATAGCATCTCTTCCCCATCTGCTGAAATAAAAATGCTGAAATAGTCTCTGGAATCAAAAGGTGGTAAATTCAAAAGTGATAGATGGGGTTTTCCATCTATATGAAAGCTTGGTTACCAGAGAAAATCACTAAGGCCAAGAATTCAGCAGCTTTCAGATAGGGATTGCACATCTGTATGCAAAAGCCTATCAAGAGAGGTCACACTAAAAGCTAAGGTTTCCAAGGAAGGTATATAAAGCTTTAGGGTCCCATGCTTTAAACTGCTCTCTAACAAGCCAGAGTTAGGATGACATCTTCATAAATCCTGGATTAGAAAATAAGAGTTTCCTTCTTCCTTTCCACTGAAGCATCTAACAACAGCCATAAGGAGAATAATAAAAACCATCAAATTGGTTTCAGTCTCAGAGTTTCCAAGTTTGAGAAAAGGTATTGGAATTTGAGATGCTGCACTGTTGAATGAAATCTAAGAAAACCTTTTTGTGTGGGGGATTTCCAGTGCCCCTGTCTGCAAAGAAACTCCCAGGGGTATCAATGAAACAGGGTTCTTCAGTTGCACTGATAATGTGGCAGTGAGCCAAAAGGCAAATTATTAATATGCTCGGGATCTGAAGGTTAGGGGCACAGTAAAACAGCATTTAGGCTACTGTGGTTTGCAGGGAGCGCTGAGGAGTGAATAGAGCAGAGGAAATATCGCACTAAATGAGGCAAACAGCAAGATTGCTGGAGTTTTAGTCCGCAAATAAATCACAGTGACAAAGTTTCACACTTTTGAGCAGCACTCGGAGGGTAAAGTGCCTGTGTAGTTGTGCATCAAGCTGATGGAGCTTTTGGTTTCTTTTTAATGGTAGATATTTATATACGTTTATTATTTATAGATGTGTATGTTGCTTATCTAGAAGATGTCTATACATGTTTACATATACATAAATATCTATATTAGTTATGTATATCTATAGTTTATATGGCATCACTTATATGATGCACAGTCACCACATCAAAAGGTAACTTACTCTGCATAGATCAGAGGTTTGAATGACATTTAAATACATGTCTTTGAAAGCACAGAATATCCTAGCTGAGTCACATCCACAACTTGTCAATACATGAGATGTTTTTCAAAGGACAAATCTCCAGTTGAGCCAGTGAGCTTAAGGTCAACAGGCTTTGATAATTGCAGGGGACATTTCTAAGTCTTGTGTGGCTCTGAAGTAGCGGAGCAGAGGTAGGTAACATCTTCCTCTGAGGATCCCCCACCAGCCAGGACTCAGCTTTCCCTTTTATAAAGGGATGTTATAAAATGTACCCTTATAAAAGAAACAATGAGTATTAAAGGAGCCCTCTCAGATTATCAGAAATCCTGATTCCCCGCTAAGATTTCTTTCACCAGCTTATAGAGCATTTATTGGTCTATATTGAGTTTTGTAGAAGGCTCTGCTAGCCATGGTTTCATCTAGATCTGAGGCTGCAGGTGAACTGAGTAGTGTATCCAGGTGAAGCTGTTCGCTCCGCATGGTTTTGTCTGCATCCCCGTCACACAGAGAAGTCTGTGAGCTGAATGGCAGCTTGATCTCGAGACGATTCTGTTTTGGCAGATTTTCAGAAACAGTTCCCGTGTTTTGCCTACCTGATTTTCCATCTGTTGGATTTGGTGACATTTGTTAGTGTGCAGCTGGGGGAAGCGAAAAGAAAGCGCAGGCGACAAGCATACGTACTGTTCTTGGGTGGCTGCGTGTGTGCTGCAGATGCAAGCCCTCCAGAAGTGGTTCATCCCAGCCTCACTGACTGGGACCCTGCAGTATGTGAGCTTGTGGCTAGCTTTTTACTTAGGATTTACTCCCAATTTGATTGTACTTGTACTGACATTCAGCTAGTGTCCTGTGCTTGGCTTTAGAGTTGAAGACTGCTGCAGTGGAGAGGATAGACACACAAACACAATCCTGTTCTGCATAGCAGGATAAACTTTATGCTTCAATTATCTGATTGTCCCAGATTCTGTCACCTGTTGGTTTTTTAGGTGTAAATACCCGCTGTTGGCAAGCAAAAATAAAAGCCCAAAGTTCAAACAAGAAGGGAGTAATCATTGTAATGAATCATAGTAAGCAAAGCAGGGGTTTTAACTCCCTCCCAGGATGTTTAGCAATGTTCAACAGCCCACCCATTTAATGGCTTAAGATGTTTGCCATTATAGTGAATTTCCTGTTCTGCAGACGTAAATCTGTGCTTGCGTGCAAAGCAACGAGGTTAAGTAGCTCTTGAGATCATGTTGCATTAAGCATAAGCAAGTGGATCAGAAGTATCATGCATGCAAAGGCTAAGATAATAGCCGTGAGAAGAAAACACTGTTTGTAAATCAGATCCCAGGGATCTTCCTAGCACCTGGCCCACAAACTTGTGCAAATAACAGTGCTGGCTGTATCGGATAAGCATGAAAGGGATCCAGCACTCATCTTTTTCATCACCTTGGTGTTCCTTGATCAGTCTAACGACCTCTCTAAAAGCTACAGCTATAAAACTGTGTCACATCCCTTGGTTGTGCTTAGCCATTGGATAAGAAAGTGTAATGGACATAAACATCCCTCCTGCTAGGCAGCCACTTCAGAGTAATTTAGGCTACAGATTTACTCTGTGCAACTGTGTGATTAAATTATGAGTGAGACATTCTGTTGTGGGGAAAGAAAAGAAAAAAAGAGCAGCACCCTCAAGGCTTTAAGCTGATACATTCACCATAGAAACACCAAAGAGAGATAAATATTTGTTTCATTAAAACTAAGGCTGTTTTTCACCATGACATAACCTTAAAACGGAGGAACTCGCTCGTTAAAACAGAACAATTTGAGAACAGTTAGTTCCACAGCATGGTGCACCTCACAATATTATGCCAAATTATAGGTTAAGAAACGTTGCAAGTGAAATGGCTTAAAAAGCTTTAGCATAAAGATTAATTCCTGACTTTCCTGGTCTTCGCTCAGAAGCTCTGAAAGGTTGCAGCTGAGTCAAACAAAGCCCTTAGATGTGGGATAATGCAGATGGAATGCGATTGCTAAGGTAGTGTCACAAGAAGATATCATCCTCAAACTGCCTGCTTCTTTTCTTCCTTTTAATAGACTACAAAACCTCAACTGAGCTGCAATTTAATTAATCAGGGAATTGTAAAGAGAGATTTAGAAGAGTCCAGTGGACTTGCAGCCCAGTGTGAAAGAAGTATCCCTAATATTCATAAGGAAACACTGAAAGTAGAGCCTACAAACTGCAAAGCCTTCCTCTTCTCATCCAACAGTGACCCCCCATGCATGCTGAATCTGGAGGAACAGAGCAGGTTCTCATATGGCTTTCAGGGGAATGAGTGCAGTGCTGTTCAGGTATTAAATGAGCCGTGGCACAATTTAACCAATCCATAAGGGATTTTCATGGGAGAAGATCTGAGAGC
Source organism: Urocolius indicus (assembly GCA_013401255.1). Classification (NCBI taxonomy): domain Eukaryota; kingdom Metazoa; phylum Chordata; class Aves; order Coliiformes; family Coliidae; genus Urocolius; species Urocolius indicus. Next base: position 150,249 of record WBNH01006081.1, on the reverse strand, counting down.
CGTGGGATGGTGTCTTTGATGACTCAAAGACATCAGGAGTGGCATTCACTGGGGTCACTCACGCAGCCTCACCAGACCGGTGAGTTTGTGAGTCAGAGGTCAGCTAGGTTGACTGTTCCTCCTTCTCTCCCACTGTTCTTATTGACCTGAAGTTCCTCTCAGTAATAAAGAGACTGGAAATGAGCTGAGGGTCATTAGCACTCGGTGATCTGTCAGCTCTTGAGACCCCTCCATCAGTGAGTGGCCTGCAGACCATGACATGGAACTTAAAAAGGAACTAGAGGCAAAGGAAGCCAAAGCTTTCTTTATGCAAAAAAAAAAAAAAAAAAAAAAAAAACCCCAAGCCACGTTACACCACTTTCAAGAAATCAGTTTAACATGGATCTAGTTTAACCAGTACAAACATCTTAATTAGCTGCACGTAAACCAAATTAATCCTTCGCTTAAATCAGTTTATAGTGATTTATCAATGCAAGCTAAAAACAGTGCACGTAGGGATTACACTGGTTTAAATGTCTGCATTAGAGGTATGCACTGATTTAATTAGATTGATTTTAAATGGATTTGATTATGTAAATGCAACTTTTGGTAATTTCATTGGCTTATCGATATGGTAGTTAATTAAGCAGGAAAGATACGTGGAAAGAAAGATAGATCTTGTTTTAGATTAAAGAGGCATTCATGAATAATTTATTCTGTTTATTCTGTTTATAGACCCTTGATAAAAATCCTGACTATTTTGATTTTACATCCCCTGTCCTTTAGCAATTGAATGGAATCGTTTTCATGCCAATTAGATGTGTTATACCAATATTAAGAGGAGGCCTTGTGTTTTTTATATCCAGGTAGCTAATTTGATACAGCTATCACAATATAAATACATAGAGGTGACAAACACAAGTAGTCAAGGTCAGCCTGAGTGTAGATAAAAGATTGCCATTGTTCTGAGAAGCTCACAGTATGAGTACAGGATGAGATGGGTACAGGCAGATGTGAGAGCCCACACAAACCGTTGCACGGTTTTGGTCAACGTAGGAGGCAGAGATCTCAACTGTGATCTCTTACTGGGATTTGTTGTGATAAGGAAGAGTTATAAAGATTAGAAAGGGGCTAGTGAGGTGGCTGTGTATTTTATTGGAGAAGGAGTGTGGGTTTGAAAATTGATGGCCTTTGGTACAGAGCATGAGACATTACTGCAAGGATAGTCAACTGGAATGTATAAGACAGCCAGCCCATATTCTGTGCAATAGGGAACTAGAAACAGCACAGGAAAAACAGATGGGATCAAAATAATGGACAAGGACCTCTGGCTTTCTAGGAACATCCTAGGTGAGCAAGAGTAAGGAGGCCAGACAAAAGGATGTTGCAGGAGAATTTCAGCAGGATGGCATGACACAGACACCATGCAAAGATAACATGCGTGTGCTTTGGCAGGAAACAAGAGTATAAAGGGAGATGTATGCTGAGCACAGTGCCCAGATAGCAGCACACAGGTCTGAGTAGAGGCTGACACAGCAATGTCAAAAGACTGAAGGAACTCCATTGTTTAATGAGTGACGTTTATAATGATAGCTGAGAGAGGTGTGAGAGGCAGGGTGGCTATGGCTGTGATGTTGGCAGACGGGGACAGGAGATACTGACCTGTGAATTGTCCTCAAGTGTGTGATTTATGGATGGCTTATGCTTCAAGGAGGCTCAAGGTGGAGCAGTGCCCTGAGCTTTGCCTAAGACAAGGTAATTAGAAGCTCTGGCAAGAAAGATTTCTCTTGAGTGCAAGGCAGGAGAGTGTCCAAGATGCAAATGAGAGGAAAATAGATCCAGACAGTGTTTGACTGGATGTATAGGTGGATGTATTTGGAAAGGGAAGGAGAGAAGGAGAGAGGCAAGAGCAGTCAAGAATCAGGGTTCTCCCTAAAGTGGGGTTACTGGATTTCTTTCTGCAAGGAGAGAAAAGAGCCGGGAAAGAGCGAGAAGATGGTATTTGGAGATGGCAGGCAGCTGCGGGATGTGAGGTGGTAGGTCTAGACTTGATGCAATTGAGGAGGAAGGCATGGAGAGATACAGTGAATTTGCAGTGGCAGGAGGGAAGGGGAAGGTCTGAGAAGCACTTGGCAGGTTTGTGAGAACTGATGGTTGCTCAGGGCAGGAGGGGGCTCTGCCAAAATGAGGGCTGGCTGGCATGTGGGAAAGTCTGCAAGGAAGGCAATTGCAAATTTGAAGCTGATGTCCGTGGCCATGGATCTTTCCTTTCCCCTTCCTGCATGGAGATGCTAACCCAGTGTGATTAAATTAGTTCAGATTTTCTTGATTTGGAGGCAGTTTCCTCTTCCTCAGCAACAGTATGCACAGTCATCTTTCTAGTTACAGCAGGAGGGCTGTCACACTCTGCAGGCATGGAGCTTGCACTCTTTTAAAACACAACGGTGCTTTAGGATCAAAGCTTGCAAGGGTCCTTTTTAATTAGTATCACTTTATAGTTTGATGGCTTGCCTCTACACCTCTAGCTTTAGCCAGTTGCATATAAACACCTTGGAAACCTTGAATTAGTCTCAAACATGATGATTCTGTGAAACAAAAGGTCTGAGAGGTGTGAACTGCTTTATGGGCTCCCAGGAGTGGCAGAGCCTGAGACTTAAAATGGCAATTTAAAAGTGAGTGTTGGTATTGGTCAAAGCTCATCTTGTTAACTGAAGATTGCACTTAGATCATGTGCCCCACAGCTTCATGCTTCCATCCCAGGAGGTAAAGCTCCACATTTTAATAGCTCCAGCCCAGCTGTCATAACCTCCATCCTCTCCTCCCAGCTGCTCCCGCACTGAAAACGGGGTGACAGCAGAGACCAGCACCAAGCACCAGTGTGGGATGAGCATTTAAACGGTTGCATTTCACAGGCCAAAGCTGCATGGGGGCATGGGAGTTGCCCTGGAGCTCTAGAGGAGCTGCATGGGGTGGCCCTGGCTGCTACTGCCTCCCTGCACTGGGGGACCCGTGATGGGGCAGAACAGCATCACTTGCTGCCAAGCCTTGGGTGGCAGCAGCTTCTTGTTTGTTTTCAACGAGAGTTTAATTTTCCTTCTTTACTGTGCTTTCCTCCTCGTGTTGAGATGCTGATTTTTCACATGTGCCTCTGTTAAGGCTATATTTAGGACTTGTTTTCTAATTTGGCACTGCTTAGCCTCTCTCAAGTGGATTTCCCTGGGTTCTTCCTCTTTATTTTAAGCGTGTGATACCTTTAAACGTGTAAATATCTACCCTAATTGGAATGCCTAAACAGTCACTTCCCAAACTGCCAACATGTTAAAATCTGTTGATATGTGCAATCTCGAAGTTACCATGACGACCACCTCCATCGCCAGGGAGACACACCACATCCCCTTCAGCTTCTGGAGGACATCCCTTGGACTTCAACTTTAAGGACAACGGGGTCTTTTTCCAGCTCCTGGGTCCCAGCAGCCACTTGCTGGGCTATAGTTATGTCCTGCTGCTGAAGGGGAAGAGGAGGGAGCCCTCGTTTGCTCCCAGGCTGGGAACAGTGTTCACATGCCCAATTCCAATTAGGGAATTACCATTCATTGCTCTGGCTGGGGCAGGATGCAAGTGGGAGTCTCATGGCATAATACCTGAATTTTGGTCACAAATGGATGGGAACCATCTGAAATAAGGAAGAAGGTCAATTCCTGTGTGTTAGTGGGTGCTGCACAAAGGCTCTGTGCAGTGGGGAGAGTCTCTAATTGCTGCCTGGGAGCTGCTGTGTCCGTCACTACTGCTGCTGCCAGGGTGGCTGCAAGGAGTCACAGGGTACCCCCTCACCATGGCTCGTCCACCTCCAGTCAGAAAGGGTGATCCTCTGGAAAATCTGAGTGCATTGTGGAAGAGACACTGTTAATAAATACCTCTCCATAAGAAATGGCAATCACCTTTGTATCCTTCAGTTTGTTCTCCAAGGCAGCTCCTTCTAGAGCAACTTCCACAAGCTTTTTCTCAGTTTGTCACACAGACCTATAGTTATATACTGCAATCAGGCTGTGCGTGTGGGGTTTGTATTCCTTCCTCCTTTTGTGTTAAAGCATTATGTGAGGAAGGTGATGTTTGCAGTTCCTTTTTTGACATCCTTTTGTCCTTCTTTTATCTCAGGGTTCCAGTCCCCAAAGGATCCAGAACTCTATTGCAAGAAAACATTTGGAAAGCGGCTCGAGCACGTGCTGAGAGTTTCCTGGGCTGAGGCTTCCATTGAAAACACGCAAGACTGGACTCACAGAGCTGACATCCACAGTTTGCCACAGCTTCCTGGGTATGAGAATTTGTTTTCATTTTACAGTTGAACAAAGTCCAAGAACAGCAACTTGGCTGTGTGGAAAGGTTTGCCTTTTGTCTTGTTGCTTCTGTGAAACTTGTCTGGGCTTTCCATAGAGAGTGAGCGGTTTTTTTATGGTTACAGTGTCCAACATCAGGCAGAACACATAAAAACTTTGTGCTTTTAATAGCTCTGACAATTGCAAACCATTTAATAATTAAGTTTACTTTAATAATTAATATTTATTTCTATATACACGTATGTTTATGTATATAAATGACCTCACATCTTCACAGATACAGTATCAGTCATGATGAAAGCAAAGAGTGCAACAGGCACTCGTTGCTCCTGTTTAATATCCTCTCCAGATCTGTTTTACTAACATCAGAGCTCAAAAGTCACGTTGAAAAGCCTCCCTGCAAAACTATGCTTTTGTTCAACAATCATCAGTACTTGCTTAGCAAAGAAATAACAGGCTGGTTTTACAGTTTGGGCTTTAGTTCTGCTATTGAAAACGAAAACCAAACAAGTCGCACTTTGAACTTTTCGGGTTTGCATGAGTCAGGTTTAACTCTGCATGAGTGAGGGGTTAGAAATGTCAAGTGTTACATTCTCGTGAACAAAAGCGACTCCAGCCACGAGCTGTTTGCTCTTGTTCATTATGGGCAGCTCCTGATAAAATGTTAGGGTGAGAGTGAGCCGGAGTACAACTCAACCAGAGGATTGCAACCCCTCAGCAATCCAGGAAATGTTTTTTTCATGCTTCCTACGCCAGTGCATTTCTGTTACTCTGCTATATGTGATGTTTACTATGCCAAAACTCAACAGTGCTCTGTAATAATTATTATGGCAAGTTCTTGACAAATCATCTGTCTTTAACTATGTTCCCATCAATACACAGTGGCAGCATGTAAGGAGGAGTGTGTGAGCACTGTCTCTCGCACTCTGATCAGCTCTGATCTGCCTTTTGACTCCAGCAGGAAGGGATAAATCTGTGCTGGATTTCAAAGCCTCTTCTCAGCTGCTGTGAAAGCATTGGTTAAGGTTCATGGGAAAATACAGCTTTTTTCTTCCTGGAATGATAGGTTGGCCATTTTATCCCTTCTTTCAGTAGTCTCAGCTGCCTTCATGTTAGCAAGCTCTCTCTTGCCCTGTTGCTGTTGATGGTTTATGAGAGATCTGTCTTGTCAGGTCCTGTAGCCTTAATAAGCATTGCCTCAAAATTTTGTTCTAAATTTGATCAAAATTCACTAAAGATGCCACTTCTGTTGGGAAATGTTGTGCACTGTTTTCCTAAGGGAATCTCAAACATTCCTGCTGCCCCTGGGATCAGGAGGTGCTTCCAGAGTAGCAGATATGCCATAGGGACAGGACATAGGCTGTGTGCTTTATTCCCCTCTACTCCCAAATAGCTGTTTTTATTTTCCTCAGGGTCAGGCCTGCAGTTCCTGGCTGTTGCAAATCAGGGTAGTTTGGAAGTCTTTAAGCTAATGAAAGGGGGAAAAAAAAATCATTTGTAATTCAATTACAGAAGAAAGGGATGAAAAGAAGAATGATGTTTCCTGCCCCCTTCACTAGGCATGATAATTTAAACTACACTTCTAATCCTCCATGTTTGAGTAAATGATCTGCATGAGCTCAACATGCTGCTGACTCTTCCCTGTTCCAATTAGTTTATTGCCTGCACAGCCACGTAAAACATCCCCCCTCTTAAATGAATGTCTCTGTTTTAGAAGGGGCTGTTCTTTGTCCCTTCTGTTCTGTCTTGATCTGACTGACATAGGCTGCCTGGGGAGAGGAAACTTTACTGCCAGCTGCCTGGCTTTTATGAACAGACGGATAGGTGGCTTCTCCAGTCCTAGAGTCTTCTCCCTGATCTCCATGGCTAAGTCCAAGGAAGCTTATAGACAGTTGGATTTGCCTACCCATTACCAGCCATCCATCATGAATTAAGGCAGGAAAGTTTATTTTCTATTCTAGCCCTGTTACTTCCCTGAAGACTTTTACTGAGGGGAAATGAAGCATGTTTTTGGTTTTTTTTTCTTCTATGAATACAAATTTCAAACTATAAAAGGGGAAGACAATCTCCTGCAAACCCCTGGGGATGTGTGTCAGATGCTGTGCATCCTTTTCAGTCCTGTGTGGGTGCCATGACCCTGGGGTCCCTGCAGTCCCAGCTCAGCTCAAACCTGGCACAGACCTTTTGGGCAGAGCTGTACTCGTGCCAGGCTCCCACACGAATGTAAAGCTGCCACAAGCCAACATGTGGGCACATGACGAGCCATGAAGTTCTGTGTGATTTTAGGCAACCTGAGACTCAGCTCTGCTTTTCTTCTCCTGCCCTTTGGGCATCTCCTCCCACCTGTTTGAGCTCTGAGTTCTCCAAGGCAAGGGCTCCTATCCTGAGCATACAGAGGGCTGTGCACAGAGATGCCTCAATACCACAAGTTAAAATGCTTGCAGTGGAGGAGCATCTGCAAGCCTAGTCAGAAAGAATACTGCTTGTTTTCCTCTGAAAGAAACCAAACCCGACACAACAAACCCAACATCAAAGCATTTTAATAGTGTTTAAGTAATGCTTTTTTAAATGCAGAGATACTTGTTTTCTCACTCACTTGTAACAAAACCTATTACATGTACGACAGTGCAATCCATCATAAAGGCAATGAAACATGTAAGGTGGGAGGAGGAACTCACGACGTGTTTTTAATAGACGTTTCTTCCCTTCCCCCTCCAAACCAAATGTATTTGTTATGACTTTTACTTAAAATGGGGAAAGGAGAGAAGGAGGGCAGTATGTTCTGGATGCATTGGAGAAGAAGGAAGATTTGTTTTGTTTTATTTTAGTAGCTCCAGGCTGCCTTTGAGTAACTGAGTGTCACAGTCCCGGTGCATCTCTAATTATTAATAAGATCAACTGCCCCTGAATTTTCTTTTACAAACTAATTTAGATATGTCAAGGCTGCAATTATTTTGAGAAAGATCTGACTCTCAGCTTATTCATCTTTCCTCCTACTCCCTGAGAAAATAAAACTGTCAGCTTAAATGCCCTTTGAAGTCTGTTTTAGGCACTTGATTGAAAATTAAACACTGCCCCACTGCTGTTAAAGTGGTCAAGGTTCCTTTTCTTTTTTTTTTTTCCCCCTTACCCCCACCATGCAATTTGCAAAGGATAATGAACCCTGAGATCTGGCTTATTTCCAAACACAACCTCGTATTGCTGTGGTCAGCTGGCACCCTGCCACGATGCATGTCACAGCCGAGGCAGTGGCACCGTTGGTGTCAGTGGCAAAGCACCAGGCTCAACTGCACCCGGGGTGGGAAGAGGCTGACCCTGCGAGGTGCTGAGTGTCCTCTGGCCCTGTCTGACTTCTCAACCTCAAGCAATAGAGCTCACTTTTAGTCCCAGAAAGCCCTGAACTTTATGGGGAATGTCTCTGAAAACTCGTAAATATCAAACTGTTTATTGGTGTGAGTGGTTTACTTTTGTTTGGCAGTGTTTGCAGAGCCCTGGCAGGGAGGGGGTGGCTGGGTGTCAGCCCAGGCTCATGTTGTAAAAGTTATTGTATGTCAGGTGCCTCCCAAAATCCTATTCCAATAATCACTGCTTGCTGGAAGCCTCCTGAAAGACAGAAATGGAGGAGAGGAGAGGAGAGGAGAGGAGAGGAGAGGAGAGGAGAGGAGAGGAGAGGAGAGGAGAGGAGAGGAGAAAATTTGGGCTCCCATTTGTTAAATCCAATCAGTCAAGTTTTCATCTTCTGGCTGAGGCTGTGCAGCTGCAATAGTCCCCTAAGGGATGCTGAAGCAACACACCTGGCCTGGGCTATATGCTTGTGCCTTGTGAGGATGGAGCAGCATTTCCCTAACCAACACAAGGAATGGGATCTGCAAGCGCAACAGAAAGCTACCCATGCCTGTGTTCTAAAAGAAAAGCTAGTTCTTGTTACAAAGCAAGCTGAGCCCTTTGAAATGAGGAAAAACTGCCTCATTCTGGTTTTGTTTGGCTTACGCTGGGTTTCCCAGTCAGGCAGCGTGACCGTGCAGTGCCCTGCCTGCCACCTGGGGGCAAAAGGTTTGCCCCCTTCCTCCTCGTCCCTCTCCTCCCCTCCCAAATTCAAGCAGGATCAGCAAAAAGCCTGACAGGAGGGGACACTAGCAGGCAGGCAATTCTTCAGTGCCCCTTGGAGCATCCTCCACCTTAACCTCTGCCTGATGTGCTTTATGACTTAGACTTTCTTTTCTATTGACAAACAAAGACTTTTCTGAAAAGGGAAAGTTTTTCTTCCAGAAGCTGACAGAGCCTGGCCAGAGCATATCAAGCTCACAGCACAGCTTTAGCTGCACCAATTCATTTATTTGGAGGTCTCAAGCTAGCATTCCATTCAAGGTGATCGTAAATGTTGTCCTGCTGGAGCAGCAAAGTGGGACTTTTTAGTCCAGTCCCATCTAGGCTGAGGTTTGTTATGGAGAGAAAGGCACAAAGTGGAGACTGTGGGATTGCTCTGCACAGCGGTGCTGTCATGGAGGGACTCTGGCCACGTCTAAAGTGGCCCCCACTAAAGCTGCTGGAAATAACTGGAGAGTTGTCTTTCCATGGGCTCTGGGAAGCTTGTAACCTGTTTGCATGTGGGCAGATAGTAAAACACACTAGATTTGAGTTTTCTTCTTCTGACCCAAGAGCTTCAAGGCTGTGTTAAGATGAAGAGCAAGGATGTAGCTGGTAAGAAAAACGTGTTTTCTCTTCGAACCCAGATTAGTGTTTTACCTGTGTTCAGCTCCATACAACCAGGGAAATAGATATGAAATTCAAACTATATAAATGTATATTTACATAGCCAAGTATACAATATGCTCCCTGTGTAAAACCCATGCCCATACAGAGCAGAGTTACATGTGAGGCGTGTGCTGTCACTGATGGCATGGTGAGGGTTTCCTATACCCTGATCATAGCAACCTCAGACTATGTGGAGAAACTTAACATTGAAACTATGTTGAAAGCATTTGACTCTGGAAGACAAAACAGCAAAGCCCTCATAGGATGCTGCTACACATTTGTCTGTCAAGCCTATCTGTGACTGTTTACTTTCATTTTGTCCCCTTGTGCTCCCCTTTCCAACAAACAGCACAAAGGTATTGACAGCGTTTTGTCACGACCACATTTCAGAGCTGAAACTGTAGTTTAAACACATAAGGGGACAGATAAGGAGAATGTTAGGATGTAATGTGTGAAGGCCACCTTCAGGATATTCCACCCTCTCATTCCACACCTTCTCACTGTAAGTCTAGTCCTGGCCTTTGTGAGGTACTGCGATATCAGGTGGGAAGTTAAAGTTTTGCCAAGTGAAACACAAGCCTGTTTAGATCCATTTTCACCAGGTTAGTTTCCAATCATAGCAACATAGCTGCTCTATCAAACATACTACCCTACCATCCTTTATCAGGGAAGTTAGTATCTCTATGCCTCAACGTGGATAGAAAAATACTGGCTTATATCAAGGCAATTCTCAATGTGAAAAATATCCTGTGACTCCCTGATAGTTTGAAATGGGGCTTTTTTCCCCCTTTCCAACAATAATTTTAGGAACTTGGACTCTAGCAATGTGGCATTTTCCTATCAAGCACATTGTGGTTTGCCTGTTGAATGGTTCCAGGGCAGGATCCCTCACAAAGGCAGGTTGCTGACACAGACCTGCCCAACACTAGATGAAAGAGGCCTTGCAGCTCATATTAGAGGACATTAGCTTCAGTCATTTGAAGCTTTGGGGAAATCTTTTCCATTTTGACAGAACCTTTTCTACATTGAACCAAAATGTTCTGGATTTTGCTAGGAAAGGGTGAGAAAAGGCTTGCCTATCAGGGTGAAATGTTTCATCTCTAACCTATTTATCTTCCCTGTTTGTCTTTCCCTCTTTTTTTTTTTTCATAGGGAACTTATTTTTGTACACTATGAGTAGTGTGAGGGAGCTGAAACTGCTAGAAGGAGCTCAGCCTTTTTATTTCCTGAAGTATGTTTCCTTTTAGGAACATCATTGGTGCTTTTGCATTTAACATACCTCCTTTGAAAGGGAGCATCCAGTCTTTTTGTTCCCAAAAACAATGTGTTCATCAAGGCTGCCTCTGTCACAAATACACACACACACACACACACACACACACACACATCTCTTTTAACTTTGCATTTAGGCTTGCTGTGATTGAAAGTGAATCATCTGAAGTGACATTCTTTAAAAGACCTTAACAGCTCAGCAACTGCCGTAGAAACAGGGAGCTGCTACAAAGAGGAGAGTTTCCAACCACAGCTGCCTTTTAGGCCTGGAGGAAGAAGCACACACTTTGCTCAGGTCTAGAGCCTGAAACAGGCAGGGCCACCAGCCAGCCCAGTATCACCAGTCAGCCCAGTATCGTCAGCCCATGCTTGAGTTTTCTTCAAGCAAAAAGCAGATGCTCAAAGCCTCGTGCAGAGGGTCCTGGTGAAGGTCACTTTATTGAAGTTGGGTAAATCACTCCTGAGCACAGTGACTCCCTTGCTTGGGGGAGCAGGCTCTCCATACCTTTTACATGTCTAAAAATGACCCATAATTTAGTGTGTATTTATATGTTCCTATAACCTGTGTCTCAGGCTCTCATGTATATTACCTTTGTACATCAGACCACTCAAGTTATTTTTAAGTCCAGTTTTCCTTCTCTTTATCCCGTTCCAAAAACAATAAACAAAGCTCACGAGGAGAAGGAGCAATAACATATAACCTCCCTATAAACACACCGGTATCGTTCTGCCTCAATTCCTTTCCTGTCTAGCACCACCCCAGAGCTCACCTCCTCTCACAGCTCGTGGTGCTCTCATTGGATTGGGCTTTGTGTTCCAGCAGGAGCCAGTGTGTGCTGTTCTGCACTTTCTTGTACAAGGCTTTGCTTGCCTGAAAGCATTTTTAAAACCACTGAGACGCTTTCCACCCATGCTGTGTTTAGCCTAGAAAAGAGAAGACTAAGGGGAGATCTCATTAAGACTTACAAGTACCTAAAGCGTGGATGTCAGGAGGATGTGGTGGTACCTTTTTCTGTGGTGCTCAGTGACATGACAAGGGGTAATGGACACAAGCTGGAACACAGAAAGTTCCACTTAAATGCAAGGAAAACTTTCTCTATGACTCTATGTGGTCCACATACAGTGGATGTGGTGTTCCTGCTGCCAGCTCTCACCTCTGGAGGCTGGCACTGGAAACTTCAGGTGGATAGTTATGAGACAAATGTTTCACCTCTATAAGTAAAACAAAAAATATATTCCTTCTAGTTGTGGGGCAAAAAACCACAAGATACAACCCAGACCCACTGCCTCTGAGCACTCAGTCCAAGAAAGGTGTGTTTTTCAAGTGTTGGCATTTGGCAGATGTTGGTTACAGCATTGCCATGAGATAATACGTAGGACAAAAATAGCTGTGATGGCATTTCCTCCTGTTTGCCTCGTAGGTGGGGGAGACGTGGGAAGATTTCTCTCTCTGCTGGGGTTGCAGCAGCGTAATGTTTGTTGTCTTCTGCCTACTATCATGTGCCCCATAAAAGCCAAAAGAGGCCTTCTCTCTATTGAAAGAAGTACTTGGCATATTTGGAGCACATGCTGACACCAGTTTCTTTTCAAAGGCTCTGTAAATTCCAGCTCACTCTTCCATCCCATTTTCCATTCAGAGACACAGCAAGGGGCATTTGGCAGACCATGAAATAAAACTGCATGTGCTGTAATCCTTTTCAGGGTGAGGCTCAACCTCTCACTCCCTCTCCTCCCTCCCTTTCCTCCTTTTCACTCCCAGTCTCTTTCTATACAAGTGTGACCAGCTACAGGAGCACCTTGCTTGGATTAGACAAGGTCATGGAAAATGCTCGGAAAATCTCGGGCTTGTTATGAGCTCAACAAGCAGCAATACTGACCTTACTACTTTATAGTAGCACAGGGGGTTAATTCTACCCTTTTGCTTTCTCACCCTCTTTCTGTTGCTAGTCAAGGTTAACTCTTTGCAGGGTTAGGAAAGGCTGGCCACTTTGTCAGCCGTAACAGAAAAATGCAGTGTCTAAATCACTATATTGTGCTTGCAGACAGGCCAAAAAAGCAGCTCTGTGATTTGTGACTGTGCTCAGCCAGGTTTGCAATAGATCTGCTGAGCACTCCAGTGCATTCCTGGATTAATTTGATAATCCCTTTCTGGCACCAAAGGAGCCTGCTGCCCCACTTGAAAGAGAAACCCTGAGAGCAAAGAGTATGTTTCTTGGCTTCAGTATCTGTCAGGTCTTACTCTGCAAGGGGACCTTTGGAGTGCACCAGTGCAAAAGTGGTGCAGAACGAGGCAGTGGAAGCGATCCTCAGGAAAATCAAAGGGATGGAGAGAGAGACTTTGTGGGGATAACTTGTGATCTTCAGGGACCAAACCTACTTAGTTATTTTAAATTGGGTTTGTTCCATTGACTTGGTTTCTCACTTAGGCATAGCTTTGTGTGTCTCCAGGTCCTTTCATTTGAGGCCTCTGATTAAAATAGAAACCCCTCTGTTTTCCCAGTGTCTGTTTTCCTCTGCGAGGTTACGGTTCCACCTGCCTCGTGGGTCAGTCTTGCTGGGTCCCCTCTCCACCTCTCCCCTCCCACCTGCCTCCAGCTACTTGCTCCCATTCCCTTTCTCAACTAAAACACGGGCAAAAAGGGTGCTGGAGGCACCAGCCAGGCACTAAGAGCAAAGATGGAGAAGACAAATGGGAGCTGGGAGGTTAAGGCACTGATGGAAAGCAAATGCAGAAATGCCCCTGAGGAAAGGGAAGACTTAGGGGGGAAGGATGAGTTAATTACCTTAATACCAACCAAGTTATATTAGAAGGGGCACTTTTGTTTTGAGTAACTAGCTTTCCAGTATGTGACCTTGGCAAGACTTCCTAGCCTCATTTCTCCAAATTGAATTCAAAAATCCATTCTTGATTTGCTTTCAGCAACTTGGAGAGGATTCATATCTAGATGCAAACCTCATGGCTTGGTCCACTCCTTTCTGCCTCTCTATCCATTTATTTTGTTTCCAATTTATTGCTTGCAGATGTGGGCAAAGGATAAGGCAAAGTTGTTTTGTTAGCTTAGGCCTGTTTTAGCTGCCTTCCTGTAGCATAGACTTCAAATGCATATCTGTACATACTTGTTTTGGTTTAGAAATGTTAGCAAACATGAATACATTAATGAAAATAAGCCATATTCCTCCACCTCTAAACCAGGCTCTTTGTACTATACTTTTGTGCAGAGGCATGGTTTTTAATTGCCTTGAGTTTTAACCCAGTGACATTAGAGAAGCACAGAAGCAACAGCGATGAGCCCCGAGGTGTGTTTACTTAATGTCTTTGGAGATGCTATCAGTCTACTCTTACTGGGGTCTCCTGTAATTCAGAGAAGCTGTGTGGAAAGGGGAAGTGCAAATGCTGATCTCAGCAAATTTGGTACAAATTTGGGCAAAGGATCAAGGATTCTGTTTTATGGAAGCCAGCTCATCAATCCTTGTATTTCATGAAGCAGATCTCTTTTTCCCCTCTCGTTTTTATTCTTGTTTTGTTGTTGTTAAAAACATGAAATAGAAAAGAAATGCTTTATCGCTGGCCAGAGCATGATTTCTACCAGCACGTTAAGGTTTCCTTGCCTTGGTCTTTTCTAACAACCAGTAAATATCCAAACACATCGTTGTGCCTGATAAAAGAACAAAATAATAACACTGTATGACATCAGCTCAGGCAGCCGCCTAATGAGTTGGCTTTCTTTTCTTTCAGAACTACAGGAATCAAATTCAATTCTGCCCTGGTATTTTACTGTCAAGTGGCCTACTTCAGATTTTAATGATCTCTTGAGACCCTGGCCTGACCCAAAATGTTGTTACAACTCAGCCCATGCCACTATAACAAACTATAAACCTGTCAGATGGTGCCCCTCGCTCAGTAATTAGAAACGTCCTAAGACCAGTGTTAAGCACTGTGCCTAAAACCAGACTCGAGCAAATGCCAATTGACAAGAGATTCATGGTCAAGGTGCTGAGTGAATTGCTGGCTGAAGAGGGAGGCCACAGAAAAGAAATGAAAAGAAACCTTGCTAAGCTCCCCTTTAGGAACATTGCAGTAGCCTCCCCTCTGCATAATCAACAGCTGCAGGAGCAAAACCATTGTTCATCTGTTTTCTTACCAAGTGGAAAATATACACTGTGTGCATCATGGAAATGGATATGTAGGAGTATAGCGATGCTATAGATAGAAAACACTTATAAATGGCTAGTTGGATGTGACTTTTCAGGCAAAGAACCAGGGAAAGAGGAGAAAAGGGCCAAAACATGCTTTAAAAAATGAGGAGTCATGAATATATGCTCTTAATGACTACACATTATGAAAGTAGAATTAATTGATATTGCATTTCAGCAGTGTTATACTCTACTCCAGACTTAATTAAACCAGATAAATACCTGGAGTGAGGAATGCATTGCTGACACTTTGCAGCTGGGTAAGTCTTTTGTCATAAAAATAACGACTAATTTTTTTGCAAGGTGAAGACAGCTTTAAGTATTTTCATAGTTAACCCAATCTCTGCTGCAGTTTCTGAGCAGACTGTTAACACCCTACAATTACAGAGGCTTTTCTGCTTGAAGACCTTGACACACCTCACATCATGTTGGTGAGATTAATGTCATTTAGTGATTCTGCACCTTTTTTACCCTGCACAGCTAAGCCAGGTCCATATGTTTTAGTCAGACTAGGTGATGTGTTTTGATGCCTTTCCTTTCTTTTCCTTTTTAATACCTCCTTGAACCATGGAGACATCTCTCCGTGTTGCAGTGGCAACACGTGCAGCAGGACAGGCATGCAGGGGAGGGATGTTCCTCCCTAAAGCCATATCTTACAGACACTAACTTCTCTCAGGTGTTGTAGCAGAAAGGCAGTCCCTCAAACTAGTAATAGTTTGATTCCCATTTTATATCCTCATTTCAGAAGCTTCCCTGGTCCCTCAAGGTGAAGGAATACCCCAGGTACTGGAAAAACTCTGATAGCATCAACAGTAGAGCTCTTGTTCAGAGAATGATTAGAGCAGCTCTCTTATGAGGAGAGGCTGTGAGACCTGGTGCTGTTTGGACTGGAGAAGGGAAGCCTGAAGGACAACTTTATCAACACTCATAAATACCTAAAGGGTGAGAGTCAAGAGAATGGGGTCAGTCTTTTTTTTCTGTGATGCCTAGTGACAGTCACAAGCTGGAATTCCAGTTCCATTGGAATGCAAAGAGAAACTTCTTTGCTCTAAGCATGAGGGAGCCCTGGCCCAGGCTGCCCAGGGAGCGGGTGGAGGCTCCTTCTCAGGAGGTTTCCAAACCCACCTGGACACGTTCCTGTGCCCCCTGATTGTGGGGAACCTGCTTTAGCAGGAGGTTGGACAGGATGAGCTCTAGAGGTCCCTTCCAACTCCCACCATTCTGTGATTTCTGTGAAATGAAGGAGTTGCATTTGCAGGGTCACTTGCAAGCCATCACGTTCTCTGACAGTAGAGAGTTAACCGCATTTGCTGTGTTATTAACTCCACTAATCCTCTAACAGAAAAAACCCAAAATGACCTTACAGAGAGCAAAAGGCACTGTTTCTAAATATATATATTATATCCTTACAGTCTAGCAGATCAGGAACAAATCCTTTTGTGCATCTTTATACCTTATAAAGATGCTTAAGGATCTTACACATGCAATTTATTGTTCCTTTTTAGGTCATCTCTAGGAGCAAGGGAGGCCAGCACAGGAATGTCACTCTCCTGCTTTCGGTGGTGTAGACCTCTGAGAGGGCTTGGGACAGGCCCTCAAGCAGGGGAGAGGAAGCAATTAGAGGGGAAAAGGCAGTTTTCAAAGCCTTCACAATCAGTTGTCCCCCAGCTCAGGGAATGAAGTATGATACAGAGCAGGGCCATCGTGCCTTTCTATCATTCTGCCACTGAGCTTCAGGATGGGAAGAAAGAAAATGCCAGGAAACTGGCACTGCTCTCATTGCCCTGGAAAGGGGAATCCACGGGAAGAGGCTGCTCTTTTCAAATGTAATCCTGTTAGGAGTAGTTCCCAAAAATGGAAGACAGAGTAAGCATGTGATAAGGTTTACATTAATCTCAGGTGACTATTTGGAGGATACAGCAAAAATGCTGATTTAATGTATACAAATATTTTTTGTCTTAGTAGTAGATTATGGTTTGAGTGAAAAAATGAAATCACCCCGTGCATGGTTGAAGTGAGGAGTAGATACAAATCAGCTCTCAAACCTGGTATGTGAATGGTTGTATTGTGTTGGGCCTGTGGCACATCGCTGTCGCTCTGTCATTGGTGGGATGGGGTTGATCCCACAGATATGGGATCAGAAACTCTTCCTAAGCTTCCCTAGGTTCCTCTGGGCCTCTTGGTGACAGTTTTCTGGGAAGAGTGTGTCACAAAATAGTCCGTAAGCTGATGCAAAGGTGAGCTGGTGGTTTCCCCTGGCAGGATTCCTTGCTGTAGAAATGCTTAGAGCTAAGTTTTGATGTGATTTTATTTTAACACAGCATTTGATTTGGAATTGGCATTTTTTATATGATTTAATTGCATTTATTTTGTGATAAATCTATGAATAGTGTTAGAATTAATATCCATCAGATTAGTAACTGCCTGGGATAGTCCTTAATCCACTTTTAATTTGAATGAGTGGTTTAAAAAAAAAATCTCTTAAGTACATTTTTCACTATTGCCTTCTGGATTTGGTCCCTTTCCCAAGGACATCATTCAGAGTAGTATCAGAGACTGAAAAGGTCACTGGTAGAACAGCTCTTGTCTTTTGGATGACACTTGAGTTGGCACACAGAGATGCCAAACTTTATCTGACTGAAAAGAGGACAGACACAGTGATGGAGAATGAATGGATGCATTGACATAACTCCAATCTGCAGTTGGCAACTCTGTGAAGCAGGCCCTTATATATCCATATAACCCAGAGAAGCCTACAAACTCAGTTTTCATGGGGAAACAACCTCAGGTATCTTATTTAAGGGTCAACAGAAACCCAGCACAGCCAGCAGATAACCATAGAAGCTGATGTTTCCTGCCCTTCTCCATATTGCCAGTTTCTCTATTGACTACCTGGGAACAGCAACATGTGTCTCCAAGCTCCACCTTCTCAGGTAGAAATTGTTTGCAGAAATACCATGTAAGGGAAGTACTGGGTTCTTTTTCAGGTTTTAATGTTCCAGAGTTAGAATTAGGTGCTTCACCATCAAGAAGGTCAGACATGTGCCCAGCTTGTGGACCGAAATGCTAAGGTGGATAGCAAAAGGATGCAGGGAGTTACACCACACGTGGTTTTAATGGATGTTTAGATTGGCTGTAAATGTTCAAACACATGTTTGTTTAGAGTTACCAGGATATGAATCAAAGAAATAAAAATAGCAATGCATTAAGGCTTAGAGAAGCTCTTGGGAAGAAGCAAATTAATATTTTTAAATGTAAATATTTTGACCCAACCTATTAGTCACATTCTCGTGCTACAGTGTGAGAGATCTGAATCTGATGTGGTAGCTTATCTCCCGTTTTCTACAGGCACAGCACATCATGCTTCATCCACCAGCACCTTGTCTAAGTAGTGCTGTTTTCCAGGTGACAAATGCTTGTCAAAAACTTGTGCTTTTCAAAAAGCACGCATCTCTTCAAACTTTCCATTTTTAAACAGCACATTCATCTCTCCCTGGATTATCATGTTACCCAGTAAAAAAGAAAAAAAAACCAAATCAAAAGACATTTTTGCCAAGCTTTGCTGTTGTTGGTGTGTGACACTGCCCTCAAGTCAGCAAATTCCCAGTCTTGGCTCTTCTTTTAATATCTTTACCACTGTGAGAAGTTTGTGGAGACAATAAGAATACTTCTTCATGATATCAATGAATTTCCTCTTCCCTTTCTCCCTCTGCTCCTTACAATTCACGTGGATTTATTTAGCTCAGATTTTTAAATAGAGTTTTAAGAGCTGAATAAGTGATTAATAGATGTCAGGACATCACAGGCATAAGAAGTATGTTGTACAGGGTTAAAAACCATTGTCATTGAAAGATTCAACATAGTGCTCTGTCAATTTTTGAGATACTGTATCATTTGATAACAATATAAATTATTCAATTCCAACAGTATCTAAGATATTTACAAATATAAAACCATTACTAAATATGAACTGTATTTGCAATGATTTACCAAATTGTCACAATTGATGGTAATTGGAACCATTAGCTGTGCTAACAGATGCACGTCAAGAGAGATGATTTTAACATCTTTGCCTGTCTGTCTCTGTCTAGCTTTTCTCAGGAGTGCTGCTAAGCCAGAGGAATTGCCTAGAGTTTGCTCAGGGATAGCCCCTAGTCATGGTACAAAAATGTTACAGTTGGGAGAAGAATGAGTTTAGAGCTCCTGGTCTCCCAAGTAGAACTGAGGTCCAGCCTGCGTGTTGTTTCCTCCTGCTTCATCCTTCCTTTGTGACTTACTACTTGTGATGCTTGCAAGATGTGAAGCTTTCTTTGAGTAGCACAAGCCTTGAAGCACAGTCTTCTGCTTACTTAGCACTGTTAATTAAAGAAAGTCTATTAAATGAGCATACCAGTGTCTGCACAAGCTCCTTATCTCTAGGGGAGCCGTTCAGGCTATGGATGATGTCTCTCTGTGAGTCATGCTGCTTTGGCAGTCCAAGATGGCAAGAGCTGGAAATGCCTAGAACAGTTGTTATAACCATAAGCATTAAAGATTAGACATAAAACCTGGGTCTGTAAAAGAGGCATTGCTGAGGTGTGGTAGCCCCAATTGTTGGAATTTCCTTTTTCTATTGGTCTGGAAAAAAAGTAGGAGCCCACGAAACAAAGGCTGTCAGCTTCCTCCATTTCTGCCTTACAGAACAGCTACTGTGAGGAATGAAAGGAGGGTTTTTCCATGGAAGTAGTCAAAATAGGTTTATAATACCTGTAGATTTATTTTTCAGTATTTCTCCAGATATATTTTTAAGACTACATTTTATAAATGCTGCAATAAATAGAGGAATTGCAAACAAAAAGAAAGCGTCATGTGTCGCAGCTCTGTGCTCTGCCAGCCTTTGTCCTGAGTGACTCATTCAAGGAGAAATGAAGCAAAGACTCCTTTGCCTGGGCTCACTTCCAGTCATTTGGCAATTTAACTGCATTTAGGCCAACCTTCTTTCTGAAAGTTTTAATTCTAACAGAATTTCTAGACAGCAGTGAGAAAGAGAATAATACAGTAGCTATATCTGGCAACAGAGTGCTACCAACATTTTTGCCTATTTAATGTCTTTGAGCTCTTCTCCCCGCCCCAAGTCTTTCTTGGGTTCCTGTCAATGTATTGGGTAAAAAGGAGAAAAAAATAGACAAATGTCTGTATTTATTGAGATTTTTACTGTAATATAAAAGATACTTTATTTCCATTGTCTACTCCTGACCAGCTGGTTAGTTGACTGAGTAACAATAGGCTGACTCTGCCTCTTTCTGCCTTTTTTTAACTCTTTCTCAGACACACACAAAAATGCTTCTTTTTTTTTTTTTAACTTACTTTGTGCAAGCTCAGTTTTTCATCTAAGAGGTCGGTGAACTGTACAGTAAAAGTATTGGTATTGAAAACTAGATTGGAGATTCCTATGGGATAAAGGATGAGGCAGTTGGAGGTTGAGTCAAAAGAAAAGACAAGAAACAAACCAAGAAAGTTTCCAAACTGGGCTACTGCAGATCACTGTTGACCAGTGTAGGAAGTCAAATGTGTTGCTTAGCTCCAGCCACTGTATCAAATCACATGAATTGTACCACAGCCCTGAATGTCTCTCTTATGCTGTCCCCCATTGACTTTGTCTTTGAGGTGACATGCTGATTTCCCATTGGAGATACAATTCAAATGGTGTCACGTCACGGTGACACCAGCACAAGTAAATAATAAATAAAGGTCATGCTATGTGTTTCTAAAAGCTACTATGAGATATACATAGACATATAATGTGCATTAGGTTGTTATTTAGAGGGGTTTTTTTAAAAGCTCAATGTAAGTCAAAGTAGATGGCCCGTATTTCTAACCCTTCTGTTCTAATCTGAGGGTTTAGTAAACACAAGCCTGTGTTACTCTCTCTGTTATTTGAATAGGAAGACTGAGATATTAAACGTGACTTTCTCCTGGTCAGAGAGCAGGGAGCATGGGATTGTTTCAGATCTCAAGCTCCTCAGCTGCTCTGTCATCTCCGTTGCATTGACGTGTCTCCACAATTCCTCATTTAGCTATAGGCTAGAAGTGAGCAGGGCAATGCTTTACTAAGCCTAGAATCCTACCAACTCTATTCCCACTAGGACTGTTCTTCAGCTCTTACAAGCATCCTTCCTGTCCATTACCTTCCCCAAAGTACCTGTGCTAGCTGGAGGTTTTACTGTGTCTGAAGCAGACTGCTAAAATTAGACACGAAGTGGTGTTTGTAGGAATGCAGTTAGAAGCATTAATGGATATTTTAATTTGGAGAGGCTAGAGGTGGCCAAGCCGTGCACTATGCCCAGCTCAGTGAAGAGCTGCATAGGACAGAAAAGGGAGGGAAGAAGTATTCACACAGCTCTTTCTCTGGGGAATTAGAAGTCTGCACGGGGCATCACTTAGTCCCAGATCCTCAGGAAACAGCTTGAGATTTATTTATTGCCATGTAAATAGCGTAGAATAATCCCATGCCAGATGCCATCTTTCCTACCACATTCTGAATAGCAGCCAGGCTGCTTTCCTACCGTTTGAATGGATGTCCCTGAAGGAACTGCTAATGTTTGCACCATAGTGCAGGCTCAAGGCACACAGCAAGTGCTGTGGCTTGCGACGACAAGGACGTGGTGGGGAAGGGGAGAGTTAACTGACATAGACATAAAAGTTTGGGCTCTAAACTTTCTATTTTGAACCTTATCTTTATTTTCTAATCCAGCTGATTATCTTTTTCAAGAGTCCTTACTTTATTACCTTTTTTTTTTT